>ML779574.1:444952-474894 GCA_009831015.1 Picea engelmannii
TTGCCTTTTTGCTCCTTGCTACACAGATCAACCCTGCCACAAACAGGAAAATAACTGCCCAAAACTACTGTCCTCCCTGCCAACTAGGAAAACTACCTAGCTCCAGGATATCTACGGATATCATGGCCCTCTGTGCCCAAAACCTCTAGCAACTCGGTGCCTCCCCTGATAAAATTCATAGTCCAGAACACTCTGTTCCTTGCTCACAGCAAGCCAACAGTCCACAAAATATCACAGGCTCACAGCCAATACCACAGTGCTCAAAAAATCGTTTCTCTCAGCAAATGCAGAATCTCTACTCACGACAAAAGACAATCGTTCTCAGGACACACAGTCCGCAGCATCCATCCCCTTCGAATGGTGCACCCATCCCCCTCTTCCCATCCCTTATTCCTCCCTACCGACTCACGCACTTACTCCTTCAACCACCCTCCGTCCTCCGTCCTTCGTCATGAGTTAATGTTTTATCTTCTCGGGATCCATGGCTATCCCTCTCTGGATACGCCACCATTTTTATATCATTTTTTTTTTCATTGATCTTTTAATTTTATTTCACAGGTCATTAAATGTGATCTGTAGTTTGAATTGTTACTCAGTTAACCATAATTAATTTCTTTTAATTAATTTTACTTTATAATCTTTAAACATGTATCCAATTAGGGTCGTTACAGAACTTGGACATCAATTTTAAGACCAACATTTACTTTGTGGTTCTTTGCTTGGATAGGCAACGATGACTTCATCCTCTTTTAGATGGCTTAAGAATGCTTTATGATGTATGAATAGAAGACACTATAGACGTTGCTTTGGTATTTGTATACCACATATTTCCTTTTCATTACTTGGTCTTATCACCAGAGTATATTATTCATTATGACAAGTGGAGTGAATATGGACGGTTTATTGAGTAGTTGTGATAATGCATAGTGGAGTATGGAGTGGGTAATAGTGGTTATGCATCATGTTTTCCATGTTCTTAGTAAATTAAAAATATTTGTATCAGTTTTACCTCAAGTTACCCTTGCTTTGAATTCTAATGCATGTTGAAGTGGAAACTAGAGGAAATGTTTGCAAAATCATGATGTAGACTGCTGAAATTTGAAGATGAAGTGGAGTAAGGTTGTGAACTGATGGATATCTAGGAGAGAGAGTTGATGAATGTTGATCTACTGAGATTCCTTATGTCTCTCGCTCCCCCAAACCCGCTGCTTTGCATGTCTTCATGCAAACTCTCATTAACACATAAAATTTTTGCAAGCTGAAAGTGGACTATGTGGAACCGGTGCATGTTGACTGAAGGAGAGAAATGAAGTATGCTAGAGCTGAGAGATGCTGAAAATATCCTGCAAAAATTACCCTAAAAAAAGATTTGAATTTTTGTACTGTTGGTACAGAAACCTACTGGCTTCTATACCAGCAGTACCGACACAGAGAAATCTAAAAGAACTAAACCAATACTATTATTATGAGAGAAGAAATATATATTTATGCCATGGTTAAAGAAACAACCAAAAATTAAAATTTATTCATTCTTGTAAATTTGCAAATGAAATTTATTTTAAAATATTACAAGCATAAAGGAAATTTCTAACTTACTTATTACATATGATTTCATCAATCATTAACAGTTGTATGCTCAAGAAACCATGTAAATTATGATGGGGGATTTTTCCTCTTTTCCTTAAACAAGAGAACATGAGGAGATACATGGTCTTTAATAAATGAGAAACTGATAGGAAACCAGTCATCCCTGTTTAATTTCTCAAAGAATCAATGTCATTCAAGTGATATTGATAAAGTTCGCATTTGAGTTCATTAGACTCCTACACTTATGGGTCCCACCTCTAGGACAATGACATCCTGGGTATGAATGATGGGGTCTTAAGACCATCTTACAGACATTCTAAAATGGTAATTAGATGAGGTTCATTATCCTTTTGTTCAATCGTGCATGCTTCTTCTTAACGATTTACACAAGTATATTGTTCATACGGACAAATATAGATTAGGCATAATGAAAGACATCAAAATCAGAACCCATTGCCAACAAGCCTGTTCAGTAATCCGATGGGGTAATTTTGACATCTAAGAAATAACCTTCCCAGGCAGAATGCCCCATTTCCCATGGGCCTGTTCAGTACCCTAATGGGTTTGCCTAGTTATACCACAGGCCGGTACCCGCTACCAGCAGACCTGTTCAATATCCCGACAGGTTAGCCTCTTACACCCATTTTCCAACAAAGGCTCTTTTCCTAATCTTTATCCTTAAGATAAAATTTATAGATTGCTTTCACATGGGTGAATGGGGGGGCATCTTTGAAAACCTTTTTATATGATGGGATGGTATTGAGTTGGAAGATATTTTATAGATTTCCCATAAAAGATTGTTCGTATGAAAAATAGACTTATGTATCGAGATTAGTCGAAAGACATATCATGGTCAAACTTACTTAATGTGTGGTGGATGAGGCCATGAGAGAATGAACTAAAGGTGTCTCTAGTCCCCAAGTTCATCTTCTCCATATAAGATTGTGTTCCCTCACAAGTATAAGTTTCATTCACTTCTCCTGCTACTATTTGATAAGAATGCTTGAATAACAAGTTCTGATATGAAACTAGGATGTACAAGTTACCTATGGGCATCATTATGTAGACCTTAAAGATTTTGTAAATCCCCATAATATTTTAAAGATTAGGCTTATGAGCAACTGTTATTATGAGAAATCTGCATGTAATAATAAGAAGAAATATCTTAAGTTGTTTTGGTTTTTGATGTTAGATCACCAATATTATCTTCATCTCATTTTATTTATTTGAAAACAAACAAGAAAATATGTTTCATTTATTTAGAACTAGGTTAACTAACATGCAACTTTTACTCTATCCTACCTGAGAACAAGAAATTATATTTCACGTGTAAGAATATTTCCAATGTAACCATGTGCGTAACATGTGTAGAAACATATTCATACTCAGGTTTGAAAGATAATCTTTAATGTATACCAGAATACGAAGAACCAACTGCTTTGATGATGATGTGGAGAGTTGTTGAAGAAGAGAGTGGTGCTTCAATCTTGTTGTCATTTGGAACCAATGTTCAATATAATCTTGATGTTCTTGGTTCACTTCCTCATTTAGACCACTCTGCATGTCTCCCTCTATCATGCCACGCAAATCATATTCTTTCGGATGGTTTGTCTCTTGGATGCATACTGGATCTAGTGATATGCATGTCAAGAAATCCTTGATCTCAGGTTCTAGTAGTCTCTCTTCATTGAATGATTCTTCGGTCTCCTCTATAGGTTGGAAATGGTGATCAAAGGAGGCTTCTAGATCTTCTTCTAGATGTAGCTCATGGAAATCTTGTTTTTCTATCACTTCTGGAGAGGCAGATAGGTTCTTGACTGCTATCAATATTTGTTCTTTTTGCGAGGCAGAGATTGAGATCCCAGCTACTACTAGGATGGAGAGAGTTCTTCCAAACTCTTGATCATCTTTGAGTCCTTGTTGCTGGTTTATGGGTTCTATTTCACACATGGATTAGTGTAGAGTGGGGGTTCTTACAGTGCCCAATTTTATTTATTTTTAAATCCTAAGGAAATAAAAAGAAGGAAACTAAAATAAAATGTCAGCAAACCAATTATATACTTGATGCGCCATCGTGCTACTAGGACCCTACTATCACCAAGTTTTCTGTTCACACAAGTTAGCTTCTCTTCTCATATATATAAAAAAATGGCTAATGCTAATAAAACACAAATTCTAACTACTAAAAGGAAGAGGACAACCTAAATTTGGAGTAACCCCACTAAAGTGGATGTGTGGGCCCTTCCCTCACGTCTTACCATCTTCTCTCCACCCTTAGGTCATCCTTAAAAGCACACCACACTTTCATGAAAAGAAACACACTTGCATGAAGGGAACACTCAAAGCTTGAAAAAGAAACCTACCTATGCTCTAATCCCTTTAGCACCTCCCTAGCAATGGTGCCAAAATGTTGGGGCTATATATATGCACTATTAATTCCCACATTTAATTATCAACCGAGGCTCGTAAGCTTCAAGGTGTAGGCGCAGGAAATGCAGGATCAGAGCCTAGTTTAGCCTAATATAAAGTCGGCAAAACAATCTTCAAACCCACACTACAACAAATTAACACTAAGGATTCATCACCGGGACGTAGGAATACTTAGTGCTACAAAGGCTTAGATTACAGTCTTTCATGCACTCATGGTGATGTTCATGTGATTAATCTTGAGTAGCATACTTAGGTTTTCCATCATTCAATGATTATTTCCTGTAGCAGATCCACACTTAAATGCAATAAAAGAAACAAGCAAATGGAAATGAAATTCACGGTCAAAACTAACACCTTAGGAAGAATTCCAATGAGGGAAGGCCATATCTCACGAGTTAGACCTCTAATATGTCCGTTGGTGTTTGAAGCTACAAAATTGCAATAAGAATCCAAGAAAAATGAAATGCTAAAACAAAACTATGTGATCAACAATTTATTGTAAAGATATATCCTAAAATGGGAGGATTAAATTCTATCCTACAAAATGATAACAAAAGAATTCATCAATAACAAAAACAAGAGAGGAAATTAGTGCGAAAATAAGTGTAGACTAGTACAAAGTGATGCAAAAACAAAATTGACTAAGAACATAAATAATTCTTAAAGCAATCCAAACTTAAACTGTAGAAATATTAAGCAAATGTAAAATAACACATCCTAAACTCAGAACCAATCATCAAATGAATATATCCATAAAGTAAAGCAAAGAGAAAGGGATGGAAAGGAAAAGAATGAATATGAGAAAAGAAAGTGGTTTTCTGTGTAATTGAGATATGAAGGCAACATTTAAACTCATAACTAATACACAGAAAATGAGGAAGAGATGGAAACAATCTGCTCTTGTAATTAATTGATTGTAATGTATAATCAAATTGACAACTAAGGAGCGAATCGTGTGAGGAAAGATGAGGTGAATATAGAAGAGAAAGGTGATATATATAGAAAATGGAACAACTTTGTTTTATACTATTTGGGACATCATAGAATAGGTGAATGGATATGTGAATTAAATAGTAGGTTTTGATGTGTGAGTAGCATGGAAAATCAATGGTGGAAAATGATAGATGCAAAGGGAGGTTTGAATGATTAAATAGATGAGAGTGAAGCATGGAAGCAAGGGAACATTGTCCACAATTAATTAAGCATAGAAACAGAGCATTGAAAAGATATGCAGAAATATAAGCACACATAAGTAATGGAAGGAGTACAGACTAGACTCAAAGCTTTAAGAAGTGTAATAATGTACTCAATTGAGAAATGTGATCTGAGTGTAAATTCATCCATCTAATGCAACAACATAAAATTAACAAAACTTTAACTCAAATGATAACAAAACTAAGATTGACTTGAAATGAAATAAACACAGAGTGCAATGTTAATCTACGAAGCAAATATAATATAGCAACACTTACCCATGCTGAGGGGCCCTTCCCAGGAGTTGAGTGCCGCTTGAAGACAATCAAATCACTTAAATTCTTGGAACCATGCACATGAACAACATCTCTTTCATTTCATCAAACTCAGAAAATTACAAGTCTCTTACAATCTTGGCATTGTCATGATGACACCCTAAGATCCCTTACAAAATAATTCCCATAATGATAATTGGATTTCTCATAGCCCTATGAGGCTTATTTATACATGAAAAATCATTGAGAAGTGGATGGGACCGAATCCCAATGCTCAGATTTCAAATTTTCAATTTTAGATCAAATCCTCAAAAATCTGGGTTTTATTGCAATTTGGGCATATTCGAGTTAGTTCCCCACCCATATCTTCCAAACCAATTCTAATTTTGAAAAAATGCTCGCTTCCTACTCAATTTTCCATATTCTAGACAAAACCCATTACTTAGAGTTTCTAGATATGATTCCATCTACACGGAAATCGAGGTGCAAGTTGACAGTTTGAGTTTTTCAATAATTTTAGCAGAATCATTCCCCTTGAGCTGGAGGTCCACACGTGCGATATGGGTGAATTATGTCTCACATGTCTGCATGAAAACATCATTCTGGACAAAACCCATGTACTCGATTTTCCTCTAGAAGCTTTTCAAGATTTCGAATTATTTCTAGTACTGGATTAGCACATTTGGTACTGGATTAGAATAGTTGGTACCAGATTAGAACAATTATTACTAGAATCTTGTAGCCAGGGGTTTAGTACCATATGAACATAGTCATTACTATGGGTACATGACCAACGTGATGGTATTACTGGATGGAGCTAGTACCAGAATAGGCACAATCTGGTACCGGATGAAGCTCGTACCGAAAGAGTCAGAGAGATGGTACCAGATGAATGCAAAGGTAGTACCAGATCACTGCAGAGTATTGGATGACATGGAGTGTGGGTACCAGATGACTGTAGAACCTTCTGGTACCAGATGACTTGGAGTATCGGATGACCTGCAATGCGAGTACCGAAACATGAACAATACAGGTATCAGAACATGGACAATGCATATACCAGAACTTGAACAGTACAGAACATGCTGCTTGGACATAGAAACATAGGATTAAACCATCATCGACAAAACTATTGTATAATCATCCTTTTAATCACTAAAAATATGGAAAACTATGTATTAACCACATATGATAAATAACAAGAGATAATGGAGGTTTATGGTGTAATTAGCGATATATTATTGACGAAATGCAGGGAGAAGGTGTAATGATAAGTGTATTTATATGACAAAAAGTATGACAAAATTGGAGCTCAACACATAGCATCACATCATTCACACTGATCTAATGTAATTAAGTACTTAGAACAAACAGATGGATCAGATCTAGTAGAATCAAGCACTAAGAACATTAATAGAAGTAATAACTAACACTCATCATAAGTAGATCTATCTATCTATATCAAATCACTTAGCTAGAGAGTCATAAACACATTAAGATAAGAACAAAGCATAACAACATGGTATTTATGTGGTTCACCCCCACCCTGGGGCTACGCCCACCAACTCTTCTTCTTTATTGTCTTCAGTCAATTGGTTACAAGAACAGAGCCTCAAAACCCTTACTCTACACAAGACAAAAGATCTATGCAGCTCGCTAGATCCTTCTTTCTTGCATTCCATCACTAAGCCTTCCACAGTCTTGCTACAATGACTTGCACTTAACTTTGCAAGTTTCACATAGTATGCACAAAGCCTTACAAGTCCTGATCACACAGATCCAAATCTTGGGATGTAGCCTACTTGCCTACTAACATCACATAGATGCACGACTACTTCTATCTAGCCTAAGCACCTATTTATATATTACAAAATAGGCCTAAACATGGGTAAACCCACGGGCCGACATCCCATTCCCGTTACATATTCCCACATCCCAAAAAGGACCCAAAAAGGAGCCAAGATCCCGTGATCTCTGCTTCATCTTGCGCTCCTCCTTCGACAGGCCATTGAATTCCAAAATAGGTCAACATGACCAAGAATCTCCCAAAGCTTGGTCAAGGGCCAACAATGTCACATGTTGTTTTTTAAAGAGGTCAAATTGGCGCAGACTCAAGATGATATCGTTTTAAATAAGAAAACTAGACTGGTATGCACATGCAGGTGAGGTCTTAATTAAATTCAGTCAGTAAGTTGGAGTAAGGGTGAATAGAGGGAATATTTTGGTTAGGAGAGTGTAGAGGTTTGCCATAGACATCAGGTCTTCCAGTAGCCTTAGGATGAAAATCTTGAAATACAATATCCTCTTGGATTCTAAACTTCAGGAAACTGAAGAACATAAATAACAACACTGCAATCAAATATACATTACAATATAGTCAAAACACTCCATGTGAATCCTTCAATCATGGACACTTTAGTATCAAAGGAAAATAGGATGAAAAAGAAGTTGATTTTCATTAAAGAAGAAGTCTCAGATCAAAATACATAACCAGAGAACCACGGTTCTTCCTCAAAAGTTTACAATATGGGAGCCTAGATCAACCATAGACGACAACAAAATATCAAAACTACATACATATAGTTAGAAATTATCCCAGCAGAGGCATGCTCGAGCTTCTCGTCCAATGCCAGACGTCTTCTTTCTGACACGAGCTTCTGTCAGGCACAATCATGTTTTAGTAGGGATATGCAGAGGATTCGATGTGCTAATAGTACGACCCGGCTTTCCATTTATGTGGTGAGATGAGGTTTCAACCACCTCTCTCACTTTCATTAACAACTTGCATCGATATTGAAATGCGGCTTAATGCCCAGGGGGTGGCCACATGCTGCTCTCGAATAGGATGCTATATAAACACGTGATTTTGGGGTTTCTCAAAGGTGGTTTGGGTTCACATCGCTTTTGAGGCCGCAATCCACCACCTTTTTCCAAACCACGGTTTCAATTGTGGGACTACTCAAGAAAATTATTGCCCGAGCACGTTACGTCCCCGCAATGGATTGTGGCCATTGATCTTGTGATTTTGGGTGAGGATTTATGATCAATGGCTCAAATAGGTCCTCTTCAGATCAATGGATCAGATGTTCCCTTTTCGAATCGACAACTGAGATCTTCTTCGCGATTCGGGCTTCGAACCTTTCAAACTTCAAACTTAATTTGCTCCAAGAAAATCCTTCAGATCTAGGGATCCGATGATGCGTGGCTCTTGGATTTGGATGTCAAAAATCTACTTCATGTCTTTAGGACTTTTGCCACTTCAGGACTTTAGACCTTTCTCACGGTGCTATACTTCGTGCAATTTTTAAATATTGAATACCCAGGTGCCATTAATCTGGAATTCTCCTGGAATCTCCACCACTGACAAAATTCAATCTGTCTATTTGTATTTTAAGCCCAAAATGAGCTGCTCTACATGTTGTTCTTGGAAACTCCCTGTGAAGACCACGAAATTGGATGAACTTCTTCCCTTGACAACTACATGTGATAACACAAACTATGTACATCATGTGGGATATGACTCTCCAACATCTGCCAGTCATGTTGAGAGCATGTCACCAGCCATTGTAAATGATGTTGGGGGAATTCATAATATTGAGAAGCCTAGAAAAGTCAAATGTAAGCCCAAATTCCTTTAAAGGACTTGCAAAGGAAATCACCTTACCCATTTGTATCTTGCTATTGTCGAGATACCAGAAGCGTGGTTCTCACTTAGGGGTCCTTCAGGTTCTGGGTCATTTATGGTTTCCCCACACCCTATTTCTCCTTTGATTGATATGACAGTCATGTCGATGCAATCCTCTCCTAAGAATACCCCCATTTTTGAGGGTGATGCATCTCCTGACGTTGTTTCCATGCATCCTATTCAATCTAGAGTTGAAGAAGTGGTCACACCGGTGCAATCTCTGGTCAATCCAACTCTCCTTTTGGAGGGTGATGCATGCTTGAACCATGTCGTTAGCATTTTTGATACTATACCTTCTGAACAAGAGAGATTTTTACTCTCCTCAAGTACTGTCCCTCCAAGTCTTGGAGAAGTTCCCTTTGATTGGGATGGTCTTGTGGGGTATCGAATGCCTCCTCCTATGCCATTTCAAGTAAGAGACATTATTCGATATATCATGGGGATGGTAGCCTCCGCTAGCACTTTATCCTCCTCGACTTGGAGAGATTTGGGTTTTCCCAAGATTGTGTCATCTATTCGTAAAATACTGACATTTTACAGAATTCCAACATAGGAGCCTTGGCCTCCTCCGTGACATGCCGCCTAGTAACTCCCAAGTGAGTCTGATTTAAGCTCTTTTCCAACTCATTTTCAAAAAGAGAAAATATTGCCAAGTGAGGTTGTCTCTTTCACACTCGTAAATTGGATTTGAAAGGACATCTATTTGGTACAAGTTTATCCCTTTTTCAAACCAAGTAGACTAAGATTATGAAAAAGGACATTTTTTGGTGTTAAGTTGTGATTGCATCTCATTCCCTTGCTCTCAGTATTGAGCCTATTGTCGATTCTTTCTTTGCGTTATAAACCGTTTGCCTCATCAGTTTTTTATCCTCAACCAAGTAGAGCCCCATTTATATCCTTTTCAACTTGACACCTTATACCCAGGAGGGAACATTCCCCCGAGTGTCCATCTCCCGCATGCACCTCCTTGCATTGAGAATAGGTATGTTCCACTGTTGGAACTAGTTTTTATTACTTGTGACACTTGTTTCCTCCTCTGTATTATAACATTCATTTGACTACGAAAAAACAAAAAATGATGGGCGAGAAGGGAGTATTATATTATATTGGCAGCAGTTGTGTCATCTTTGAACAAAGAAAAAAATTGTTGAGTCCACTTGTCATCATAATTTTGGGTTTAGCATGGCCTTAGGACACTGAGCTCATTACATAGAGTTTACTCCCCCGACTGGTTACTCTTCCAGTCCCTATGGAGAGTTTGATTGATGCCTCCTACATCTCATGGTTTCATCATTGAGTCTATGTTGCCAGAGTCTTCCATATGTCTCATGCTCTTGTTCAAAGGATGTCTATCAACCTCTGTCAGTCATTCCTCAGAACTCTTGAATTTGCATGTCGACGATACCCTCAGTTTGTCTCAGAATCACATGAAGTTGCAGTCCTATTATTCACCTTGGTCCTACTTTCCTCATTAGTAGGTAACCTTGAACCCATCAGTCGACATTTCATCATTGGTCATTGACTAGGTGGTTTCCCTTGTGTTCGATGGCAAGACATCTATTCACACATTGGGATTCATGTAGTGTCTTGGATGCCATTAGCCTTATCGGTGGTTTCCTCACCTTTGTTAGTGGTTTTCCTCATTGGTTTCTATTCAAAGGGTCTTTTTTGTGTACCACTTGCACTTGGCACACATGAAAGATGCACAGGGTTGTTGGTTCGTGAACATGTTCTTCGTCTGATTTCCTCCAAATCATCAAGATCCTGCTTTGTACCTCGTGCTGAATGATGAAGGATGCTTTAATTCTCTCCATTTAATGGGTCTCCTTCTATTGACTTTAGCTCATCTATTATGGAGACGAGACTTGGAGTTGTATGAGTACCCAGAGGCTTGCAGTTATTAGTGGCAGGTTTTCTTGCCATCGACAGTTGGGAATACATCAATGTATCCTGATCGATTGATTCTTCAAGTGTTCGAAGACAACTCCTTTATTCACACTTGTAAGAATGTACTTGGTGCCTTGATACCTACTTTCATCATCTGTAGGCGGTCTCGCGTTTTTTAACGGTATACCTCAATGACCAGTAATCAAACGAAGTCTGATTGCGTTCAACCTCAACTCCTTTATTCACACGATGTAGACTTGAACCTTTGGCAAATTGTGTAAAAGACTTGAAGACATCAGTATGTAGCTACAACTTTCCTCAGCTGTTGCTACATTTTCATTGGACCAGTACCTGTGTGACTTCAATGATCACGGGAGATCAGATTGTACTTGATTGTATACAAATATCTTCATATTCATTTTCAGACTGGTTTTACTGGGCCTTGTTCATGACTATGATAACCTTTGGTATATAACTACATTTGTATTTTCCTATTCATGGCCATGGACAATTGTTTGGTATATTTTCACATGGATCTGCAGTGTAATTCAAATTGGCATCCATGTATGCAAAGTCAGTATAGATTGTAATGAGCAACTAGTTCTTCCAACTCGGTCCCCATTACTCCACTTCTAGGTTTTTATAATGTATTTCTCCCATTGAAGATACTCCTCTGACCTCACACATTAGGGGTCATCTGTTATAGCAAGATTTGCCTCACCCCATGTAATCTTTCACAGAAGGCCTTTTTTCATTTCCCTGTGGAGACTTGAAGTCCCTTTTTTGCAAATCCCAGAGATAAAAATATAATTTTTCCACATATGCACACCTTGACTACTATACAACATGCGTATACGCAGGTTTCACCACTACACCCGCACACATAGGGAAATGTGCCCAAAATTGAAAAATAGTGTCAGGTTTACATGTCACATCACAAGATCAATGATCGTTGGGCTTCCATATACTGAAAACATTCTAACATGGACCTTTAGTTCCATTTGAAGGATATAAATGGGCCAAATATGAGCTATGGAAAAAGGAGAGAAAGAATTCAACTTTGAGAGAAAAGTTACTCTCAAGAAATTATTCACTTCACATTGAGTCTCCATCCCTTTGTCCTTTAAGTTTGAAAACATTGTTCAGCCCCCAAGCTATTCCCTTACTAATTGATAACTTCATTGTCTCTCTTACATGAGCTAGCCTTTGGTGGAGGATTGAAGTGGTGGAGGCCCAACTAGAAGGAACTTAGTTTCTTGGTTCCGAACTGTGTCGACACAAAAGTCTGTAACTCATTTACTTCTACTGATTATATCTAAATAGAAATACTCTTTTCTCGTCCAATCAATATCTTGAAAATATTTGAATTATTATTCCATGGGCGTATTTGTTATGAATGTTGATGGATTATGATATTGAATGTGCTAACATCATATATTATCACCATATTCTTGCGTTACTTGGTTGTTGAGGACTAGTTGCAGGTATATTTCTTTGGTTCAAGTGCTCAATGGTGGACTTCATTGAATGTCTAGAAGAGGTAGGCATTTTATCTTGTCTTGCTAGCATATTTGTCTATATATCATACTTGAGATTAGAGTTGATTTCTGTAGTCATTTCCCTCTATTGTGGTTTACCCCTAGCCATAGAGATATTTTCCTCATCACACTTGAGACACACAATTCTTATGTTTAACTCTAAAAATCTAGATGAAGTTTTTGTACATGCAACTCATTTACAAGCAAGAGGGAAGAATTCTCCTCAATAGGGCAACACGAAGCCATTTTATAATGGAGACAAAGGAAAGGGGAAATTCAAAGGAAAAGGAAGGAAGAATTCTTCACTCAAGAAAGAGGGAGAAAAACTCTCATGTAAATACTGTTCAAAAGATGGCCATGATGAAGATGTAATATCCCCAACATCCAATTGGTCTATGCCACATGAATTTTTCGAACTGTATACAAAATTAAAACATATACACATAGAAACTATTGCGGAAATTTATATATAAAACTTAAAATAGACACACACATTCTGCAAATGCATAGATTCATATAGAATAATAATAAAAATACACACGCAGCACACACACAAAAAAAACCATAAAAATAAACGCATAAATAATAATGCAGCATGTAATTTAACACACAATTGACACTTATCTTGCTAAAAATATCACCAACTACGTCCAGAACTTCCATGAACCTCCCAGCCTTATACCATGCTACTCATCACTCTCAACAGTGGTCGCCCCCAATCTGAGACTAAAATCCACTCGGGTAAAGGGATTCCTAACCAAGCTGATGTATCTCAGACAATAGGAAAAAACTTCATCACAGGTGCCAACTCAAACTAAAATCCTACAATTGCTCATTCCCCACATGCCTATCCAACCCTAGGAAGTGTGCCCCTTCTCTGTTTAACGGTCCTCAGATGCACCCCTTCCTTTCCGAGGCTTCAACAATAGGCTAGAAAAGAAGTCTCAGAGCCCTATAGTTGTAGTTTGGCACCTTCGGGATATCAATTCCCAACAATTCTCTCACTTAGAGAGAATTTCTCACGAGCCTGACAACCCACCTCTTGAATGTACCATGGTCCTAACAACCCGCTTCTTCAGTCCAACTCCTAAGCTAACCAAGTACATGTACATGTACTAGTATGGATACATGATCCAAAAATATCTTTTAAATGACAATGGTTGAGTTACTATGCATGTGTTTATTAACCATTTAGGAAGATGAATGAAAGAGGAATAATTATAGAAGAAACATCACAAGCATATGCACATATAAATATATGAAATAAATCAAGAAGAACAACAAACCATAGAACACCAAAGTGATAATGGAGTTCGACAATCTCGCCTACGTCTTCGGGCCTTTGTCTCAGTGGGTGAGGCTTTCTTATTTCTGTTTGAAGATTTAAAAATACATCACAATAGTGCCAAAAGGGTACCAAACTGATCTGGTCTTTTTCTACTATATCTCTAGAACCCAACAAAATAAACGACACTCAAATCGAATGACCGGAGCTCCGAGAAATGGCCGGCAAAGGTTCTCTCCTCAACAACTTCCTTGCATAAAAATGGCTTTGGCTTGGGAAATCTTCAGCATAAACCTGCTCTGAATGTCCTCCCATGGATTCAATAAGCCCTAGTTTATATAGATATGAAGTTGGTAACCATATCCCAACTTCCCCCCAAGATCTGGCCTCAAAAAGGGCCCAATATCTCCCAATAATGACCAAAATCTCCAAAAACAGGCCTAAAATCCATTAAAAAATCATAAACTATAGTTAAATAACCACTTTTGCAAATTTATTGGGCCCAACCCCTTATTTCTCGGCCACTGGTCATATGGGGTACCTGCACATGGCCTCAGGCTAATATGGGCGTGCTAGTTTGGCCCTTAAGCCCCGCCACTGGTCGCAACTATGGTCCATGTGGCCATGCTTTACCATCCCCACACACTACCTATAGTGAGCTCCTGATGGTTTAGCCCCGAATCGGTAGGCTATACCGACCGATTGGGGCTAACCCCCCTTATATTCACTAAAATTTATACAAATTTTGGGTCACATGGAGCAGATCGCGGAACTGGGGGTTATTCCTTATCATATTCAATCTAACTGTTATAAGTCATAGGTCATGTGGAAGATTTCTATGCCGCATGTCGGGGGCTGGGGCCTAGCCCCAACCCTAATGATGCAGGAGCATCGCTCCATGTCAGCCAGCCAGCCACGTTAGCGCACATGCATTCAAAGCTGAGGGGAGGCGCAACCTCATTTGAATTTGAAATGAATGTAAATTTAATGTGCTTAGGCTGTTGAGCTAGGAAATTCGTGCCTTTGTGCAGGCATTAGATAGAATCAACTTTAATGCTAGATCGACTGAGATCTAGGTCCATATGCTGGACTAGACAACCATTTATTGTAATTTATTAGAGTAGGTGAACCTGGAGGGAAGCGCTCGATGAGCACCTCAGGTAAAAGAGATTTTTAGATCTCATTTTTGAGTTAGTGAAGATAGGAGATAGAGAGGAGAGGAACCAGAGAGAGCTCAGGAACACCATTTGTAAAATACAGGCATTTTCCATTTTAATATAATCAGAAGCAGTTTTTCCTGCATGCCATTATGTGTTATATGGGTGTCTGTGAGTGTTCCTTTTATGTAGTGAATGTATGTGTGTGAATGCATTCTGCAGGAGTTGTGTTTGATTTCAGGGTTGAAGGTCTTTGAGGCTTCATACCAGGAGGGTGTGACAGAACGTTGTGGGTTCTGAGAGCCGTGCACAGGGGATGCACTTCTGAACTCTGAGAAGTCAGACAAAGGCGTGTTGAGGCATAGGAACTGAGATCAACAACTCAGGAAGAAGACCTGTGAGGTTGCTGAACACCTCAGGAGGTAAGGTTGTGTGGGTGAGAACACATTTGCAGACAGAATCATGGAGGATTCTGTAGAACTCTGCCAAGTGGGCATTGAGTGTGTGTACAGTGGTGCACAGAGGAAGAAGAACTCTGTAGAGAGTTTGAGAAATACCAGAATCACTGAGGATTCTGAGAAGCTCTACCAGGTGGGCATCGAGCAAGTGCATAGGGGCATAAGGGAGGAAGAAATCTTTGAGTTCTAGAACTTGAAGAAAGTTCCACTGAGGGAACTTTCACTGGGTTGCTGAATACCCAAAGGTACTCAAGAAGAGGCTTGAGCAGAAGGATAGCCAGGAGGGCATCCATTCCATTCTCCATCTGAGGGAGGAGAAGGATAAAATCCCCCAAGGGGTCTAAGTGTTGCAGAAGCTCAGAAGAGATAGAACGTTGTGTGCATCTGAAGACTCTGCAAGGAGTGTAGGAGTCGAAGAATCCTTTGAGGATTCAAAGGAAGAAAGCTCAGGAGGGTCAGCGTTGTATACGCACAGTGAGGCTCAAGGTTGTGGAGCTCGCAGAGTAATTAGATGGCAAAGAATGAGACCTTTGAAGGATTGATATTCTCCCAAGTCTTGGAAGAAGGCGCACAGGAAGCTCAAGAGGAGCAGCTTCAGCCGTCAGATCGGCGGAAGGAAGAGATATGGACCGTTGAAGAATTTACGTCCAGGAGGAAGCTCAGGAGGAGCCTACAGAAAGAGGAGACCGACAGCCATCGGATCTCACGATAGAAATTCCGTCATCCGTAGGATCGAGAGAAGGTGTGTGGAGGTTAAGCTTCAAGAGAAGCATAGGGAAGGAAGATAGGTCTGAGCCGGGGGATTTGGTGCAGGGTCACCGACAGCTGTCAGATCTGCAAAAGCTGCAAGGGAGATAAGCCTCGGGAGCAAGAAGAAAAGTCCCGACACGAGGAGTTGTCATCGGGATATTAACCATCGGAGGATCGGGATTCTTGAGGTCATAAGAATCTGGGCATCAATCGCCGCAAAATCCCGACGAGGATCTGGACCGTCCATTGACAGAAGACACGTGGCGGAGATCAAGCGCCATCGAGAAATTGGCATTCCCGGGGACACGAGATCGGGGAAATCTAGGTTGAAAACCTCGACATAATCAGAGCCGTCCATTTGAGGGACAGGTGTCGGGAATCAGACGAGAGTTGCAGATCAGGAAATCAGAGTTTCCGAGAGCAAGAGTATTGAGACATCGGAAGTCTCGAAACCCTGAGGGTAAATTAGGACCGTCCATTCTTGGGGACGTGTGGCAGGAGTTCAGCGCCATCAGGGAAAGGGCCAATAGGAGGTTTCCATCGGAATATCGACAATCGGAGTTTCGCGAGTCCTGGGGAAAAGGCACTCAGGACCCTTGAAGTCACGAAATCGCGAGGAGAAATCGGGACCGTCCATCTGAGGAGGACGCATGGCAGAGATCGAAGAGATCTCGCGAACTCGGAAGTTCGCAGGGTAGAGGCCCAAGAGTTGAGCATCCCAAGTCACGAGGACGCTAGGTGCGAGAAGGAGGGTAACCGTTGGATCCATATCGTAGGAGGACCGTTGGATCTACGCGTGGGATCACATGTCCGGACCTCACGAGAAAAGACTCGGGGATTTGGGCGCAGGGATCGCGAGGTTGCGAGAAGTGATATCCCGACAGCTGGAGGAGTCGTGTGGGCCACAGTGGGAGATAGTGGAAGACATGTGTCGAAGGACCAGGTGTCATCGGCATATCGAGAGTCTTGAGACTAAGGGTGTGAGGACTGTTGAACCTCAAACTGCGAGAAGAGACCACAACGGTGGATCTCAGATAGGACAGGTGTTAGGCATCCAGGAAGAATCGGGAATCGGTATATCGCAAGTCCCGGGGACATGCGCATTGTGTCATCGCAAACGTCGAAACTCCGATAGGAGTAGCCTTGAAGGAAGGTAAGGCCACGGTCACAGAGGCAGGTCATATGGACCAGAGCCTAGCCAGGAGGGGCTAAAGGCAAAGGAGAGCTCATCGGGAAATTGGAATTTGAAATCCTGATAGGGGAGTATAGGACTGCGGTCTTATGAAATTGGTCATATGAGCTGGAGCTGAGCCAGGAGGGCCAGTGCATAAAGGAAAAGGAGCTCATCGGAAACCGGGGAATCGAGAGGACAATGACTCTCGATAACAGGAAGTGTGAAACCCCGAACCCCGATACAGAGTCGGAGATAACCACGGTTAGGTGCAAAGTCGTGAAGGGTGAAGAAGGACCTGTGGATTGGGTTGTTGCAGTAGTGATTCCCGAGGGAATCCAAGGAGCTAATTCGGCTCACGAAGGAGTGAAATCGAACGATCCTGTGAGCAGGTGAGTCTAAGGTGTGGGAACACACTCTTTGCGTCAAGTGGTATCAGAGTGGGAATATGTTTGTATATTACAGACAGAGGAGAAGGAAGAAGACAGAGTGCTGGAGGACTCTGTGTTGATTGTTTGCAGGTGGACAACAGTCGAGAATGCAGTCATTGGGACTGTAGGATGAAGCTGATCACTCAGGATTTCAAGTGTGACAGCAGGAGGTTTTCCAGGGAGGTAGACAGGGACAGAAAGATGGCTACTGAATTCCATAGAAATAAGAGCAAGGCAGAAAAGCTTGCCGAATTTGATAAAGAAATGACAAGAGAACTCTATGAATTAAAAGCAGACATAGAGGAGTTTGAACTGTGGATGCGGCAGGATAGGAGGATGAGGCGAATGCGAAATTTTCCCATGAAGAAGGCAAAAGCAAACTGGCTAGTCAAGGATTTGATGGTCAGAGGGAAACACAGGTTGCTAAAGAGATGGTTGAGGTATGCTGAAAACCTCAGGGCCACAGAAGAAAATATGATTTGTCACCGTTGGCCAGAGACTGGGAGAGGTCTCGATGATGAAGAGGATGAATTGGGATCAGCTGAAGATCTCAATGACTGCCAGGAGGGCAGAGAAATAGAAATTCTAGTTTTCCATGAGGGCAACGAGTTGAGATCAGTTGAGGATCTCACGGACTGTCAGGAGGATAGTCAGGGAATTTCACATTGCCAGCTGGGTAATGATAAGAGATCGCTGTGGGATCTCGAAGTCTGCCAGGAGAGTAGCGGAAGCATCCCATATTGCCAGGTGGGAAGTGATGAACAAATGAATTTGGATCAGCCAGAGGAGCTGACAGAGCAGATGAGACTGTCCGAGGGTCTCATAAATTCAAAGGTGATTTTAGATCAGCAGGTGCAGCTAACAGAAGAGGAGGAAGATCAGAATGATATTCTGATGATTGGGGGAATTGGGATATTCCTACCATCTTCCCAGGAAGAGGCAGAAAACTCTATTGCAGATGACACAACCACAGCAGGGGAACAGTCAACTATGACTGTCAAAAGGATATTGGGGAAGACATTTGAGACTGCCCAAGCAGATGAAGGGAAGAATGAGCATTCTGAGGAACAACTCAACAATTTTAGCCAACGAGCTGAGAGCGTTGTAGCATTGGATTTGACAGTGAGCATTATGAGGAATGGCTCAATAATTTTGGCCAGGGAGCTGAAAAGCAAGAAGCTGTAGCACTGAAGCTAGCAGCAGAGGAAGTCGAAGAGCAGGCAGGTAAAATTATCACTCCATGGGAGATGGAGCTAAAAATGTTGGAGGATTGGTTGAACAATCCAGGGCCCATGAGAGGACTGACAGAAGATGAGTTGTCAGGGAAGGTGACTGAGCAGTAGGTCAATCATGAAGAGACTGCAGAGCTGAAGTCTGCAGTAGAGTGGCAACTTGAGGCCACAGATGAAGATGAAGATGAAAATAAAGATGAAGAGGATGGCATGGGAGATCATAGCAATCTTCCCATGTGCCAAAAATTTTTGTAGCTGAGTAGACTGCATAAGCAGAGCCATCCACTGGAGTAGCTGGACGAAGTAATAGAGGAGATCAGAAGGCTGATGGTAGAGTCAGCAGAAACTGCCAGCGAGGAGAAGCTGGGCAGAAAAGCGACAACAGCAGCAACAAAGCAGAAGCAGCAGCAACAGCATAATGGAGCAGATGGGAAGCTCCAGATATTTGTTTGGGATCCAGGAGGATTTCCAACAGCTCAGAGGGGAAGCTCATGAGCAGGAGCTCATGATTTTTGTAGCTGTGGAGTATGATGCAGGAGCATCGCTCCATGTCAGCCATCCAACCAGCCAGCCACGTCAGTGCACATGCATTCAAAGCTGAAGGGAGGCACAGCCTCATTTGAATTTGAAATGAATGTAAATTTAATGTGCTTAGGCTGTTGAGCCAGGAAATCTGTGCCTTTGTGCAGGCATTAGATAGGATCGTCTTTAATGCTAGATCGACTGAGATCTAGGTCGAGATGCTAGACTAGACAACCATTTATTGTAATTTGAAAGAGTAGGTGAACTTGGAGGGAAGCGCTCGATGAGCACCTCAGGTAAAAGAGATTTTTAGATCTCATTTTTGAGTTAGTGAAGATAGGAGATAGAGAGGAGAGGAACCAGAGAGAGCTCAGGAACACCATTTGTAAAATATAGGCATTTTTCATTTTAATATAATCAGAAGTATTTTTTCCTGCATGTCATTCTGTGTTATATGGGTGTCTGTGAGTGTTCCTTTTATGTAGTGAATGTATGTGTGTGAATGCATTTTGTAGGAGTTGTGTTTGATTTCAGGGTTGAAGGTCTTTGAGGCTTCATACCAGGAGGGTGTGACAAAACATTGCGGGTTCTGAGAGCCATGCACAGAGGATGCACTTCTGAACTCTGAGGAGTCAGACAAAGGCATGCTAAGGCACAGGAACTGAGATCAACAACTCAGGAAGAAGACCTGTGAGGTTGCTGAACACCTCAGGAGGTAAGGCTATGTGGGTGAGAACACAGTTGCAGACAGAATCGTGGAGGATTTTGTAGAACTCTGCCAAGTGGGCATTGAGCGTGTGTACAGTGGTGCACAGAGGAAGAAGAACTCTGTAGAGAGTTTGAGAAAGACCAGAATCACTGAGGATTCTGAGAAGATTTTCCAGGTGGGCATCGAGCAAGTGCATAGGGGCACAAGGGAGGAAGAACTCTTTGAGTTTTGGAAGTTGAAGAAAGTTCCATTGAGGGAAATTTCACTGGGTTGCTGAATACCCAAAGGTACTTAAGAAGAGGCTTGAGCAGAAGGATAGCCAGGAGGGCATCCATTCCATTCTCCATCTGAGGGAGGAGAAGGATAAAATCCCCCAAGGGGTCTGAGTGTTGCAGAAGCTCAGAAGAGATAGCAAGCTGTGTGCATCTTAAGACTCTGCAAGGAGTGTAGGAGTCGAAGAATCCTTTGAGGATTCAAAGGAAGAAAGCTCAGGAGGGTCAGCATTGTATACGCACAGTGAGGCTCAAGGTTGTGGAGCTCGCAGAGGAAACAGACGACAAAGGCTGAGACCTTTGAAGGATTGATATTCTCCCAAGTCTGGGAAGAAGGCGCACAGGAAGCTCAGGAGGAGCAGCGTCAGCCGTCAGATCGGCAGAAGGAAGAGATATCGACCGTTGAAGAATTTACGTCCAGGAGGAAGCTCAGGAGGAGCCTACAGAAAGAGAAGACCGACAGCCGTCGGATCTCACGATAGAAATCCTGTCAGCCATTGGATCGGGAGAAGGTGCACGGAGGTTAAGCTTTAGGAGAAGCGCAGGGAAGGAAGGCAGGTCTGAGCTGGGGGATTTGGTGCAGGGTCATCGACAGCCGTCAGATCTGCAGAAGCTGCGAGGGAGATAAGCCTCGGGAGCAAGAAGAGAAGTCTCGACACGAGGAGTTGTCATCAGGATATTGACCATCGGAGGATCGGGATTCTCGAGGTCATAAGAATCTGGGCATCAATCGCAGTGAAATCTCGACGAGGATCTGGACCGTCCGTTGACAGAAGACACGTGGTGGAGATCAAGCGCCATCGGCGTTTGGCGCATCGGGAAATCGACATTCCCGAGGACACGAGATCGGGGAAATCTATGTTGAAAACCCTGACATAATCAAAACCGTCCATTTAAGGGACAGGTGTCGGGAATCAAATGAGAGTCGCAGATCAAGAAATTGGAGTTTCCGAGAGCAAGAGTATTGAGACATCGGAAGTCTCGAAACCCCGAGGGTAAATCGGGACCGTCCATTCTTGGGGACACGTGGCAGGAGATCAGCGCCATTGGGGAAAGGGCCGACAGGAGGTCGCCATCGGAAAATCGACAATTGGAGTTTCACGAGTCCTAGGGACAAGGCACTCAGGACCCTTGTAGTCACAAAATCACGAGGAGAAATCGGGACCGTCCATCTGAGGAGGACGTGTGGCAGAGATCGAAGAGATCTCGTGAACTTGGAAGTTCGCAGGGTAGAGGTCCAAGAGTTGGGCATCCCAAGTCACGAGGACGTGAGGCGCGAGAAGGAGGGTAACCGTTGGATCCAGATCTTAGGAGGACCATTGAATCTGCGCGTGGGATCACGTGTCGGGACCTCGTGAGAAAAGACTCGGGGATTTGGGCGTAGGGATCGTGAGGTTGCGAGAAGCGATCTCCCGACAGCTGGAGGAGTCATGTCGACCATAGCGGGAGATAGTGGAAGATAGGTGTCGAAGGACCAGGTGTCATCGGCATATCGGGAGTCTTGAGACTAAGGGTGAAAGGCCTGTTGAACCTCAAACTGCGAGAAGAGACCACAACGGTGGATATTAGATAGGACAGGTGTAAGGCATCCAGGAAGAATCGGGAATCGGTATATTGCGAGTCCCGGGGACATGCGCATTGTGTCATCGCAAACGCCGAAACTCCGATAGGAGTAGCCTCGAAGGAAGGTAAGGCCACGGTCACGGAGGCAGGTCATATGGACCAGAGCCTAGCCAGGAGGGGCTAAGGGTAAATGAGAGCTCATCAAGAAATTGGAAGATGAAATCCCGATAGGGGAGTATAGGACTGCGGTCTTATGAAATTGGTCATATGAGCGGGAGCTGAGCCAGGAGGGCAAGCGCATAAAGGAAAAGGAGCTCATCAAAAATCGGGGAATCGAGAGGATAGTGACTCTCAATAACAGGAAGTGTGAAACCCCGAACCCCGATACAGAGTCAGAGATAACTGCGGTTAGGTGCAAATCCGTGAAGGGTGAAGAAGGACCTGTGGATCGGGTTGTTGCAGTAGTGATTCCCGAGGGAATCCAAGGAGCTAATTCGACTCATGAAGGAGTGAAATCGAATGATCCTATGAGCGGGTGAGTCTGAGGTGTAGGAACACACTCTCCTGCATCACCTAACCTATGCCAAACACCTGACCATTCAACTTTAAATATTAGTGGAGATGTTAAGGGTTAAGAAACACCTGGTAGGCGGGCCGACAACCCGACCTATGCCCAAGTCATTGCCCATATAGGAGGTCACAGGTTCAAAACTGGTGGAGTCCCAAAATTTTTCCACAACTTTAACCAATACATGGGTGCCACATGGCATCATACCTTTCCAGCTGACTACCGCATATCAGCACACTATTTGACCTACTCTGCCACATGTGTCAACCACGTCACCTACCATTGTACCTGACATGTAAGCATCGTACGGGCGTGCCACATGTCACCCTTGCAGTGATGACATGTGTCACTTCCTAATTGGTCCACCTGTTCATCCATGTCAATCGTCCGTACGCCCAGTCATCCTGCCATGTGTCACGTCTAGATGATTTCATGTCAGCGCTAACTGTGCCTTGCCATGTCAGTTTTACATCCGTATGACCTGTACACTCAGCTGCCACGTGGCACTATACAGACTGTACAGTCATCATTTTTTGCCTGTTTGGCAAAATGAACAAATCGACATATCAGGAACATACGACATCTATTTTAGCCTATTCAAGTTGTGTTGTGTTCATATCGATGAGGCCTATGCACATGTCATTTTGAATCCATTCTGATATCTTTGATTTTTAGGCCTTTCTGAGCCCCATCAAGGTCCTAGATCCAATTCTAGATCACACCTCCCCATTAAGGACCTTTTGGTCCCACAAAAGGTTATTGACCAGTCATCAAGCTTGGGATAGGCCACCTGACTTGTTCCCTATCTTTGAACTTTGTCCTGTGCACCTGTCTCATCAAGATCAACTGTAAAAAAATCATGATAACTGACAACATATTGTTAGCCATTTGTACCTTGTCACATTTTAATGAAGCCACTATCATCCATGTAGACAAAATTACTAATGATAGCATCAAAAATATGACATGGGAAGGATAATAGCCACTTTATGTGAGAACCTTATGCCTTGTAGACTAGTCCTAGGTTGAGAGAATGAATTATTTTCAAATAAGAATTAATGAAGTAGTTTGTGAATTAAGCGAGCCTGGAGATGTAGCCAAACTATTTGGTGAACTATGTTAACAACTTGTGTAATGTGCCATTTTACTTGTTGTTGTTCTTACTTTACTTCATTTCAACATTTTAATTCCGTAAGTTAATTGTGAAAATTAATGAATTTTGGCTAAGCAAGTGGATTCACATGATAGATGAAAATAGTCAACAGTAGTCATAATTCCTGAATCAGGTTGGATGTTAATATATCCTTATGAGTTAAATTGACATCTAAATATTTTTGGATCAAGTGGTGTTTGAGCAGGTCTGACAAGTATTTGCGAGTGAATCGAAGCAAGGTGAAGGCATGCTTGAAGACTTCCAGTTTGAAAGTGCAGATCTTGGTTGTAAAAGGACAACCATGGGAAAAGCATTGAAGAAAGAATGGATTCAAGAGGTTGAAGAGATCAACCAGAGTATTTAGGAAGATAATGCTAAGTTGAGAATTTTACTGCACATATCGGAAGATAAGAAGTGAAAGTTGCAACTTTAGTTTCAAGCCACAAAAGAGGCTTTGGTAAAGTTTTAGAATGTAGAAGGATTAAAGAAATCATCCTTCACACCAGATACAAAAACTATTTATAAGGTGTTAGCACCAGAATTCACCTCCAGATTGTGTCGGAGGTAAGCGCTGTACCCATCATAATTTTATGTCATAGGTTGGTTTTGTAAAGAGGTCAAATGGGTGCAGACTTGAGATGATAGCGTTTTAACACAGGAAACTGGATTGGAACACATAAGTAGGTGAGGTCTTGTTCTAACTTCAATCAATAGGTTCTAGTAAAGGTGAGTAGGAGGAAGACTTTAGTGGGAAAAATGTAAAGGTCTGCCACAGACATCAGGTCTTCCAGCAGCCCGGGAGGAAATACTTAAAGACAAGATCTTCCTAAATTCAACTCTCAAAGAAACTGAAAGAAAATATAATTGCATTATAATCAAGCATTCATCATAATACAGTCACAATAATTCACGTGAATCAGTCACTTATGAACTCTTTCAATATCAGAGGGAAATAAGATGGAGTAAGAAAGTTGAATGTCATTAAACAAGAAGTCTCAAATGCGTATACATAACCAGAGAACCAGAGTGTTCATTAAAACTTTAAAATATGGGAGCATTTCTATACCATATACCATTACAAAATATAAAAACTGAGTATTTATACCCAGAACATCCTGCCAACACGAGGAGTGTGAACTGGCTATAGCAATCAAAGATTTGCATCTGTATCTTCTTCTGTCAGGCTGCACTTGCACTCCTCTGTCAGATGCAAGATCATATAGGTATGGGCTTTGCAGAAAAATCTGTTGACAGGGGAACTTTGGGTTGAAAGTCTGTCTCCATGGCCAATTCTTCCATGCCTTCCATTAATGGATTGAGCCGAGGTCTCAACCAGCTGCTCAATTTACATTAACTTCTTTACCCTAGAGAGTGGCCAAGACGAAATGCTCAGGGGAAAACCACATGCCTGCTCTCCAAGGCTCAGAAGCTAGCCTCCTTTCCTTTGGCCCTTCTTCAATGTAACCCAGGGCCATGACCCTATGCTAATGACATCCCAACATTTCACGTTTTGGGGGATTTCATATGGCTCACCTTTAGATTTCATATCAGAATCGGTGAAATCACTTATCTATCCGACGATCAAATATGCTTCTCAACCAATGGCTGCGATTCTTCCTTTGGACTCTGAAATATTCCTTTAAACGCGATTGGGGTCAGATGCTTCTTATAAACCTTACTTTCACATGACCATGGGCCGTGACCTAGCGCCTATCTCCAAAGGCTTTTCGAGATTTCACCTTTCGGGGATTCCTACATGCTAGACTTCAGAATTCCCGATCCATGAAACTACAAAATCTCTGATCGGACGCCATGTGCTCCTATGGCTTGGATGGCCCAGATGGATTTCATGATTTCATGCTTCACGAAATTTGCTTGTGGCTCAAATCAAAACCCCTGAAACCTAGTTCCACAACATTCCTTAATCCACTACCACTTGTCCCCATTGGATAAGAAAGCTCCCATGAATCCTTGCCTTCATGACTTCGACAGATCAACACATTGACACATCGATACTTTCGTGCATTCTTCACTTAAATTCTCCCAAAGCTCATTTCCCCGAATACTTGGATCACCTGACACCTGTTGCCTTCAATATCAATGTCTCATGTTGATTTTAGGTTTCAGGAGTTCGGATCCTCGACGGAAAACTTTAACAACACTTTGAACTCCTGATTCCCGTGATCAATTTTCCACCATTTATCTTTCCCAATGAGATCCACGGCCCAGATTTAATATGTGCTCGACCTTTTATTTTGGGCCTGCTCTGGCACTAACCTTTGTGCAACTTTGACCTTCCAAAAGAACGCAAGCTGTTGAACGATAATCCTAATTGGATCTCCATTGTTGAAAGGTTAAAACTGCCTTCTGCTTGATTTAAGTCCATACCAACCCACTCTAAGTACTACTCTTGTGCTTATGGTTGTAGTTTCTATGAACAATTACCTGGATGACTGATTGAGGGCTCAAGAAAACAAATGATCAGTGAAAGAGGTAAAGAGAGAAGTGATCATCTTAGAGAAAATAGGAAAGATTAGGGCCAAGACTTCTCAGGTAGGACAACACAGAACAAAAGTTCACTCAAATGATCGAGGGAAGATGTAGAGCGAACTACAAGCTGAAAAGGAAAAACTTAAGAATGGATCTGCGAAAGGATGATAGACAGGAAAAAATACATACTTAGGTAGAAACCACCAACCCCTAAGGCTTTGACAATTTTATGTGATAACATTGGCTCCACAGGGGATGACATGCTCCCTGCGAGCTGCCAAGAACCAGTAATTCTAGTGCCTTAGCTGTTGGGCTATGGAGTCTAGCTCAAAACTTTCACAGAAGAAAATAGGGAAATATGTGCACTGCTTTACCTAAAAATGAAAACAAACACATGTGCTCTAGAAAATATCTTATTTATTTACAATCATAGGCTAACTGATTTTTACAAAATGCTAGGTGAAAGCAAACTTCCACCATAGCCACCCAGATTGCTCGGTAATATAATTATTCTCTTTACTGCAAATGATGAAAAAAATGTAAGGGAAGTATGATAATAGAATGAGAACATTATTTGTAACACCAACCATACCCCTAAGTGATGATAATATGAAAATCCTTGTAGGCTCTAGTGCTTTGGGAAAACATATCTCCATATACAACCCCACGGGGTCACGAAATTTATAATCAGGAAAGCTCAACTGGAAATAAATTACCTCCTGCGCTTCCTGGTTGCTCACCCATCATTTGATGTTCCCAGAGTGTACAGGTGGGTATAGGACTGATGCGGGTCAGTTGATCCCAGGTGATACTTGCTCATTTGCAGGTTCAAGACAGGAGATAAAATGCACCATTAGCTCCTCCATTTCTCCCTTGTCTGCTCCGATAACATCTGTTAACTGAGAGGAAGAAGTCTCTTTATGTATATCCATGGATGGATCTTTCTCTCTATCATGCTACTCTTGGTAGGAGATTTTTCTTTCATAAGAAGATTGGCATCCTATGCTTTCTTGTTCTGAGTACTCTTCAGGGGTAGGTGAGCGCATAATTATTATATCTTGCAAAGAGAAAAGAGTGATATCTTAATTCTTTTCTTCAACCATTTCTTCTTTTAAAACCGAGACAACATGCATACTAGGGGCGGAGAATAATGAATCCATAGCTATGCCATCATCAACGCTATCATCAATCACATCTGGAAGGACTCCTTCTTGGGAAATACAGAGAGAAAACTTTTCATCCATATGGGCAAGATGTTGGCAAATATGTAATAGACAGCGAATGGCATGAGTACAGGAAGAATGTACAGAGGATTGTTAGCATATTTACAGGCATTGTTAGCATATTTATAGGCAGCGTATACTTGTCATTGATGGAAAGTACAGTAGTGGTGATGGCTTGAGTACAGAAGCGATGATCAACGGAGTAGTGATAATAAGGGAAGAGCATCAACTGTGTTCGTTAATATCTCTTTCTGAATTCCCGATGGCCGTCAGATCTGAATGAAGACAAGAAGAGCGCACTGAAAAGGAGGACAGATCTCAGACATTAGATCCAAGTGCAGGACCCGACCATCATTGGATCAAGAAGAACCTGTACGTTCTTTCAAGTGCAAGGAGAAGTGAGCATAATCGCAATAGGTAGAATCGCGACTTCATCTGAGCCGTCAGATCAAGATTGATTCTGAACCGTTGATCCGATTCCCTGTCAGAGTTTTGAGGATTGCGTGTTGGAAATGTCAAAGAAACAATGCAACAGGAATCTCGATTTATCGATATGCAAATCCCGACATAATTTGAGCCGTCAAATCAAGATCATATCTGAACCGTCAATTCGACTCACGTCAGCAAACCACGTCAGCTATGAACACGTGGCATAACCATGTAATGACAAGTGTTAGACTGATTCAACATGCCAAGCATATGTAAGTCGCAAATCAGGATGACACGTGGTCGTTATTTAACACATGTGACATCAGTAGACGTACACCTTGTCAGAGTTTCGAGGATTGAGAGTTGGACATGTCGACGATTATTGACATCAAGAATCCCGATATCATGATATGTGAAATCACGATGTAATCTGAGCCGTCAGATCAAGATTTGATCTGGACTGTTGATTCCAATCAATAGAGACGCGTCGGGGATCGAGAGTTGGACATGTCAAAGATTATTGACATCAGGAATCCCGATATCACGATATGAAAAATTGTGATTTAATCGCAGCCGTTGAATAGAGATAAGATCTGGATCGTTGATCAAACTCCATATCAGAGTTTCGCGAATCGTGACATAGAGAGGCAAATAACTCAATGCATCAAGAATGCCGAAATCGTGAAATCACGATTCAATCATAGCCGTTGAATCAAGATTAGATCTAAACCATGGAATCATAGGACATGTGGCAAGTGATCAAAATTTCGTTGACTTGGGGTCAATGGAGCATGGTGTCGAAAAATCACGAGATCCGAAATCATGAAAGCGCCTTATGCATAAGCTTGTGGTCATAGCCCTTGGACACATCAACGAGAGATGGAGGAAAGAGATAGAGCAACCAAGCTCATTTTCGGGGATCGCGACTTGGAGAGGCAAGAACACAATGCAACAGGATTGCCGAAATGCTGAAACCCGATTTAAAGGCAAGATTAATAAACCTCATCCAACGACGTAGATTAACCTGAAGGAGATCTGCGGGTTACTATTGCATGACACAATGAAACTGCTAGAAACCATTGATGGTTTCTACCAGAGGATGCGAAGATACTTCGAGATGATTGACAGAGGAGGTGAAGAGTCTCTAAGAGGAATGAAGATGTTCGTGGAGGTGATTGACAGCTGATGAGCATTGAGGCCTGTAACTGAAACAGAGAAGGTGAGTTCGACTATCACAGAGAAGACGAAGAGTCTCAAACTTCCAGAGAGGCTAAGGAATCTCAATATAACATACAGTGATGCTGGACACATGGGGAAAACCACTAGAGAAGCTGAAGAGTCACGATGATGATCAGACAGAGCACTCGAGAGGTGGAGGATAACGACGGGGAGTCAACATGCAGAGGCATTGCGAACATTACATGCACAAGGTGCACAGAAGCTATAAATACATGGTACAGAGAAGAGATGGGGTTGTTGTTGTTGTTGGAGTTTGTTGTGGTTGTTGTTGGTGAAGGTGATTCATGTGTGAAGAAGGAGGAGAGTGTTGTAGCTGAATAGCACAGAAGAGGAACTGTGCAGTGAATGGACATGGCGCACAGAGAATAAAAACCGGAAGAACAGACAACGCAAGTGATGTGTGCAGAAAGGCAATGAGGCAGACAGAGCAACGAAATGCAGTAGAACGGTGATGAGTCTGGTAAGCCATTGTTGAACATCATATCACTGTAATAAGTTTCAGTAGAAAAGATTTATATTTCAGGGTGGTTGGGAGGATCTAGGGAGGACTAGTGTCCTCAAAGGTTCAAGTGGGTGCTTGAACACAGGGAGTTGGTGCTTCCTTCTAGTTGGTGCTAGAGAAACCAGGGAGTCGGTGCTTCCTTCTAGTTGGTGCTAGAGAAACCAGGGAGTTGGTGCTTCCTTCTAGTTGGTG
>ML779574.1:522018-552268 GCA_009831015.1 Picea engelmannii
TTTACCCTGGAAATCCAAATTGGGAAAACCAACAACCTGTTTAGAGCCACACCTCTAATCTTCTATTCATCATATCTTCATTATTTATAATACAATACAATATATAGGATCCTGCAACATCCAAAACCCTTAATCAATTGACCTCAATTAGTCAAAAACCATAATTCGCTAATCAGAATTAGAAAACCATTGGTGAAAACCATGTGCGAAATAACTACAAGAAACAGATGAAAAACAAATGCCAAAATATTTTTTGGGGGGGCTCTAGCCTCAAACTCCCTCTAACCCCTCAGGTAGAGGGGGATAAATCACCCCCCCCCCCCTGCACACTTGGTGCAACATAGAAACTATATCTAGTTGTGCCAAGAATATAACAGATACCCAACCTTCTCCCACTTGTTGTTTTCTTTGCATACATGTGGTTACAAGGTTACACAATCAAAAATCCAGGGAAACAATGCCCATAGATCCTCTACACCAAGAGAACTTCTCAATTCTCACAGATTTAGTTAATAAATTTGCAACATTATTCAAAGTGTCTACCATCATCAACACCACCTTCTTTTCTTCAACCATTTCTCTCACAAAGTGATATGTAACATCAATATGCCTTTTTTTTTAATGATAAGTCAGGTTATTCGCTAGGAATATTGCACTATGACTATCACAAACTATCCTTATAGCTTTTTGTACCAACCTAATACTGAAAAAAATATTTGTAACCATATTTATTCCTTTCTTGCATGAGTGGCTCCCATGTATTCAACTTTTGTAGTTGAGAGTCCCACTACATACTGTCTTTTTCTCATCCAAATGATTGCTCCTCCAAATAGGTTAAACACATACCCATTTGTAGATCTTCTGTGATCCATATCTCCACCTCAGTTTGCATAAAAAAACCCATGTATGTCTGACACTCTTTCCAATCCTGGGCTTCCTTGGTAGCAGAATCCATAACTAGTACTACCACACAAATACCTAAAAACCCTCTTTACTTCTTTCCAATTGTCCTTCCCTAGTTTTGACATATATTTTTCTCAAAACTCCCACTGCATGTGAAATGTATAGTCTAGTATAAACCATTGCATACATCAAATTTCCAATCACACTAGCATATGGAACACATGACATGTCCTTGTCCTCTTCTTGTGTCTTGGGACAATGATCCACATATAACTTTACACCTACATGAATAGGGATCTTGACCATTTAATTACGTTCTCGCATATTAAACCTCCACAATAGTGTCTCAACATATATCCTATGATTTAAATATAGTTTCATGTTTTCTTAGTCTCTTTTAATTTCCATGAACAAAATGAATTTTGTAGTACCAAGATCCTTGTTGTTTCCTATGAACAACATATCATCCATGTTGTGTTGGTTTTGTCACTTCTGTGAGAAAAGCAACAACACTTTCATTCTAGACAAGGCATAAGTTTGTGAGTGGATTAAACAATCCAAACACATGTATAAGTAAAGAAATAAAGATAAAACAACTAAGAAATAAAAGTTAGAAAGCATGAGAAAATTAGAACCATGGAAATCAAACAATGAACAACATAATGCTACCAATGGATCAATAGATTAGTAGGAAAAACACCATAGAGAAAAATATGGACTTATGAGTCCCCTCTTCCTCCTTGGGAGGGATCTTGAGTCCCTAATGGAGAGATCTTCATACAATGGAAGAAATGGAAAATGGTGAAGAACAACAATGCATGTTCCCTCAAGAGGTGAGTGGAATGGCCTATTGGAATGATGCTTGAAGGTTCCAAAGAGAAAAGAGGATTCTCAAGGGAGAATTCTTGCAGCATAACAATACTATGAAGATCTTGGTTTCTTAGTGCACCCATGGCTCTTATTTATAACATTTCTTCAAGGAAAAATGTAATTGTTTCTTGGTGTGAACAAGGGGCCTTTTAGGGCACCCTTTAGCCCTTGACCAACCTTCCATTCAGATTTCGCTCAGATATGAGGGTCAAATCGTGTTGGGAGCTGGTCCATAAGTGGTTGAGGGGCTGACAAGATCCATAAATGCATCGTTCATAGAAGTGTGTGACTTTTCTAGTACAAAGTCATGCACTTGGTGCATTGTGTGCGTTGAGAGATTTTTTGGCCCGCACACACTATGCATTGTGCACGCGCTTCCTTTGGTGAGTTTGCGCATACCAATTTTTGACCCAATTGTATAGTTTTTTGCCTTTTTAATGCATTTCAGTGTTGTAGGTGGATTAATTGTTGTTGGCATTGATGTTGCAGACAATTTTTCAGTGATAAAAGATGCCCTCTGATGTGTGAGGTTAGGAGCATATGTATAGCCAAAATACATCAATGTTTCTTTTATTGAGAGTACCATTGTAATGAAGAGTGAAGAGAGGAACTACAAGAGTGATCCATCAGAGGGAGAGGGAAAACTGTGGGACCCAAACCTTTCTATAGGGAAAAAATTAAAATCTGTGTACAAAGGAGGTCAACATGCCCCATGCTCATGTCATGTAACCACAATTTGAGACTATAATTGATGATGTATGTTTATGTAGATAACTACAATGCCCTCAGGGGTGGTTGACAACAGAAGATGATAGTTATGAATGGGGAATGTACTATGAAGTGAGGCAAGAATGACTGTAAGAAGTGTTGATGACTCATAGGCATTGATGGCCTAATGAATTCATAGGTCTTTGGCTGGTATGAAACAACTGCAATAGTTGCATAGTAAGACCCATCGTAACATGAGAGGTTTTCTCAAGTCGAATGTTATGGGAGTCAACGAAATCAGAGAGAAATGATGATTCTCTTTGTTCCATCCGAGTCTCCTCATTGTGAAGGTAATGAGATTCAAGATACTGTCGCCCTTCTGGGAACTATGCTGATGTCGAAAGAAAGGGAGACGTGATGCCAAGAAGCAAAGGGCTTCGTGAAATCCACTGAGATGATATCAGGTACTGACAGGTAACATGAACAAATTCAAGATGTGGTGAGACTCAAGATTTCCCTTGGTTGGATAATTTTGGAGGATGATTGGCAGGAACCGTAAAACTGTATCTAGTCTCAGGGGGACGACTAGCTATGGGGTTAAACTATGTCAGAGGATAACAAAGTGGACAAAATTAGAGATCATGAATACATGGACTTGGGATAGTCGGGGTTCTTGAATGGTGTTGGAATGAAGAAAGAGTAGATTCCCCAACCAAGGGCGACATGGGTTGTGTTTCTAGGGAAAAGAAGGTCATCAAGGGTGATGAAAAAAAGCTAAGTAAATGTTGGAAACAAAGGCTTTTTACAATTACCAAAGAAATAAAGAATAATTTAAGTTGATTATACAAATACAAAAATAGGTGCCCTAGTGAAAGGTGGCTTGGCCTGTTAGGGCGCAAGTTGTGAAAAGAGAACTAGTGGAGGGTGGGGGCCCCATGGGTGGGTTTATGTATGAGGTAAATGAATGGAGGAAAATATGTAGATGGGAAAAATGATGGTGGATGAGATGGAGAGGTAATGATACTGCATGGGTGCAGTCAAATAGAACTGAGATGATATGACCTGGGGGTCCATTGGGAAAGCTAGCAATATGATGAGAAGAAGTATGGGGTTCATTCTTGGAAGTGAATAAGACTATGGGGACTCCCATCCCTAGGGGTTGAAACCAGCATGAGGCCATGTGGCGAAAGGTAACTATAAATGGGACAACGCATGTGGGGGAGAGTGCTACCGGGTGACAATACCAAAATGCAACAGAGGTGATGGTACTGCAGATCCCGTTGTAAGGACCCTAAAGGTAAATGTTAGAGGGTTTGACTGGGAGATGCAATTTATTTACAAGGGGGAATGATTACATGCAAGTGTCGAACATATAACTGAAGGGGTTGTGGCTCTTTGATGAACAAGTACTTGCACATATGAAAACCAAATACATGAAATGAACAATATATGATGATAAAGAGCATATGAAAACTATTTGATAAAATTTGAACATGCACATGTGTACCTGAACGTGACGTGAGAAAAATGCTCCTCCGAGGCCTAGTTCAGATGATGGCCCAGAGAATTTGAATGTGTAGATGGTGGGACCAGTATCTCGTGGCTGTGAACAGATCAGAAAACATAGGCTATGGGCTCCTGTAACTGAGTGTGGAAGTTTGGAAAAAGGGATCATATATGGTTGGCGGGCCCATAATGCCACCTCATTTGTACCTGCCGCTGTAGCTGAATTGATGAGAGTATTCTGAGGAGATTCAGAGATTGCGGGAGCACGAGTCGACTGATCTGGGAGTGATGAGAGACAGGTTAGTGACCCTATCCTATCGCATCATTTGAAATTTGTAGAATGTAGGTATGGGGTGTACGAAGGGCTGTACAGGGGTGGTTTTGGGTAGGGACCCACCAGTGCATGGGAAAAGAAGGAATACATGCACGCATATGCGCGGGTATAATTCCTTCTCCCGGGCATAGTGTACGGATGTGCTTGACACAACCACGCAAGGGGGTGTGGGGGAGGGAAGTACATGCATGCATGAGATGCACACCTGTTTGATTGACAATTGTGCACTGTGCACAACTATTTCTCAGAAATATGCGCATTAGTGTGCAACTGTACAGAGAATAGGTGTGCACCTGTTTGGGTGACACCTACGCATGTGATGCATAGATGTTTCTTAGATAGTTTTTCATTAGTGCGCAGGTGTGCAAAGAACATGCGTGCACCTGTATGGGTGAAAGCTGTGCACTGGATGCAAGGCTAAGGGGTTTGAAAATTTTGAATTGTTGATTCTTTTTATGGATGATGAGGTTGACCAAGCGTTTATGTGTGGATGTAGGCGATCAATATAGTCCAAATACTACAATGTTAGTGCACTATAGATATTGGGTCTAGGATAGTTTATGAGAGTCGGTGAGACAACACCCATGTGTGCGGAGACACTTGGTAGCCTGTGGGTTTCTCAAGTTCTTCGATTTCCTGCTAATACAGTCGCAAGATTTCCTACTTCAGTATCTGATTTCTATGTGGAGAACTAATCTGCAGTGCTTCATCATTAGAGGAAAACAATTGAAATTATCGGCTATCGAGGATGTTTAATTTCTGACAGGGCTCACATTCCATGGGATGGCCCTTCCTATGGAACCCTAGCTACCAGGGGACGAGCGAGTAGTTGACTTGGTGGCTCGCCATTGGACAGAGCCGCACCCGATGTAGGGTTCAGTGATCTGGATCAAGGTGATTGGGGACCTCCTGACATAGTGCATCGCCTATATGGTGGTGAGGATCTACGGATCCTTGGGGACTCAGTGGGTCACTAGAGGTCAGCTGAGGATCATGGAGCAGGTCCTTGATGGGGACATTGTTTCCTAGGGAATGATGTTGCACACCAGGATTTTGGGGCAGGTTAATCGGTGTCAGATATCTGACTCTAGTGACATTAGCTTTGGGTCGATTTTGGTGTCCAAGTTTCTAGAGAGGGTTCCTCTATTGCGCCCTAGGATTCTGTTGGATCCTACAGGGCCATGAGATCCACAACTGATGCGGTGGGCCCATGTGATAGCTCAATGCGGGGGTGGAGAGAGTGGTCATTACTTCACAACCACTATGGAATGTGTGTGGTGATATATGCCACAGGTGATACTGAGGTATCCATACGCTGGTATGGACTACCGACAAGACCTTGACATGATGTTGCCTCTTGGGGAGGATTGAGATCAGAGAGGTATGTCTTTATATTTATGTTTTGTGATTTTGATAGCTATCATTTGATTATATATGCATATATGGATGTTGACTCTATCTTTGGTGTTGTTTTGTAGATGTGGGACCCTGAGGCTCGCCGAGGACTAGTGCGACCATCACCTATAGAGCCAAGGGAAGGATAGAGGTAGATATGAGATGATGTTGGTGCTGGAACAAATCATGAGGTGGAGGCAGAAGCATAGGCTGGAGCAATGGTAGAGGACTTGTGCCATCGTTTCGAGCGGGTGTTGGAGGGCATACCTAAGGCCATGTGGGCCCATATCCAAGACAAGGAGGTCCTGGAGCAATGTGTGGGTGTATCAATGGAGTGGCAGACCTTGATCCATTGAGAAACTATAGCGAGGGCCACAATGACTAGGTGACTTCCCCCTGTACCTAGAGGGCCCCCAACTGGTGGGGCACCTCCAGCTAATAGAGGACCTAGGGGAGAGCTCTGGGGGCAGTGTGAGTGTTAGGGTTATGTATTTATAGGATCGAGAGCCCATTTTGTATAGGGTAGTTGATACCCATTTTGTATAGGGTAGGGGGTACCAATTTTGTATAGGGTAGGGGGTAATCCTTGGCCTATGGGCAATGTATCTTTATTTTTGTAAACATTTTATGACACTGTGATGATTATATATATATGGATATACATTGTTTGGACCATTCATATCTCCATGTGTTTATATTTTGATGTTTATGATGTCTTTTCTATATGTTGTGATAGATGTATTATGTTATGCATATAAAATGATGTTTTAATGTGATAGCTTCCAATCTAATACTAGGTTAGCAATGCTATCTACTATTTGATTAAATTGTCTTGGAATATGTGTAAATGTGATTGAATCAAAGTTGTGAGTTAATAGTTTAACTTGCAGGTATTTGTGAAAGAGGCAAGGATCACGAACATGATATACATTATTAAGTTGCAGGACGACATGATGAGAATCTAATAGAACGCTAAGGTGACAAATGTGGCGGTGACTGGCCTCAATGAGGAAACCAATGATGACATCATATTCATCTTGGTTGTTGGTGGCCAATCCCAAGTATATGCCAATGGAGTGGAGCAACACATGTGAGGGTGTATAGAGGGCCCAATCGGTTGAAGTGAGATTCTGGGTCCAACGACTGGCACCGTCAGTGTAACTGTTCTGGCACCGTCAGCGTAACCATAGTGACTCAAATTTCCCATGGCCAAGGGTATCATGGGCGATATCGTAGGCTAAGATGATATCCCCTTTGCTGAATGAGAGAAGGTTGACATGGTGGTCGAAGGTGGATTTGGATCATTTTTTAGTTGTCTCATTGTTATGTAATGAATATTGACAATCTTCATCCAACGAATCTAAGGTCAATAAGCACTGCTCTATTGGAGCAGTGTTAGGTAATAGCTCAATGGCAGTGTGTAATGTGGGGATTTCACACTTGATAGGGAGGGTGGATTCGATCCCATGGACAAGGTGGAATGGTGCAAACTTGGTGCCAGTTTTGACTGTCATGCGATAAGCCCATAACACGAAAAACAACATATGATGCCAGTTGGTCTTATGTTTTTTTACGATACGTTGAGGCATGCTTTTGAGGAATTTGTTGATAACCTCGACTTTTCCATTGGAATGAGAGTAGTATGGGGAGGAAAAATCATGGGAGAAGCCTAACTTTGAGGAGAGTTCCGTGAAAATATTGTTTTCAAAGTGTTTACCGTGATAGGACACTAATTGTAGTGGGACTCCAAATCGGGTAATGACGTGGTTGAAGAAAAAACATGTTTTTGTGTCAGCGGTATTGTTGAAAGTGGGCATGGCTTCGACCCATTTGGTAAATTAATATACTACAATGATAATGTACTTGTGTCCATTACTGGATGGAGGATGGAAAGTCATGAAGTTTATGCCTCATTTTCAGAAGGGGTCGATGGTGATGAATGGACGTAGAAGAGATGGTGGTGCTCGTGCTTTGTTTGCATAGAGCTGGCATTTGTTGCATCTCTTGAAAGAGTGGATGCAATTATGAAACAATGTGGGCCAGAAGTACCCTGCTCGAATGATTTTTTGGGCGGTGGAAATACTTGAGAGGTGACCACCGCAAGCGCCGCTATGGAAATCGTTCAAGACTCTGCAAGATTTATTGATGGTCAAACATTGGTGAAGGATGGTGTCGACCCTACATCGATAGAGAACATCTCCAATGAGGAGGTATTGAGGTTCCTGATGGAGAATGCATCAACGATCATTGAGAGAGAGATGAGACCCAAACTTCTATGTCTGCAGGTAGACGAGGAGGTCTTTGTATGAGGGGTTATCGTAGGGGATGAAGAAGAGGTGTTTGTTGGGAAAATCTGTATTGATGGGGGAAGTTGTGGCATATGAGGGAAAATCCATAATGAGTTCGGCGAGGACAAGCACTTTATTTATTTTAGGAGTTGATAACTCTAGGTTCTATTTTGGGAGTCCTTGACCAGCCTGCCATTTGGATTTTGCTCAGACATGAGGGTCAAATCATGTTGGGAGCTAGTCCATAACTGTTTGAAGGGCCGTCAAGATCCATAAATCCATCATTCATAGAAGTGGGTTGATTTTCTCATACACAGTCATGCACTTGGTGCATTGTGAATTCTAAGAGCTTTGTTGGCCCGCGCACATTATGCACAGTGTGTGCGCTTCCTTTGGTGAATTTCTACATGTCAAGTTTTTACCCAATTGTATAGTTTTTTTCCTTTTGAATGCATTTCAGTGTTGTAGGTGGACTAATTGTTTTTGGCATTGATGTGTTTCCTTAACCATTTGCATGTAATGTTGGGGATGATTTTTTAGTGATAACAATCCACATATAAGACCAAATAAATAAGATGATCACTGACTAATTTGAAATACACATAGTGATCCACTTTGCTCGTTGTGAGGCGAAGTCCCAACATATAAGTATAAAATTTTTTATACCACATCCTTAGTGATTGTTTTAACCCACATAGGGACTTTTTCAGCCTTCATACCAACTCTTTATTTTCCTTCATAACAAATCCTTTTGGTTATTTCATGTAGAATTATTCTTCCAAATCCCCATGTAGGAATGTTTTCTTCACATCCATCTTTTCTTCTTCAAAATCAAACACAACAAAAATAAATAAAATAAATATAATTGAAGTTAACTTGGAAACAAGAGAAAAAAATATCACCAAATTCAATTCCCTCTACCTAGGAATAACCTTTTTCTACTAAGAAAGATTTTTATTTCTCCACTTTTCCTTCTGCATCCAGCTTCTTCTTAAACACCCATTTGCTTCCAATGAGATTTCTTCCAGTCGGAAACCCCACTAGATCCTAATCCTCATTCTGTCCAAGGTTTCCATTTCTTCAACCATGGCCTTTTCCCATAGTTTTCCATCCTACGAATCCACTTATCTCGAACATTTATAGGATCATCATCAGTTATAGAAAAAGTAAAATTTGAACATAAATCGATTGGAGTATACCTTTCTGGTTCCTTTCTTTCCCGAACCAATATCCTCAATACTGGAGTATGATGATGTTCTTCTTCTGATTCTTGTTCTTCTATAGAGTCTGATTCATAAACCTTCAACTCAAATTCTTGTTGGCATGGGGGCAGACCCAGGATTCAATGCTTCAACAACGCACCAACAAATTCCTAACTACCAACCCTTTCAGCAACACCTGCGAAGAAGATGAAGTCTCACCCGAGGTAGAGGCAGGGGGAGTTGTAGGACTCAGGTGTCTACAACCAGGCTGGGACACATATTTGTGACTACAATACTTAGCAGGGAACTTATCCAACAATATGCATTAGGTTATGATTCTCATGTACATCACAGATTAACCCTTATTACAGAACATCGTAGTAACAATCAAGATCTAACACTTCCAACTACTTAGCATATAGCATTAGCTCAGATCTAGCATTAATTCACATCATTAAGAACTAATCTACAACTTCAGATGCATTCACTATACATAACAAAACTAAGCAAATAATCACATAATAAACATCAAAAAAATCGCACAAAGCACATCAACATAGGATATACGTGGTTCACCCCAGTGTGGGGATACATCCGCAAACTTATTCTTCTTCTTCTTCTTTATTATTCTACAATCTCTTACATGCATCTGCTCCTGTACATAGATCCATATATCCAAGCCTCTCACTGGACAAGTAATCTGCGCATAGTGCACTAGATCCACCTTCCGCAAAATTAGGTCATGACATAGAGCCAACTCCTTGATAGCACAAGGCCTTACACAACCTGTCTGCCTAAAGAACTTACAACTTCTTCCACTAAGCCAATCACAAGTAACTAGTAACTTGTAACTTATATCTACTTCTTACAGTGCTTAGCTATCTATTTATACATTAAAAAAAGGCCTAATCATGGTTTAACCCATGGGCCGACATCCCATACCCATTACATAAACCTGAATAACCCTTTGTTGGGTCCACAAGCCCACAAAATGAGTGAGATCTTGTGATCTCTGCTTTGCTTGGGAGCTCCATCTTCGACCAACATGTTGAAGTATCGAAAGTGGTCAAACATGACCAATGTTTCCTCAAAACTTGGTCGAGGGCCAATATGACCCCAACACTCACCTGTGACTCGTCCTGAGTTACTCAGATCTGGGAAACACTGCTTCAAAGGCCTCAATATTAGCTCGAGATTCCTCGACTCCCTGCTTCGCTAGAGCTTCCTACTCTATGAAATTTTAAATCACTTTCTCAGTAATAGGCCCTTCCAGTCACTGTTCCACTGTCGCAACCAATTGGTCTAGCTGTGAGCCTTGTCCTTCAACCTCTTCAAAAATTGTGCAAGCTTCATCCTGCACTGGTTGGAGTCTCTGTGTCACTTCCATGACTTTGCTCTGGATAGTAGTAATCTTTTTTTGAACTGAGCGTTGTTCCTATGATATTTTCATCTTCTCTACTACAGTAAGCAGTTTCACCTGCGTTTGCACAGTGGATGCCTGCTGCTTCACCTCCTGGAAGTGTGCTTCCAATTTCCTCAGCTCCAAATCTTCTGCACGACGCTCATAGGTATGCACACTTATATCACTTAGTTTCTTACACTCTGACGTGAGTGCTTTGATTCTTTCTACTACGTTCCTAACAACTTCCTCCCTTTGGTCATGTACTTCTTGCAAAGTGCTCAACACTACTTGAATATCTAGCACCATTACCCTTGCTTGAAGCTGCTGAATAGCCTCAACGAGCTTCCCTACTTGTATCTTGGCCGACTCTTCTTCCTCCTATGCCAAGCCTGGTATAGAGAGAAGTTCTTTAGTCACTACCTCTTTGATCACAATATTCTCTATGATAAGTTGGTATTTTTCTTCCTGTATCCTCGCATTATTCTGCTCAAACTTCACCTGCATGTCATTTTTCTCCTTCTGTGCAACTAGAAGTTTCTCTAGGGCCTCCTCTGTTTCTTTATTCAAGGCCTCTGTGGCTTTCTCCTTTTCTTCTTGGACTCGACAGAGTCAAGCCTCGATTGCATTTGCTAGATTTCATAATTGGGTGGGATCTTCCCTCAATTCTGCAATTTATGATGTCGAAGGCGTAATAGGTACTGTGCGGCTCGAATAGATGGCTTGTTGTATGTCCTTGAGCTCTTTATCTATTCTTTCATACAATGTTTCTTTCTTTGCTTCATGTCTCTACAGGACATCCTCTGAGGAATCCTCCATGACTGCAATGATGAGATCGACATCATCCACTGTGAGTACATTCTTCGATTGAGGCTTATTGGCATGAGTTTTCTTTCTTGTTGAGGGTTTTTGCAAAGAAGCCTTCCTTTTATTCAATGTCTTGGCCTCTGTAAGGGGATCCTTTGGCAGTGTAACTTTGCCTTTGTTTTTCTTGTCTTCTTCTTCCCTTTCTTCTTCTTGGCTCATTTCATCTCCTCCTCCTCTTGGTGATTCTAGCCTACTTTCCTCTGAGGTGATGTCCTCCTCATCACTTTCTATGTTCTGGACATTCTCCATTCTCTTCTTTTTCTTCTATCCATCATGTTCAACCCGAGTGACCAATGGACTTCCCATGATGTTGGAATCAGAGAGCTCTACATCTTCCACTGGTACGAGGAACTCTACTGGCCATTCTTTAGTGATCTCTTCCATGTCTTCATTGGTCAACTTATAGTAGGACTGCAACTCCTCCTTTCTTTCATCCCTGGACACGGTGATGTAAATAAAGTTTCAATCTGCATGGAACTTCGCTAGTGGCCTATATTGATGCAAAGTGTTCGGGTTCATTCATGGAAATTCTTCAATGGCATGCTTCAGCTGTAAGTAGTAAGCATGGAACACCATGTTCGATTTCCACTACTTCGCCATATCATTCATGTACCACAAGGTGGAGAACCTTGTGGCCAATGGCTCTGATGGCTCAACTTCGGGGAATGTTTCTCCTTCTGGAATCTACTAGGTGACAAATGTGATCAATACCAATAGCCAACTAAAATGAAACTCATATCCCTGATCCTACGCTTCGCGACAGTCCTTTTCCAACTTGTTGATGAGGTAACTCGCCCAGTTCATTTGCATGCCTTCGACGCACTTCCCTGCGAGGTCTACTACAAATCCAGTGACTTGTTTTGGCCAATTCTTTATGACGATATTTCTATCTATAAGCTGACAAACTAGGCACACTATGCCATCCTATATGGAGGCTACCTTGTAGACTCACTTTCCCTTCTCTACATTGTCGTAGTCTTCCTTTATACACTGTGCCAAGGAGCGATCTGAATTCTTCCCTAGGTAGAACTGGTGAGGATCCGGTCCCTGCATACTTAGTCCTGTGATGAGGTTGATCAATGCTGGATCCACAATGATGTGCCTATCAAGCCACAGATACCCTCCATGATAGCACAACCAGAGGAGTTTAACGCAAGTGTTAACTTCCTAATGTCAGTATAAGTGGGGGATCTTCATCACATTCAATATCATCAACTGCATGAGCTCCTTTATCCATGCATGGGATACTATGCACAACTTCTTCCTAGTCATATTCATCAAATACCGATGTGGCGCGAGCATCACATAGTTCTTTCGGTCTCCTAGGTTGAATTCGTTGTTCTTAAGAGCTAGAATATGTCCTAACCGGGGTCCAACTGCACTATCCCCTTCGAGAGGTACGCAGTGATGAACATGTAATCGAAATCCCATGGGATGTTATCATGGTTAACCATGCCAGCTAAAGGTAGGATATAGTTCGGCAAGACTGACCAAATCTGCTTCATGTTAGCTAGATCATCACAGTGTTTTCTTCATTTCTCAGCAATGTGGCCATAACGTCATTCAGTTGATGGGGATGCTTGCAATCCACAAGTCAATGATGCATGTATTGCTACAGACATGACTCTCTCAGTCATGAGGTCTACAAGTATCTCCTCCACAGACTTCTCTACTGCGCTACGTTCGCCTGACATGCACACTCATAATCAAATAACTTGGGTAGGTGAATAGACATCGAGGTAATCAGATGGATGGAGAGGTATAGAAAGAAAAACTTGATACGATGGATTCTCTGTTAGCTCGGATATCACGGTTCGCAAAAAGTGGTCCCGGCGCAGCGTCCGACGGGTTAAATAAGAAACGTCATAACATATTCCTCCAATGGGTAGGAATGCCTCAATCAATATGAATCCATGCATTATGGCGCAGTCTCAATGGTCCAACGATGGTCTTTTCGGCAATAACTAATTTTCTAGCCATTCTGGAGCATCATTCTAATGGTCGGGATGCCTTCAATGATCATATAGCTTTACCATGGTGAATTCCCATTCTGTGTTGTTCTGTTATTCCCATGAAGTTCAAGTTATACAGATCTGTCTTTTGTGAAGTCTTCTTTGGAACTTCCCATAGTTTTTTTAACTTATATTTCTTCTTACTGAGCTTCCTTTCCTTCTTTCCTACGATCTGAGTTTCTGGATTCCTCTTTCCATTCTTATTCTTACTTTCTCTTAGCCTAGTAGCTTCTCATTGTTAATGTTCTTTCAAAGGGTTCGGTGATAATACCTCTTTTCTTGCTAGGTCCTGGGTGGACATATGTTCTTCTTGCATGGATATCTTCTTTAAGTCTTCCTGTGTTCTTTCAACTTTGATAGCTAATTCTCTGGCCCTCGGTTGCTTCGACTCATCCTCTTGTTCTTCTATTAGTCGCATTATTATTTTGGTTATGAAGTCCCTTAATTCTTACTTCCTCTTTTCTGTGGATTCCTCCTCTACTTTCTTTCTGATATGATCCTTCTCAATCAAAGTCTTTCCCAATAAAAGTGAAAAAGGGGCATTGTTCTCAACAAACCTAATAAATTCAAATTCTTCTTCAGTCATGGTTCCATGAGAAATCATAGGTATATTAGTAATTCTTCCACATAGGGTTATCATATTTCCTTTAAACAAGCCTATCCTTCCCAATGAAGGTATCATAATAGGATTTCCCAAAATTTCCCAAGTGCTTTCTGGCATAATATTCACATGTGTTTCTTCATCTAATACACAGTCTATGTCGAAGTCTTCTATTCTTGTAACTATGCATTGTTTTTCTTTTAGGATCTCTTGTAAACTGATGTCTCTATGATCATCCATTTCTTCTTTTAATTGTATTAACATAGTCTATGACTCTTTTTTTGTATGATTCTTTAACATACCCTTAGTTTCTTGACCTTCTTTCTAGTCTTCTTGTCTCATGTTCATATTTTCAACTTTAGCAATCATCCTAGGGCAATCCTCAACCTCATGACCAATAGATTTAGAATAAAGGAAAAGAGGGCCTATACTAGGGCATTCTTTAGCAAGATGTCCCAGTCTTCTACAATTATAACACAATGCCAATCTTATCTTTCTTTTAAACGATCCCCAGCCTTTCCTGTACTGCATACTGGGATCACAGTGATGGACCTACATTCTGCAAAAATTCTTTCAAGGTTCCTGCATCCACTTATTAGTCCAAAAATTCTTTCTATGCATAGGAATAACATATCTTTCTATATTTCTATCAAATTTATTCAGATCAAATCTTTCTTCTAATTGTGCCCTAGTTTTCAGACTAGGACAAAATCTATCAAGCATACCTAGATTCATATTTTTGAAACAAAAATTTCCACTTATCTTACCTTTACCAGAGCACAAAGCTTTAAGATCTTACCTCTTTTCTTCAAATCTAGTTTCTTTCTTAGCATAGGGTTTCACAAGTCAAGTAGAATAATGTGCACTACAACAACAGATCTACGCACAAAGCTTTCTTTTTTTTCTTCATTTCCCAAACATTTTCAGATCCCGACAACAAAACCATTTGTTGGCACAGGGGCATACCCAGGGTTCAACGTTTCAACAATGCACCAAAAAAACCCTAACTACCTACCCTTTCGGCAACACCTGTGAAGCATATGAAGTCTCACCCGAGGTAGAGGTAGGGGGGGTTGTAGGAATTAGGTGTCTACAAATAGGATGGGACATCGATTTGTGACTAAAATACCTAGCAGGGCACTTAGCCAATAATATGCATTAGGTTATGATTCTCATGTACATCACATATTAACCCTTAATACAGAACAATGTAGTAACAATCAAGATATAACACTTCCAACTACTTAACACATAGCATTAGCTCAGATCTAGCATTAATTCACATCATTAAGTACTAAGCTACACCTTTAGATGCATTAACTATACATAACAACACTAAGCAAATAATCACATAATCAACATCAAAAACATCGCACAAAGCACATCAACACAAGATATACGTGGTTCACCCCAGTGTGGGGATACATCCACCAACTTCTTCCTCTTCTTATTTATTAGTCTGCAATCTCTTACATGCGTCTTCTCTTGTGCACAGAGCCACAAAGCCAAACCTCGCACTGGACAAGTGATATGTGCACAACGCACTAGATCCACCTTCCTTAAAATCATGTCAAGGCATAGCGCCAAATCCTTGATATCACAAATCCTTACACAACATGTCTGCAAAAATCACTTACAACTTCTTGCACTAAGCCAATCACAAGTAACTAGTAGCTTGTAACTTATATCTACTTCTTACATTTCTTAGATATTTATTTATACATTACAAAAAGGCTTAATCATGGTTGAACCCATGGGCCGAAATCCCATCCTCATTACATAAACCCTAATTGCCCTTTGTCAGGTCCACAAGACCAAACAATGAGTGAGATCCCGTAATCTCTGCTCCGCCTGGGCACTCCATCTTCGACCATCCTGTCGAAGTCTCAAAAGTGGTCAAACACGACAAATTTTTTCTCAAAACTTGGTCGAGGGCCAACAATTCTATTTTCTCTGGTTCTTCCTTCCTTATTAGGAATTCCCATTTGAAAACATCTTTGATTTCTCTAAATACCATATATTATATACACACTACCTTTTGAGTTTCTGGGTTCCAAATATTATACCCTTTCAGAGAATCTTTATACCCAATAAAGATACACTTTTCATTCTTTTTATCTAGCTTACTCATATTTTCCTTTGGAACATGAACATAGGCATCACAAACAAATAACCCGAGATGTGTCATAGATGATTTATTACTAATACATACCTTATGTGTAGTATTGTCATCCAATTCTAAAGAGGGTGATCAATTGAACAGGTAACATGAAGTACCCTCTTCCTATGCCCAAAATGTTTGTCCTAACCTGGAACCACTAAGCATGCACCTTGATTTTACCATCAACATCTTGTTCATCATTTCTACAAATCCATTATGTTGAGGTGTATATGGAGTAGTATTATGCCTTGATATACCACACTTCTTACATAATTATTCAAATTCATTTTCATATAACTCTCCACCATTATTTGTCCTCAACACGTTAATTCTTTTCTCTATTTGATTCTCTACAAGATCCTTAAACTCTTTAAACTTGTAAAAGACTTCATATTTCTTCCTAGGGAAGTAAATCCATGTATTCCTTAAGAATCCATCTATAAATGGGACATAGTGCATAGATTTTCCTAGTGATGGAACAGACACAGGTCCAAACACATCATTGGGCACCAATTCTAAAATCCCCTCTTCCCTTGTTGCACCATAGGGGAATCTTACTCGATTCTACTTCAGATACACACAATGTTTATAGAAATAAAAAATAGAAAGAAGTTAGATATACCTTCAACCATACCATTACCGTGTAATATTTGAAGTCCCTTCTCTCTGTTATGCCCTAGTCTTTGATGCCACAACATAGCCTTTTCTCCAGAGACTATTGTCATAGCAAGATTTTGCCTCACCATATGCAACTTTCTCAAAAGGCCTTTTCCATTTCCCTATGTAGAATTGAAGTCCCCATTTTCACTTCTCAGAGATAAAAATCATGTTTTCCACATATACGCACCCTACCAGTTACACAACATGAGTATACGTAGGTTGCACCACTATAACCCGCATACATCGGGTTTGGTGCTCAAAATAAAAAAAAATGTTTCAGGTTTCCATGTCACATCACGAGATCCATGATCCTTGAACTTCCATATACTGGAAACGTTTCGACTTGACCCTTCAGTTCCATTTGAAGGCTATAAAATGAGCCATATCCAAACCGTGGAAGAGGAGAGAATTCCACTCTCTTCGAGTACTCTTCGTCCAAGTTCTAGGGTGGTTTCCTTTGATTGGAATGATCTTGTAGAGCCTCAACTTACTTCTTATACACCCTCCCAGATAAGGAGAATTCTTTGATACATTGTAGATAAGGTAACCTCTGCAAGTATTTTATCCTCCTCGACTCAGAAAACTTTGGGTTTTCCCAAGCTTGTGTCAGCTATCTGTGAGTTGCTAACTTTCGAAAGAATTCCAACATGGGAGCCATGGCCTCCCCCATGATATGATTCTTAGAACAACATCCTCGAGTCTTAGTTAAGCTCTTTTCTGACTCTATAAAAAAATTAAAATATTTTCGAGTGAACGTGTCTCTTTCACAATCATTAAATGGATTTGAAAGGATGTCTATTTGGTGTATGTTTAACCCTTTTTCAGACTGAGTAGAATAATTTAGAAAAATGAATACTCTAGTCAACATTTCAATTAAGATTTCTCCTGGGTATTGTTTTATACTTTTTTGGGCCTAGGAAACTAAATTTATGAAAAAGGACATTCTTTGGAGTTAAGTTGTAATTGCATTTAATCGTCCTTCTTGTAGTATTGAGCCTATTGTCGATTCTCTCTTTATCGTTACAAGCCCATTACATCAACAATTTGCATCACCAGCCAAGCAAAGCCTTGATTATATCCTTTGCATCTTGACACCCTGTACTCTAAGAGGAAACATTCTCCCGAGTGTCCACCTCCTACATGCACCTCCTTGCATTGATCATAGGTATGTTCCACTATTGGAACTAGTTTCTTACTTGAGACACTCATTTCCTCCATTGCATCATAGCATTCATTTTCCTATGAAAAAAAAATTATATGGGTGGGAAAAGAATATTATCTCATATTGGTAGCAGTCATGTCTCCTTTGAACAAAGCAAAAAATTTTGAGTTCACTTGTCATCCAAAGTTTGGGTTTAGCATAACCTTAGGAAGTTGAGCTCATTGCTTAGAGATTACTCCTACGACTGGTTACTCTTCCAGTCCTTATGGAGATTTTGATTGGCTCCTCCTGCATCACGAAGTTTCATTATAAAGTCTATGCTATCGGAGTCCTCCATATGTCTCATGATCTTGTTCAAAGGATGTCTATAAGAATGTGTTGACCATTTCTCAAAACTCTTGTCTTTGCATGTCGACCATACCCTCAGTATGTCTCAGAGTTACAATAATTTGTAGTCCTATCATGCACCTTGGTCCTACTTTCATTATGGGTAGGAGACCTTTAACCCAACAATTGACATCTCCTCATCGATCGATGACTAAGGGGTTTCCCTTGTGTTCGACGACAATAAATCTATTCACACATTGGGATTCATGCAGTGTATTGGATTTTATTAACCTTATTGGTGGTTTCCTCGCCTTTGTCAGAATTTTTCCTTATTGGATGTTATTCATAGGGTCTCTTTCATGCACTACTTGCATCTAGTGCATGTGAAAGATGCATAGGTTCATTGGTTCGTGAACGTCATCTTCGTTTGAGTTCCTCCAAATAATCAAGATATTTCTTTGTACCTCGTGTTGGCTGATGAGAGATTCCTTAATTCTTTCCTTTCAACAGGTCTCCTTCCATCGACTTCATCTCATCCATTTTGGAAATGAGGCCTAGAGTACTATGAGTACCTAGAGGCTTGGAGTCATCAGTGGCAGGTTCTCTCTCAATTGACAGTTGGGAATACATCAATGTCTCCTTATCGATGGATTATTCAAGTGTTCAACCTAAACACCTTTATTCACACTTGTAAGAATGTACTAGGTTCCTGCTGGTGGGAATATGTGAACACACCATCAACTATGGGGGAAATCCAAGTCCGAATTTGTCTAAATAACCTAAACCCTTTGGGATGAGTCACCCTAACGGGTTTTACGACTTTGTTGGTCGATAAAGGGATCCAATATAAACTATAAAATAAAATAACTAACTACTTATCTACTATATGAATTTATGTTCTTTATATACAAAGTATACAAATATACAGATTTCAAGATTTATGAGAAACCTTTGAAACAAATATTATACAAGAGATCCAAATCTCTAGCAAAATGTAAGTAGATCTAAGATATAATAAAAATCTACTTTTACCTTTGAAATTAAAAAGAGAAGAAAAGATTGAAAGTAAATGATAATGTTCTCACTTAAATAAGAAAAGTATTTAAGTTTAAAAGTGAATCTACTTTCATAACAAAAAATATAAATTAAATAATAAAAGAAGAAAAACTACTAACCTAAAACTGGCCAGTATTAAAAGAAAAATTGTGGTTGTGTCTTCTCGTACCAAAATGCTCCTACAACCTGCCTGTTAAGAGAAATATTTAGTAGATAGTTGTATAATTCTAAGACTCTGAAAATTCCAGGAGAAAGCCACTTCACTTGACAATTCAGATCTCATTCATAATACAAAAAGAACAACTTTTGTGTTGTTAATATGAGGCGATGATATATATTACCATTTACAATAAGAAATAAATTTCCATTGAACAAACCGATCTATGCAAACTCAAAGTATATGAACAAATTCAATATAATTCAAGATTTGCATCAAGATAATACAATCACCTAAAACTATACAATTTGGGATCGTGGACTATTAAAGATTGAAAGAATTAATGTATAGATGATAGCAATTAATCATGTATTGAAAAAACAGAGTAAAGCTAATTTTAATCAATTCATAATCAGTCTCCTAAAGAATATGAACCATAATATCAAAATATTATAATGAAAACATAACTCTTTAACTTACAGGACGAAAGCCTTAAGTAAAGCATAATTCTATGTTCCTAAAAAATATTCAGTAGTCCATCTCCCAGAATTTTCACCATGTTCTTGAGATTAAATCTAACCGAATATTTAAACACCGCAATGATATACTTCTCAAAATCCACGGGATAGAGTTAAATCTTAAAAAATAGAGTGTTTTTAAAACTACATACTAATCTGAGTTTATAATAATAATGTTTACAACAACTTATAAAATTTTGTTATAACAATCATTTAAAAATATATTCCGAATTGTTTGAAATAGATCCTACTTTTAAAATATAAGTACTTCATGATTCTTCATTAAGAAAGCATCACACGGATCATCTTGTCGTTCCATTTTTGAGACCTAAAAATAAAATTAAAATCCAATTAAAATCACATTAACTAAATTAAGACAAGCTATGGAATATTTGATTATGTAGCTAGTCTAAAAAAATTACAAAATCAAACAGAATCAAAACAAGAAAATTACTAATCATCAAATTGACTTTGAATTACCAAAAATCAATAATTTGAAATCGAAGGTCCTTGCAAATAAGAATCGATGATAATATTAACCGTGGTAGGTTTTTAACAATGGTATTCTGAGACTTTTTTGATCTTTTATTTTCATGAGAAGAATTTAGTTCTTTTTACTCATTGTTTTCTTATTCTCCCTCTTCATATCACTATTTTGTCTTTGTATTTGGTTCAAACACATTTGGAGACATGGAACAATCGAATGATATCTCTCATCCCAGAACTGAGAGCCACCATAACTTCCAAGATATAAATTTCTTTTACAATGATGGTGATCACTTTCAGGGGATTTTTATTTAATAGAATTGTCTTTGATAATCATGCTCTGGTTCATGGATTTTATGGAAAAGGTAAGAAACTACATATGCATATTTTCTTGCCTAAAACCAACAATCTAAACATCTACTTGGGTTACGATTTTATTCTATGTGTAGATGGTTGAAGGATGAGGGTCTTGTTTTTATGAATGTATCCTTTAAACTGAGGAAAAATACCTGAGAACTGGTTGGAACCTGTGAGAAAAGGTGGGGGATTTTACACAAAAATGTATTGAACCTTTACCTCAACCACCACATAATTTCTAAGAAATTTCTCTTTACAAAATGGGGTATATATCTGAAATGGTTTCATTTCTAAGAAAACTTCCTAAGCAGATAGTAAATGAGCCCATTTCAAAGATGGGTTTCTGAGTGTTTCACTAAATTATTTACCGTTTGGTCAGAAACCATCTTGAAAAAATGTCTTTGTTATACAATTATGGGTTTTAACTTTGTGGATGTTTGGCTCTGTCTTTACTACATGAGCCATAAAATTAACAGGGGTAAACCAAACAACAAAGAAATAGTTTTCATCTAGGGGAAAATGTTGTAATCATAACAGACCAAGCCCATAAACAACAAATGAGGCCGAATGGACACATCTAATGATAAGTGAACACTTGATGGTTTGAGGATGCTCTATCATTATCTCCCACTCCAAATTATAATCACCTCATATAGACCAAATGACAGAGAGGTTCGAAACTAAGAAACCCATTTAACCCTCATGGTCTGCCACGAACTACCAACCTAATTTTGAGGACATTAAGATCACACAAAGTAATTATTCATGTGATAGTCGAAAGGTCAGGCCAAGGTAAGTAAGCATTACTAAACATTGTGTTGTGATATGAAAATAGTAGGTGTTAAAAATTTATGTCGAGACTATTTAGGGAGGTAAAGTTTTAAATGAACCTCGTATCATTCATATCAATGATTTATCAATAGTTTTAATCAAGGCTTTAGTTCAGGCTTGACATTCAAGTTCATAAATTGGTTTATATCAAACTCACACCTTCTAAAATTAAGCTTAGTTTGTAGGAAGTGAGTCTTACTTAGGTTGCTTAACATAATTCATAGACCTTCCATTAAAACATAGTTCAAGGACCTTCTATTCATACATTATATTAGTTAAACAATAATATTTAATCCATGCAAAATGATATTGTCACAAGAGTTTGATCAATGATTTTCATGAAAAGAAGCTTTAATTTCATGCTTTGCAGCCATGAAATTGAAGAGGGAAAATGATCAATAAGTGACACAAACATATTCTCACAAAAATGATAAAAATTCAAAAAAGACTAATTGGCATTAAAGAATCACACCTTTTCACAAAATAACATCAGTCAATCTGACACATATAGACATATTAGGCGGTGAGTATAAGAAGTGATTTTGTATTTCAAATGACAATGAAAAACAAGATGCTAGTTGGACATCCAACAATGCCTTGATACCTACTTTCATTATCGGTAGGATGTCTCGTGTTTGTTAACGATATACCTTAATGATCGGTAATCAAACGAAGTCTCATTTTGTTCGACCTCAACTCCTCTATTCACATGATATAGAATTGCACCTTTGGTAGTTCATGTAGAAGACTTGAAGACATCATTTTATAGTCGTATATTTCTTGAGTTGTTTCTATCATTCATTGGACCAATACCTATATGAATTCAATTATCATGGAAGATCAGATTGTAATCCATTTTATACAAATATCTTCAAATTGATTTTGAGACTATTTTTCACTGGGCCTTGTTCATGATTATGACAACCTATGGCATGTGTCCACTTTGTATTTCCTATTCATGGCCATGAAAATTTATTTGTTATATTTCCACATGGATCTACAATGTAATTCAAATTGGCATCCAAGTGTAAAAAGTCATTATGGATTGTAATATTCTTATGAGAAACTAGTTCGCCCAGCTGGTCTCCATTACTCCACTTCTGGGAATTATAATGTATTTCGACCATCGCAGATACTCCTCTGACCTTACACATTAGGGGGAATATGTTATAGCAATGTTTTCCCTCACCCCATGCAACTTGATCAAAAGGACTTTTCCATTTCCCTATGCACACTTGAAGTCCCCTTGTGCACTTCTCAGAGATAATAATCATATTTTTCCACATATATGTGCATTACCATTTATACAACATGCATATACGTAGGTTGCACCACTACATCCTACGTACATCGGTTTTGGTGTTCAAAATTAAAAAAATGTGTTGGTTTTTCATGTCACGTCACGATATCCATGATCCTTGACCTTCCATATACTAGAAACGTTCTGAATTAGCCCTTCAGTTCCATTTTAAGAATATAAAATGAGCCATATCCAAACCATGGAAGATGAGAGAATTCAACTTTTGAGAGCAAAGATACTCTGGAGAAATTCTCACTTCACATTGACTCTATATCCCTCTTTCCTTTAAAGTATGAATGCATTGTTCAACCCCCAAGTTGTTTTGTCTTTGATGGAGAACCTCATTGTATCTCTTATATGAGATTTCCTTTGGTGGAGGATTGAAGTGGTGGAGGCCAAGCTATAAGGGACTTAGTTTCTCTGTTTTGAGATGTGCCGACATGAAATTTTGTCACTTATACACTTTTGTTCATCACTTTTTAATAGAAATACTCTTTTCTCGTCTAATTGATTATTGGCACAGGGGAAGACCCATGGTTCAACTCTAAAAATGCACCAACAAGCCTTAAGTATTGGCCCTTTCGGAAACACCTTCGGAGAAAATGCAGTCTCACCCAAAGTAGAAATAGGGGGTTGCATGACATGTGTGTCTAAAACTAGAGGAAATGAAAGTGAATCCAAAACAACAACACACAGAGACCTAGATATTATTTACCACCCTTAAGCTACTTCGCAAGTTATATCTCAGATCTATCACAACAATGCATCAACAATATATTAGATGACAAATAACACAACATCAATCACACATAACAAAAAGATATACGTGGTTCACCCTCTCCCTAGGGCTACGTCCACATAACTGTGTTTCTTGATATATTAATATGAAAACATACATTTCTATATGCGCTCTTAGCTTGCAGATCTCTCTCTCTTATCTCTTCTTCTCTCCCCTCCCTACACACCCAGCTGCAAGGTTGATCTTCGCACCCAACTGAAGATCCACGATACAATAATGCTCTCACAATGCAATGCTTCTCTAACACACAACAATAATCACTCTCTTAACCCACCATGAAGGCAACCTTAGACCGAATTCTAAGTGTCAAAACCCTAAATTCCAAAACCCTAGGTGTCTAAAACCCTAGGTCGACTTGATCCATGTTTTCAGGGCTTTGCCAACCTGTCTTTCCTTCTTTTCCACAAGGTGCTCAAAAGAACTCGTTGACGTCTTCTTCCACTTGTTGAGTTGTCCTTGATCCATCTTTCCTTGTTGATCTGTCTTCCTTGGTCTTCTCTTCCAACGACTAGCTTTTCCTTCCTTTGCTCCTTCTTTTCCGCTTCTTTGACCACTTCAACACATTCTCAGTCAGTGTGCTTTCCACACAGTTTGTACTTCTCATTTCTTCCTTACTCTTCAATTTCTTCCATAACCAAGGGCCAACAGGCCCCCAACACTCACCTATGACTTCTCCCGAGGCACCGCAAGACTGAACCTTCTATTTCACTTTGAATACATAATGTGTGGAGCAGCCTATGCTTTCTGCTCTGTCCCTCCCTTCCTTATGTAGACTGTCTTTTTTGTGTCTGGTACCCAGTTTCAACTACACTTGGTACCTAGACCCTTCTTATTATGCTTTTACTAATATCTATGAGGTAGTTGGTTGTCATAATACAATTTCAACTGACTCCCATTTACTAAACCTTCCTTCCATTCTCCACTCAAGATCTTCAACTGTGCAACTCCACCTTCTGTAACATAGGCAACCTCATATGGCCCAAGCCAATGTGTCCTGAACTTCCCTGGATGCTTCATGAACTTGTTGTCGTATACTAGCACCAAATCTCCTTGTTTGAATGCTTTCCTCTTGATATGCATGTCATGGTAGGCCTCCTCTCGTTCCTTTTGTACCTGCTAATGAAATCCTGCAATAAACTTGTCTTCTTCCAGTTCTACCAACTATGCAAGCTTGTCTTGTACAACGCCTGTTCCATCCATATATGTAAATGTTGCAATTCTCAAACTAGGAACCAAATATTCCATAGGTACCAATGTTTCTAGGCCATAAACTAACTTAAAGGGAGTCTACATTATCAACTTCTTGCAAGTGGTTCTATAATCCCATAACACTGCTGGTACTCTCAAATCCCAATCATCCTTGTTTACACTGCAAATATTCGTCAGCGCTATCTCCAATATCTTATTGAAAACTTTGACTGTACAATTCACTTGTGGATGGTATGGAGTACTCTTCAGATGATGAACTTCAAATTCCTGAGTTAAGGCTTCAATAGTATTATTAATAAAATGACTACCTTGATCTCTCATAAGGATCTTTAGGCATCCAAGCCTTGTTATGATATCCTCAAATATGAACCACGCAGTTGTAGTTGCACTACAATCCTTAACTACTCTTTATTTTGCCCATCTGGTCAAATACTTTGTCACAGTGATGATGTATCGAGCTCCTATGCACTTTCCTGGTGGGTTGATATGTCCCACGAAGTCAATGGCCCATTTCTCAAATTCTTGTAAAGTTAGCTAAGGCACTAAAGGCATCTCATGTCTTCTGGATGGTTTCCCAACTCTTTGCCATACATCGCAGGCTTTGTAGTATTCCTTAGCATCTTTGTAGAAAGTGGGCCACCAGAGGTCAGCGCTAAGAACCTTCTACGCTGTTGATTTTCCTGCATAATGTCCTCCTGCAATTCCTTCATGTGCCTTTTCCAGAATCAGTGGTCATTCTACCTCGATAACACATCTCCTCAAGATCTCATCGGGTCCAATCTTATATAGTTGTCCAACTATAAGTGAAAAATCTGCAGCACGAACTACCAGTTGTTTCTTTTGAATGACTGTGTGTTCGCGAGGTGCCATTACTGTAGATAAGTACTGGACTATCTCAACGAAGTGATCATCAAACTTTATGATGGAAAACAGTTGTGCATATGGTAGTGTATCCTCCAAACTGGTAGGTTCCTCTCCATGTTCTAGCCTAGACAAGTGGTCAGGTCCCTTGTTCATTCTCCCTGGCTTGACCACAATCTCAAAGTCATATTCCTATAATAACAGTAGCCATATTCATATTCTTCCTCCCAACACTGGCTTGTTGACTAGGTATTTCAATGCAGAGTGATCAATGAACATCTTAAAATGTCCTCCCAACAAGTAGTGTAAAAAATTCTCCAGTGCGTACACCATGGCTAAACCTTCTCTCTCAATCGTAGTATAATTTATCTCAACTGTAGAGAGCTTCCTGCTAGAAAAGGATAATGGGTGGTCAATATATGTTGCTCCTGGTTGTGACAACACTACTCCTAATGCAATGGATGAAGCATCGACATGGAAGTGGAATTACTTACTCCAATCTGAGAAAAACAGAATAGGCGCAGTAGCCATTTTCTTCTTTAGTGTGTCGAAGCTCTGCTTGCATTCCTCTAACCATTGAAACTGGCAATCTTTCTTTAAAATATTTTCCATCGGTGTTGTTATCTATGCATATCCCTTAATGAAGTTTCTGTAGTATCCAGTATGTGCCAACACAGTGTGCAGTTGTCTAACCGAAGTAGGGGGGAGGTAGATCAACAATGATGGGAATCTTAGAAGGACCTACCAACAGTCCCTTCTTACACACAATATTCCCTAGTAGCACTCCAAAGGGTGAAAAAAAATACATTTTTTTAGACTCAAGGAAATCTGACATTGCCTACATTTATCTAACATCAATCATAAACATTCAATATTATTTTTCAATAAGCTAAAGACAATCCAATCATCAAAATATGCTTCTAAAAATTTATGTAAAAACTCCTTGAATGCTTTGACCACCACCCTAGGAAAGACAGCTGGTGCATTCTTCAATTCGAAAGGCATCACAGTGTACTAGAAAGAACCCCATTCTATTGTAAATGTGGTCTTATGGCAGTCTTCCTTAGCAATCCTGATCTGGTGATAACCTAAAAATCCATCTGTGAAGGAGTAAACTTCATTTCCTCCCACATTATCTAACACTTCATTAGTAAACGACATGGATGATTTTAGTGGCTAAATTTCACTCATGGGCTAATTTTCCATGGTTTTTCCAAAAAAGAGATTTGCTATTTTAAAAATGATTCACCCAAATTATGTAGGATAAAATTATTTTACCTTAAAAATCGCCAAAATTTTATAAAAACTATATAAAATCCTTAAAAATTTGAATATTTTTACAAAAATATCGCCAAACATTTATAGTTGGCATATGAAGGATTAGTAAGATTAGCCAAGGTTTCTACATTTTAAAATAAATTTTCATCCTTAAAATCATACCTGGTAAACGATGTAGGGAATGGATAATGTAAACATGCATCATTCAGTTTCCGCAAGTCTACACAGATTCTGATCTCTCTTGACTTCTTATCCTGGACCACCATAGGGATAATCCACTTTGATTCTTCAGGAGATTCTAAGATTCCTGCTTCCATCATTCTGTCTAGTTCGGTCCAGACTTTCTGCTTATACTTGGGATTTAGTCTATAGGGTCTCTTCTTGACTGGCCTTGAATCTGGTTTCAAGGGGATCATTTCTCCCATGGGTCCTTTAATTCCCTTCATATCTGTGAAGTTGGTTGGAAACAAGTCCTAATACTCATGTAATAATTCTGTAATCTTATCAATAGTGGCATCATCCTAGTAATCTCCAACGTTGGCTAACTTAGGTGCTTGCTCTATTCCAATATTAACTTTATTGATTTTAATTGGCTATCCAATGAAAGGTAGTTCAACCCCTGGCCCTTCTATGTCTCTCTATCCTTCAGTTTCTGCAATGTTCACATTCCTAGGGTCATCATCTTCATCAGCATTGATATTGTAGCAACCTTGTAATTTCTGAAGAGGGGCAGTCCACTCATCTTCCTCTTGCTCCAAAGGGAGGTTAGGTGCCTCCTCAAAGAATTTATGTCTTAAAACTTGTAAAGTATGATCTACTGTGGGGTAATGACTTTCAAATAAAAATGTAGCTATAAAGTTCTAGGTAATACTGTACCAATATGAAGTGGTGATTACCAGTTCTTCTTGAAGATACCAATTGATGGGCATAGTATCCAGAGTGTTAATGACCTTGTGCACCCACTGTTCTTGAGGAATGTTGCTCCAGGCCTCCTCACAACTTTGCACATAGTCCTTCGGACATATCTAACCTGTGTATCGGACTTCACATCCTTCGGCTTGGTCTAAAAAGCATACTGTCATCAAAGTGCAACATTGCAACCACTTCGCGATGTTCTTATTGTGTGTTCCCCACAATCTCATTGGATTTTCTTTCAAGGCTTCATCCAGTGCCAATAGTCTCTATTGTACTGGTACAATTTCTTCAAATTCCAATAAGAAAGTTTCTAAATGATTTAAACCATCAAATGTGGGCAGATTACTTACTTATGTGCCAATCCAATGAACTTCCCTGGTCAATCTAGCACACCTCCATGCATAAAATTCATACATTTTGTTTTTCCAATTCTCTAGTGCTTCCTCTGAATCTGATGAGCATTCACTATCACTTCACCAACTTAAATTCCCATCTGCTATAGGATTAATGTAATCATGTTGCCTTGCTTTCAATTTATATGTATTCTCTAGCTCGTATGCATAGTATTATTCTCTGATGGGTTCTGTGTATCTGCGACCTTCATCAGGATCAAGAGTTGCAATGAACCTAATGCCATCACCTTCAAATCTCATTCTTCTTTTCTTTAAGTTAACAACAGTGGAATTGTTTAAATCCCAATCAATTCCTAACAACGTAGGACAAGGACAACTTTCATCAACTATCTCAATTACCTCAAAGTCCGCAAATGTCCTTACCCCGTCGATGTCCACAGGGACATGCTCCAGTCTTCCAAAGGGGCTTACTACATGCTGGTTAGCCATCCTGAGCCTGATAGGGGAATATATCAACTTAGGTTTTCCCATCAGTGCTCAGGTGTTAAGCCCTAATATTGGCTCATTACCCCTTAAATGGGTCATGTTATATTAGTAATGTTATTTTATTTATGTTGGATTTAGGGCATTAGTTGTAATTATACCTCCTAGTCTCCTATATATACCAAGGAGACATTTTCATTTTGAATCATCTTGTACTTGAACATTTAAGTGGGGTAAAAAGAGGTTGTCCCCTCGAAGAGGATTATTATCTGAAATTATCTCTTTTTCAAGGCATTGAGTACTTTTCCTGAGGTTTTTCTATGCTATATTGATGTTTGGTTCTTAACATATGGTATCAGAGCTCAAGGTCTTGGGGTTTCGCTGCTACATCTGAGACATCATGGAATTTTCGATATAACTATTTTTCTACAATGTTTAAGAAGGAACGACTGGTGGATATTTAGTAGACAGATCAAGGTACGTTGGGTTCAAAATTCATCTCCCAAGGCCTTATACTTTTGGAGATACAACCTGTACAAGATAGGGTTCTGGAATCATCCTGAAATGAGTCATTGCGGAATTTTCGCTATAAACAATTTTTTGTAACATTTCAGACCCTGAAATTTGGAGGCCATTTACAGAAATTAGTAGGGTATCTGTGGTAAAAAATTCTACTTCTGGGTCATCTTAAATTTGTAGATACACCTTGTGTAAGATAGGGTATCTGACTAGTCCTATTGACTAGTCTCAAGAAGGTGTTCCAGGTAAAACAATCATAACTTCTTTCTAGAGTATCCAAATTGAGTGGGATTGGTTGCATTGGATCGTGGACAGTCTGCAGTATTTTGGGTGCGAGTTTCAAAAGTTTATATCAATTATTTTGTGCGGGGCATGCTATACAAGTGAGATCTCCTGGAAAGACCAAAAATCTGCAAGTTGTGAGGAAGTTATTGTAAATTCCACTTGGCACATCCAATTTTGATCAGACCTGTGGCATTGCAGAGAAGAAATATCAGAGAACTACCTAAAAGAAATTTCCATACCCAGAAGGGCCGAAACTTGGGATATAGAACAAAATAAATATTGTCTAGCAGAACCGCCTCAAAATAAAGATTCAAAAGTGATATTTGGCCAACATGCCACCAAAAAAGGGACCTTCTACACCAAATAAGCCTCCAGAAAATCCTAATTGGACTCTTGATGAAGGTGAAGAAATGTGTAGGGACATAAATGAACTACAAAAGAAGATGGA
>ML779574.1:555576-570045 GCA_009831015.1 Picea engelmannii
TTTTAAGACTACAACCATACAAACAGATGTCCCTCAAGCAAGCCAAGAAGGATAATAAATTATCACCAAAGTACTATGGACCTTATAAGGTGTTGCAAAAGATTGGTACTATGGAATACAAATTGGAGTTGCCTGCATATTCACGAGTACACCTAGTTTTCCATGTTTCATTCTTAAAGAAGGTTATAGGTGACAAGATCCCAGTTCAAACTATATTTCTAGAACTTGACGAGGAAGGAAAAATCATATTAGAGCCTGAAGCCATCATTGACACAAGAATTCACCAGCTGAGGAATAGGTTCATTTTCGAGTATCTCATTAAATGGAGGAAACTACCGGCTGAAGATTCCACTTGGGAAGATGAGTCATTTATACAGAAGCATCCAAAGTTACTCAAGCGTTGCAGACAACACTTGTCTCAAGGGGAGGGGCATGTTAATCCCTAATATTGGCTCATTACCCCTTAACTGGGTCATGTTATATTAGTAATGTTATTTTATTTATGTTGGCTTTAGGGAATTAGTTGTAATTATACCTCCTAGTCTCCTATATATACCAAGGAGACATTTTCATTTTGAATCATCTTATACTTGAACATTTAAGTGGGGTAAAAGGAGGTTGCCCCCTCGAAGAGGATTATTATCTAAAATTATCTCTTTTTCAAGGCATTGAGTACTTTTCCTGAGGTTTTTCTATGCTATATTGATGTTTGGTTCTTAACACTAGGTCTGCTTCATCATAACATTGACTTCTGACCCTAAGTCGAGGACCACGTAATCTATGTCATAGTCTCCAATCTAAGAATTGATGTGTAGTTCCTTGTTTTTCCTTCTCTTCCTATATACTTTATGTACTACTATATTTAGTAGAGGATCTACCTTCCCTGGCTCATACTGTCTGATCAAGTGTTGTAGTTCTTGCACAACTCTTCCATCCTTAATCAAATCAATGAACGTATGCAAGAAACTGACAAGATATCTTACCTCTTTTCCTTCTCCAGGTGATGCAGACTGATTGAATTCCATAGGCATCCCACATTCTCTCACTTCTGGTTGTGCCTTTGATGAAGAATCCTGTTCTCCTCCAAATTCTCTTCTTTCCTCTTCAAATGTCCGCCTCTCCTTCCTTGGATCAAACAACTGTGTCTTCTCTACAACTCTTCTAACCCCTGATTCTTCTGTAGTATTTTCTGGGGTCACTCTGTCTTCTCCTGTAATAGCGCCTCCTCTCCTGATAAAAATGACTCTGGGATCCTCTCCACAAGTTTCATATGATATTAATTGGACTTTCTGGTTTCCTCCTCACCTCTCCTGAAGTTTCGCTAGAATTGCTGGACAATCCTCAATAACGTGTTCAAATTAATTGCAGTAGTTGCAAGTGGTACAAGGGTTCTAAAAATATCTTTCCAAATGACCCAGATGGGCACAGTTATAAAAAATGATCTGACCTCGACCTCGACTCATGCCTCCTCCTCTTCCTCTTCCTCTGAATCCACCACCAGGGTTGAAGTTTCCTCTTCCTGAGGAGTTAAACTGCATAGCATTTCCCTCTTGCTTGTTGGAGTTACTTCACACACACCTAGGATTTCTTTTTCCTAAGGTTTTTATTTGTTTATTAGTCATAATTATTCATTATCCAATCTCCTATATTTTAGGGGAGAATATTCCACCTAGAGAATATTCTCTTTCAGTTGACACTTGAGTTTGACTAGTTGAGTTGAGTTTAGATGTTGCATTGGGATCATCACCATGCAACATTGGGATCATCACCATGGTAATTATACCTTGCCTTTGTATCATCACCAAAGTGGCACATTAGCCTTGATTCCCTAATTTAACTCCTCACTACTCTGTGTTCAGTCAGTTAACTGAAGACCAGTTGACTAGTTAACTCAACTAGGTGGCAGTTCACTCCCATAACTGCCTGAGAGACTAGAATAGGTGGAAGTTCACTCCTATTACTAATGGTGTGCATCTAGATCACTCTATACCACCACTATGGATACTTGGTTCACCTCAAGTTGAAATCATTGAGTTATACAGAGTATATCATGTGTAAATTATTCATTATTCACAAAGGTTAATGAGAATTCTTTCATTCTTTCTCTTCTTCTTCTTCTTTCTTCTATTATCTCTGAAAATGTGTGTATCATTGTTTAGATAGATCTATTTTGTTTAGGTTCAACACATTTACATCATATCAGAGACGATGGATTTCTAATCAAAATCTACACCAAAATTTTTTGCAGGTACAAAAGATTGAAGACAACGGAAAGATGGAATTCCAAAAAGAATTCATTCTTACACCTTACAACTATTTTGCATGGAAGGAGAAAATATCCATACATCTCCGATACATAGGGTTGTATAGGTTAACCATTAATATAGATATAGAACCAACATTAGCCATAGAAAAATCCAAGTACTTAAATCGTATGGATGAGGCACTCGGAACAATTTACAGTCTTATCTCTCCTGATCTCCTTTTTCACATATCTTCCTGTAAGACTCCCAATGAAGCCTGGAAAATATTGGAAGGTCTCTTTGGAAAATAGGATGAGATGAGGGGACACATGATGGAGGTGGAGCTGCTCACATTGGATCCAAAAATCTTCGACAATATCCAATATTTCCTTGCAAAATTCAAGGATTTATTGTCGCAACTCAAAGCTTGCGGGGTTGATAAATCGGCGGAGGAGAAACAAATGGTTCTCACCATTCTCTCCAAGATTGGTCCTGAATTCACTGTATTCATATCCACATTCCATACTATCAGATTCACCTCTGGAGCCACCTGGAAGATCCCTTCTCTTGAGGATTTTATAGAATCCATGACACAAGAGCAAACGAAGCTCATCAAAATGGGCACAATTAAACGCCCAAGGGCGCATGCACTCACTGTGCATGATGGCAGAGAAAAATATCAGAAATATAAAGATAAATATAAGTGTAAATCTCATGCACATATGAAGAAGGAAGGGTACACAAAACCCTTCACCGATGCCTCCGTATCCAAGGGAGAAAAGGGAAGAAAAGGAGAGAAATGCACATACTGTCACAAAGGATTCCATTTGAAATCCGCATGCATGCAAAAGAAAATAGATCTGATGTCTAAAATACTTTAGAAAAACAACCTTGGATATTGCATCCCAAAGGGTGCAAAGAAGAAGAAGCCAGAAGATCTGAATTCCAAGAAATGCAATTCTAGCCATGCCTTGATTGCCATCAACTCCTTTGTCAATTCTTGGATCATAGATTTAGGAGCATCATAGCACATGACTTCCTCAGAAGAACTCTATTCTTCATTGGATCCATGCAAAGGTCCTCCTATTCTAATGGGGGACAACTCTTCTATCGAAGTCACTGAGAAAGGAAGGATTGAACTCACCAATGGAAGCTTCAAGAACGTGCTGCATGTTCCCAAACTTTATATCAACCTTCTCTCTGTGTATCAGATGACGAATTCTGGAACTGGAAAGAAAGTCATATTCTCACCAAATTCCTTGGACATCTACAACATGAAAACCAACTCCAGGGTTTCTACTGGTGAGGTAAATCATCAATCTAGATTGTATACATTTTCTAAATTCATTGAACCTGATTCTGCTTTACTGCTTACTCATGTTGAAGAAAGTAGTAGGGTATGGCATGAAAGATTTGGAAATTTGAATTTCAGATACATGCAACAACTTAGAAAGCACAGATTAGTTGATGGTCTACCATACATCCATTTCTCCAAGGGAGTATGTGAGGGATGTGTTCTCGAGAAACACCCTCAAGAGAAATTCGACAAGGGAAAGTCTTAGTGAGCTTTCACACCTTTAGATCTGATCCACAGTGACCTCATGGGTCCTTTTCTACATTCATCGATCAAAAAAGAGAGGTTTGTTCTCATTTTTGTTGATGATTTCTCACGTTTTACATGGATCTACTTTCTTCGGAAAAAATCTGAGGTATTTCAACACCTCAAAGATTTCAAAGCTTTGGTTGAGACACAGTTCGGAAAGAAGATCAAAGTCCTCCGAACTAATAGCGGGGGAGAGTATGTGAATCATGAGATCCAAAATCTTTTCCATGAGGCAAGGATTCAATTGCAGCATATAGTTCCCTACACTCCGCAACAAAACGGAGTTGCTGAGCGAAAAAATTGATATCTAAAGGAGATGGCATCTTGCATGTTGCATGCAAAGTCACTACCATAGAGACTATGGGCCGAAGAAATTAACTATGCAACATACATCCAAAACATATCTCCCCATAGATCTATCAAGGATAAGATCCCCTATGAGGCTTGAAGATGCCTCAAACTGGAAGTGACCCACTTTCGTATTTTTGGTTCACGTGCATGGGCCCAGATTCCATCTGAAAAGAGGAAGGCACTTGATCCACAGAGCACTGAGTGCATTTTTGTTGGATACCCTGACGGTGTGAAGGGATATCGGCTTATTGATCTTCCCTCGAACCGACTCATCATTGAGCGTAGTGTCCAATTCGAGGAAAGTGTCTTGCATGTACCTCAGCAACCGCATGCAGACACCTTCACTCTTCCACCTGTCCGAGATGATGAGCATGCACATGCCGACTCTTCTTCAAACAGGAGTTCTAATTCAGAGGAATCAAAGGATTCAGATTCAAATTTAGAGTTAGTACAATCAGATGTAGATTTAGAGCATCCATATGCAGTTGCAGAGCTAGAGAAGAGGCCCAAGTAGGAAAAGACTACTCTTCAGGATGCAGGGGATCTCATCGATGATCCAAATGATACTAGGAGGACTCGATCTAATTTCAAGGAGCCTACTATTGCAATCACTTCCACTGAACCATTACCTTCGAGGCATCTTTCCTTGGTTTAGTCTTTAGATCCACAGTCTATGGCAAGGCTGCTGGAAATCCCTTTTGGGAATCCGCCATGTAGGAGGAGTACAACTCCCTCCTCGAGAACCAGACTTGGGATCTGGTTCCCCTTCCTTATGAGAGGAAAATTTTCAGATGCATATGGGTCTACAGGACCAAGAGCGATGTGGATGGACAAATCAACAGATACAAAGCTAGGCTTGTCACCAAAGGCTTTCAACATGTTCATGTTATTGACTATGATGAGACCTTCTATCTAGTATCAAATATGGATTCCATACGATTGACACTTGCCATTGCGATAGCCAAGGGATGGGAAGTCCATCACATGGACGTGAAGAATGCATTTCTTCATGATGATCTCTCTGAGGAGATTGACATAGAGCATCCCCAAGGATTTATGCAAGAATCATCTTTGGTCTGTCGACTGAAGAAGTCACTTTATGGCCTCAAACAAGCTCCAAGGGCATGGTATACTAAGATGGACTCCTACCTATTGTCATAGAACATTGTACATTGTAAATCAGACCCGGATGTATACATGCTCAGGACGACCAATTCACTTCTACTTTTAGTTCTGTATGTCGATGATTTGTTGATCACCGGTTTCTCGACTTCGGTGATTGGCGCAGTCAAGCAGATTCTTCATGACAGGTTTTTGATGACGGACATGGGGCCACTACACTTCTTCCTTGGACTTGAGATTAATCAAGATGCATTAGGCATCAAACTGTCTCAAGCCAAGTATGCATGAGATCTCCTTGAGAGTTAAACTTGAGGATGGCAGGGAGACTCCACTGGTTGACAACACATTGTATAGATAGCTAGTGGGGAGCTTGTTGTATATCACACACTCTAGACCAAACTTCTCATATGCAGTTGGCGCAGTTTCCAAGTTCATGCAAGAGCCGCATGAGATACATTGGAAATCTGCAAAGTGTATCCTTCGATACATATAGGGAACCATAACATTTGGGATTCATTATGCAACAGAATATACATTAGATCTCATTGGGTTTACTGATTCTGACTGGGCTGGCGATAGCATTGATCGCAAGTCCACATCTAGTTACTCACTCAGTCTTTGTTCTGGGCCTATCTGTTGGTAGAGAAAGAAGCAAGCTACCTTTTCTCTATCTTCAGCTGAGGCAGAGTAAAAAGGGGTAGTTAACATAACCATTCAAGTTATGTGGCTACAACATTTTCTCACTGAGTTGGGCATTCAGTTTCATTGGCCGATCGTCATCTGCTATGACAACTAGAGCACTCTGAAGTTCTGCAGAGATCTAGTTCAGAGGCATCGGACGAAGCACATTGAGATCCACATGCACTACATATGAGACTTAATACATGAGGGGATCATTGACTTACAGTTCTGTCCTTCAGTAAATAGACGGAAAACATTTTCACCAAGACCTTCACTGAGCAGAAATTTCATTCTCTGCGAGGTCGTCTTGGAGTGAAGGACACAGTTGCCTAGAAATTGTAGTTCTTCTTTTTACATACATTGTACCTTGAGGGGGGGTTTTTCCCATGAGTTTTTCCCTCTTTCCTCACTTTATTTTTAGTGTATCTTTTGAACTTGGGTACCTAACATGGCCTCGTTGTCGGGACCCAATCTTTATTTTCACCATAGTGATGTTCAAAGGGGGTGTTGGAGTTACTTCACACACACCTAGGATTTATTTTTCCTAAGGTTTTTATTTGTTTATTAGTCATAATTAGTCATTATCCAGTCTCCTATATTTTAGGGGAGAATATTCTATTTCAGTTGACACTTCATTTTGACTAGTTGAGTTGAGTTTAGATGTTGCATTGGGATCATCGCTATGCAACATTGGGATAATCACCATGCTAATTCGACCTTGCCTTGGTATCATCACCAAAGTGGTGCATTAGCCTTGATTCCTTGAGTTAACTCCTCACTAGTCTATGTTCAGTCAGTTAACTGAAGACTAGTTGACTAGTTAACTCAACTAGGTGGCAGTTCACTCCCGTAACTGCCTAAGAGACTAGAATAGGTGGCAGTTCACTCCCGTAACTGTTGGTGTGTGTCCAAATCACTCTATACCACAACTATGGTGACTTGGTTCACCTCAAGTCAAACTCATTGAGTTATACAGAGTATATCATGTGTAAATTATTCATTATTCATAATGGTTAATGAGAATTCTTTCATTCTTTCTCTCCTTCTTCTTCTTTATTCTATTCTCTCTGAAAATGTGTGTATCATTGTTTAGCTATATATATTTTTTGCAGTTTCAACAAATTTACATTTCTTCATCTCTCCTTGAATCCTATATCTATCTCTTGACCTTTCATGCAAGAGGTCATAAGCTCTACAATCCTTCTCATCATGCCCCACAGATTTACAGAATGTCCAGTAAAGATTGGTAGGTGTTGTTAAGCCCTAATATTGGCTCACTACCCCTTAATTGGGGCATATTATATTAGTAATGTTATTTTATTTATGTCATCTTTAGGCCATTAGTTGTAATTATACCTCCTAGTCTCCTATATATACCAAGGAGGCATTTTCATTTTGAATAATCTTGTACTTGAACATTTAAGTGGGGTAAAAGGAGGTTGCCCTCTCGAAAAGGCTTATTATCTGAAATTATCTCTTTTTCAAGGCTTTGAGTACTTTTTCTAAGGTTTTTCTATGCTATATTGATATTTGGTTCTTAACATATGGTATCAGAGCTCAATGTCTTGGGGTTTCGCTGCTACATCTGAGACACCTTGGAATTTTCGCTATAACATTTTTTATACAATGTTTTAGATGGAATGACTTGGAGTATATTTATTATATGGATCAAGGTACGTTGGGTTCAAAATTCATCTCCTGAGGCCCTATACTTTCAGAGATACCGCCTGTACAAGATAGGGTTCTGGAATCATCCTGAAATGAGTCATTGTGAAATTTTGGCTATAAAAACTTTTTTGTAACATTTCAGACCCTGAAATCCATAGGATATTTATAGAAATTAGTAAGGTATCTATGGTAAAAATTTCAACTTCTGGTTCATCTTAAATTTGTAGATACACCTTGCATAAGATAGGGTATTTGACTAGTCCTATTGACTAGTCTCAAGAAGGTGTTCCAGGTCAAACAATCATAAATTCTTCCTAGAGTATCAAAATTGAGTGGGACTAGTTTCATTGGATCATGGACAGTCTGTAGTATTTTTGGTGAGAGTTTCATAATTTTATATCCATCATTTTGTGCGGGGTATGCTATACAAGTGAGATCTCCTAGAAAGGCCAAAAATCGGCAAGTTGTGGGGAAGTTACCATAAATTCCACTTGGCACATACAATTTTGATCATACCTGTGGCATTGCAGAGAAGAAATATCAGAGAACTACATAAAATAAAGTTTCATACCCAGAAGGGCTGAAACTTGGGAGATACAACAGAAGAAATATTGTCTAGCAGAACCACCTCAGAATCAAGGTTCGAAAGTGATACTTGGCCAACATGCCACCCAACAAGGGAACTTCTACACCAAATAAGCCTCCAGAAAATCCTACTTGGACTCTTGATGAAGGTGAAGAAATGTGTAGGGACATAAATGATTTACAAAAGAAGATAGTTGTTATCACCCCATAATTTATGGGAATCATCTTATGACTTAGATATTATCTGTGCCTGGTGATTTGGTTCACAAATGATATTGCATTCTTCAAATAATTTGAGAAAAGAAAAGAGAAAAGAAAAGAGGGCAAAAAGAGTTGAAATAAAAGCCCCGTGCAGTAACGAGTGACTTGGTCATACCCTTCAAGCATGACCAAGCTCTTTTAAATTTCGATGTTGATAGGTTAGTGAATACATCTGATCAGACCGTCCAATCCTGATCAGATAGCCCCTAGATTAGAGTTAGTGAATACATCTGATCAGACCATCCAATCCTGATCAGATAGCCCCTAGAAGAATAAAATCTTGACCCAACTATTTAATCTGGGTCAATTGCCTGGTGACAGTAGGTTAGGACGTAGAATAATTGCCTTGCCTCCCTTGCCAAAATGAAGCCAGATTGATAAAAAGGTTACCCCGTGACTCCAATGCCTAGATGTAATTGAATTAATGTCCCCTTGGTGGTTTACATGAGAAAAATCGAAAGGAAAACCTATGAGAATGACCTTATCCTAAGTTTTCCTACGTATGACTTTCCTCGCCCCCTACCTATGGCTCATCCACTTTTCAAAGGCCCAGATCACAGCGCCCAAATCAACGATCCTTATAGCAATCCGGACCCCACTATTTGTTCTACCTTTAACGGAGGAAAGGGGTTCCGGAATCGGCGATAACCTTCGAACAGATCTAAACGGTTCAGGAAGGGGCACGCTAATCTACGGCTTAAATTGAATTTTGGACCCCCCCCTCCGTTCTGCCTTTAATGGAGGGGGGGGGTCCGGAATTGATTATAATCTTTGAGCACATCTGGACGGCTCTGAAGCGAGCGCTCACATCTACGGCTTAATTTGAATTCTGGACCCCCCCCTCCGTTCTGCCTTTAATGGAGGGGGGGGGGGTCCGGAATCGGCATTAAATTTTGGGCTGAGATCTGCGGCCCCAAACACATCGCACAGATCTAGGGTCCTAGATGGATTCCGGGCCCCCCCCTAGCATTCTGCCTTTAACCAAAGGAGGGGGCTCCGGAATGAATATCCCCGACAGGTGGGTCCATAGTCACAAGTGGCACAAGCCTATTGGTCAAGAAGTCTCGTCACCCACATGCCGCCTGACAGCCCCTCACCCATAGCCGTCACCCACCGCCAAGCCCACTTGTCCCACTCGCTCCTGGTCTGAGTCACATCTCATAACTACTGTCAGTCCCTGCTGTCAGGCCTCACCTTTCCCGTTTACGGCTAGCTCCCTTCGGCGAATTTACCTCCAATCACATGCCCCCACGTCATCCCCCATACACGTTGGCCGCCGTCACCTGTCGTCTCATCCCCAAGTGGCCCGTTGCACATTAATAATGGGATGATTGGTCCATTGTCATGCTGACCGTTTTCCCGCGTCCGACCGACCTAGTTTTGAATAAAAACATCGTTGTGCCCATTTTCACTCGTTATTCATTCCTCGCGCCAGAAACCACCCATCGCACCAGAGAAATTACCTATCATTTTTCCATTGCTCCCCCGTCGTTTTCCTCCACCACCAGTAGACCCCACTAACGTTGTTTGTTGCAGGTACAGTCGCTGAAATGGCGTCTAAAACAAGGCTAGCCGAAGAAGAAGAGAATCCGTTCGTCCCTCCTCCGGTCGATCTTGATAAATTCCCTCTGGTAGACAAGGACCGCTTGGTAGCGGACACATCATGCAGCTTTGATTTCTCTGATCTGCAATCATGGTTCCGACAAATTTTCCTAGATCAGAGTGACGAGATTGGGCTCTGGGAGTCCAATCTGCCCCTATATCTGTTCCCCCAAGTCCACCATTTCCCAGAGTTTGCGCTCAAGTGCCAAGCTCACTATGTCCCCGATCAGAAAGCCATTGTTTCCTCCCTGGGGGACGTCCTCTTCTTCATTAACCCAGAGGATATCGACCAAATGATGCAGATAACCCGCCCGGATTCTGCAACCCCATTCAACCTGGAAGTCCTAACCGAGCTCTACCAGAGAATGACTTTCCCGCAAAGAGCTCAGATTTTTGAGCTATTTTCCCCTCCTTCCTCTCCAATCGCGACCACCAGTCCCCCGTATCCTTCCTCCATATTTTCCATCAAAGAGAATCAGATTGTTTCGGCTGTGTGTGCTCTACTTGGATACTTTTCTGATCAATGGGTGGACGAACCCATCTTGGGTTTCCTATCCATTTTTTCGAATGATGAACAACCCACCACCCAATTCGATTACAGTACTTTCTTGGCCAACAACCTCCATGAGCAATTCATGAACTTCGCCACTGAGGGCATGTTCAGGTACTCTTCCATTCTGGCCTACATGTTCTTGTACTTTCAAGCAAACAGGTTCAACTTCTCCATGCAGAAGATGGACTCCGACGGAAATCCACAGCCGGCCTCAGCGTGGACGTCCCAACTAAGGCGAAATTCGGTCGAATATGATTTCACAGCCTTCATTGACCAGTTCTACCACCCTGTGGTGAGTATGCTGAGTGGCGTGCCTGAGCCACAAGTAAATAAAGAAGTCCGGAGAGTTCTGCACCTCTCAGAAAGTGCGAAGACAGGAGATTGGTACTTGTACCAGAATCACTCCGAAATCCGAGTCTATGGGTGCGAGTTGGCACCATACAAGCTTCCGAGATACATACCGGTAAGAGTTTTCGCGCTAGAATACATTAGGCAAATTATGAATTCTGACGATATTCACTTCGTCTCCCTCAAAAAGAAGCAACAGTTGCGGCTCAAAGGGAAGATAGGTTCATTTATCTGCAATAATAGAGGGGCCGGTGATGAAGCAGACAAACTCTTGAAGGAAATGAAATTCATGACAAGTTTCCCTTGGCACTATGATCCCCAGGGCACCATTTCTGAGATGAGGGTCAAGAATAAAAACGCTCCATATGTGCATGAGCCTAGGCCTGAAATCGAAAAGTTTGCAAATCAAGTAGAATGGGAACCCGACACATTGGAGGACGCAGAACCGATTGTCAGGATAGAAGAGTAGGTACCCTCCACAAGTGCACCACCCGCGGCCACACCTTAGAATGTCAAGGAAAAGAGGCCCCGGCAGGAATCATCATCCCCTGTCACAGAGGTGTCTCCAGAAGAATTCGAATCGCATTCCAAAAAGCCGAGGACAACACCAACTATAGGCGTGACCATGGAACAGGAGATCTCACTAACCACAGTGACCACCACTGGAGCTAAACAACTCAATTTCCTTTTCGGCCCCAGTCAGCACAAGGAAGGTATAAAAGAGATAAAATCCTCTGGTTCTCCCTTAGATACTCCACCCAGCAGGACGGGTCCCCAGCTAGGCATTCTTGAAAAATATGATTTAATCAAGAAAAGGAACCAGTCACTCACCAGCAGCGCTTACGCACAATTCCAGAAGCAGTCCTCCACAGCCCAGCACAGGTTACTCTCGGCATTCGATACAGAAAAGGGCAAGATGCATATGGCATACCTCCATGCACTAGTGCCGGACCCCAAGGTTATATCTGACTACAGGAGGACCACGTTTGAATTCCAAGCCAAGGATGTGCATCCGGCAGATCAAATGGATATGCATAAGCAGTCTGGGGAGATGATTTCCCACACTTTAGCCCGCGTTGCAACTTCTGCGGAAAAATATCGGACAACATTGAGTAACGCCCAGACCCAACTGAAGCTAGAGAAGATGTCTTCCTTCGCGAAAGACAACAAGATAAAGACCCTCGAGGAGTTGTTCCTCAAGATCGGTTATGACCCGTCGAATGTCAAGGCTGCCGAGGAAATGATTAAAAAGAAGAATGCTGACATAGCCGCGTTGAGAAAGCAGCTAAAGCTCCCTCCAACAGAAGATCCACAGACTAAAGAAATAGCAGAAAGAGAAAGTGAAAAGGATGAAATGCTGAGATTACTCATGGAACAGAGTGCACAGTTAAGGGAGATGGAGGCTGAGATGGAAAAGATTTTAAAGGAAAAAGAACAGACGAATACAGTAGAGGGCATCACCTTAAGTGCTATCCCCATCGCAGGATTGAGCACAGCCACAGCGACAGTGACAAAAATTCCATCCGCAACTACAGAGCAGGCACCAGAAGGCACCTTAGACCTGGCCAAGTCTATGGAGAGAATGAATTTGCAGGAGTCTGAAATCAACAGACTTAAGAAAGAATTAGAAAATCTCCAGGAGCTGAAGACTTCCTTTCAAACTAGTCTGTCAAAGGAAAAGTAGGCAAACGAGCAGATAAGGAAAGAGTTGCAGCAGCTACATAAACAGACATTGGCCGGGAAAACATTGGCTGAAGTTAAAGAACTCGTGTGGACTGATATCTCTAAGTCCATCAATGAAATCTGGCCAATGGTTCAAATCATGTTCGAACAGAACGAGTTGCTCGAGAGGAGCAAACAGGCAGTGGAAAAAATCAGAACGGAGCTGGGTGACATGCCTGTACAAGCCAATGACATCATAAGGTTCCTCAATTCAAAGACCAGGGAGGAGCTAGGAGAGTTGAAAATCGAGGACAGGACTGAAACTATCTTGGAGGTGAAACGAGTTCTGACCAAGAGAAGCCTCATGCTTCAGCTCGAGGAGAAAATCCAAGTAATGGATCAGGGAGTGCAAAGGTTTTTCCACAAGATAGACACTCTGCAGAGGAAAGGCTTGCCTGCCATGAAAGTCATCAACGATAAATTAATGATGCTCCCGGACTACAAGAAAAGGCTGACAGAAATGTATAAAGACGGTTCTAAGTTCGCAGGGATACAGGCTAACATGACAGGCAGAGCTTTCATGGAGGCATTGCAGTTGGACATTGAGATCCAGCATGAAATCAAGCACATTTTCGTCATCAAGCCTACATTCGCTAAGTACACAGACATGGACGAAGTGTACAGAAGGTTGCTCAAAGTGACAGTGCCGACTCATATCCGATGGGAAGAGATGTGCGATCTACTAGATTAGTAGATGCGCTGTCACTTCCATTCAGCTGTCCCGTCAGCTGTCCTGTCAGCAGAGGTTGCGGAGGCACCTCACCAACGGCCTACCCAAAAATTCAGCCGACATTTATGATGAATCGCCAAACAATTTTTGATTAGTTGAGTTAGTTATGCTAATAATAGTATGGACACGTCCTTGTCAGTTATGACAGGATCCTTTGTATTTTGACTTATAAATACTTCCTTTTTCAATGTATTGAGGGTTGTTGTTGATTGGCACACCCGGTTGTTATCGAGCTGTAACATTTTTGACGTGATCTACCATTAATAAAGAAGAGGCTTTTCACAGGATTCCTGCGCATGTTTCACTGGTGATGTGTTTTTCTTAGTTATATGTTTTCTTGCTTTGTGGCCATTTTGTCTTTCTATAACTAATCTATAAGAATAGCGTTATGTTGCAGGATTTATCACTGATACCCTGTCTCCGATTCTGTAGATTTTAATGTTCATCTTCTAAATATCTTCAGTTAAGAGATTCTTAAGTGCTTGTTAATTGGAGTTATTTTCCTTATCTTTCTTCTGTCCATCACTTAAATTATTAAAGATCCAGTGAACTTGTTACCTCGCCTTGTGAAAGTTTTCTTCAGCGTTTCTGGTTGCACCTCGAATTTTAAGTACAGACCCCATAGCCCAATGGATGTGTAATTTGTTTCAACCAACTCTAAAAAACCTTTTACAACAAAGAAAACCAACGATTTCTTTAACTAGCCTAAAACCTAAAAGTAAACAAAACTAAATCATACAGAGAGATCCCTCTCTGGAGCTGGAAGGGCTAGAATCTAGCTCTAAAAGCAGTTGGTTAAGGTTACCTTTGCAGATTTCCTCTTTTTCAACCTCTAGGAAATTTACAGAGTGATAACAATAGTAACAAAAGATGAACTACAAGAGATGATGGAGGGTTTAAAAGGGGAGATCATGGAAGTATTGAAAAATTTCATAACAGAGAAGACACTTGAAAGTGAAAATGCATCCCATGAAATTCATGATGAGGACACAAGGAAGGT
>ML779574.1:573590-606718 GCA_009831015.1 Picea engelmannii
TACAAACAGATGTCCCTCAAGCAAGCCAAGACGGATAATAAACTATCAGCCAAGTACTATGGCCCTTATAAGGTGTTGCAAAATATTGGTACTATGGCATACAAATTGGAGCTGCCTGCATCTTCACGAGTACACCTAGTTTTCCATGTTTCATGCTTAAAGAAGGTTATAGGTGACAAGATCCCAATTCAAACTATATTTTCAGAACTTGATGAGGAAGGAAAAATCATATTGGAGCCTGAAACCATCATTGACACAAGAATTCGCCAACTAAGGAATAGATCCATTTCAGAGTATCTCATTAAATGGAGGAAACTATCGGTTGAAGATTCCACTTGGGAAGTTGAGACTTTTATACAGAAGCATCCATAGTTACTCAAGCATTGCGGACAACACTTGTCTCAAGGGGAGGGGCATGTTAAGCCCTAATATTGGCTCATTACCCCTTAATTGGGGAATATTATATTAGTAATGTTATTTTATTTATGTCATCTTTAGGCCATTAGTTGTAATTATACCTCCTAGTCTCCTATATATACGAAGGAGACATTTTGATTTTGAATCACCTTGTACTTGAACATTTAAGTGGGGTAAAAGGAGGTTGCCTCCTCGAAGAGGCTTATTATCTGAAATTATCTCTTTTTCAAGGCATTGAGTACTTTTTCTAAGGTTTTTCTATGCTATATTGATATTTGGTTCTTAACAGGTGTCTTGACATATTTTTTCATGTAATAACATTCATCAGGGTGATGTCTATTTCTACATACCTCACACCAGGGTAGAAAAACCCGCTTCAAAGGGCTCGGAGCTCCATAGGCCAAGTACTCATGAAATAGGGGACAATGCTCCTTGTCATGGTCCTCTAATTTACATATGATACACCATATGTCTTCTCTTTTATTTTTCCCTTTTCTTTCTTCATATGTTCAACCTGCAGAGATAATATAGTTAGTTGACTCAAAATTTGTCTCATAACTAAGATGGATTCTCCCATAGGGGCTGATTCTAGCTTCATAGCGATCTCCAATGCCTCAGCCTGTGAAGCGACCTTCTATTGCATCAGAGGAACTTTGATGTGTGGTAGGAGGGAAACAATGAACCATTCATTGTTTTGCTCATCTAGGATCTCAAAACTCAAATGACCTATCAAGGTCTTAAACCTGTGATCAAACTCCCAAATAGGTTCAGCTACTCTCTGCTTGATTTCTTTCAGTTCTGTAATGCACTACGACTCTGAATTGGGTTTCTTGAATTCTGCACTCAATGTAGTCTTGATATCGTTCAATGGTTTAGGCTGTGCAACCCCTTTAACAAAATTCATGTACCAGCTCAGTGCGAGGTCTCTCAAGGTAGTACTAAACTGAGCTCTCTTAACAACTTCGTCACTTGCTTAATACTCCATGCAACTTTGCATAAGAACCATTGTTGATCAGGATATTCAGATCCATATCCTCTAAAGATAGGTAGCCTCATTTCATCTTCCATAGATATTCCTAGGTTTCTTGACTGAGTATGTACTGTACTACTGGTAACATTGCTCTGAGTGCTCTGGTAACTCTAACTACTCTAGTTACTTAACACTACTAAAACAACAGGAGGAGTAATAGTACTTACTTTGACAGTCACTGAAGTTCCTGAAGTTTATGATTCTTCTTAGCGAGGTTCTTTAGTCTTCCCTTCCTTTGTCCTAGCAGACTCTGAATGTTCATCATTCAAAAACTCTTCTTCTTCTCCACTGTAGAACCCTTCATCCCGTGCCAGTGGCTCGTCAGTCTTCTCAAACATGTTCACTAGAGGAACCTCTCTGAAGGTTCTCCAACTGTGCGTATGCCCAACCTCTATGTTGATGTCAATGTCTGGGTTCTTAACCATTATCTTTTCAGTCCGATTGACTACTATATATTCAATATGTTCTTCTCATGCAATAGCATCTTGATCTTCAACTTCAAAAAGTGTAAAATTTTTCCTCTAAGTCCTTTAAAGAAATATCTCTCTGCTTGGCTATATGACTCTACTCTGTCGATAAAAAAATCAGTAATGTACCCTCCAATGGTTCTATCAAACCAATGATCTACTGCTCTTGACACAGCTTTATCAACTCTCTTGACCTTCTTGATCAATGCTGACGTCCAAACAATGGGTGGTCTAGGTCTGATTTCAAACTGGTTATCTGCTAATCTATCTAACCACTCATATATCTCCTTATGAATTCCTCCAAAGAAAATCTCATGTATATCAGTAAAGATATACCTTCCCAACCAATCCTCTGTAATAAGATTAGGGTTATTGTTCTAGGCTTCAACAAAGTCTTTTTCTTGTTCTTATATCCACTTTTGAATCTCTGTCTTCGATGGAAACCACCTTGACATTCCCTTAAGAAGATCCTGGTCTCGATCACAGAACCATTTGTTGGCACAGGGGAAGACCCAGGGTTCAACTCTAACAGCGCACCAACAAGCCCTAACTACTGGCCATTTCGACAACACTTGTGGAGTAGATGTAGTCTCACCCGAAGTAGCAATAGCGGGTTGTAGGACACAGTTGTCTACAACAAGAGGAAATGCAAGTGAATCCAAAACACCAACACACACAGATCTAGCTATTCTTTACCACCTTTAACCTACTTCACAATTTATATCTCAAATCTATCACAACAATGCATCAACAATATATCAGATGAAAAATAACACAACATCAATCACACATAACAAAAATATATATGTGGTTCACCCTCTCCCTAGGGCTATGTCCACGGAACTTTGTTTCTTGAAATATTAAGATGAAAACATGCAGTTCTATCTGCGCTCTTAGATTGCAGATCTCTCTCTCTTCTCTCTTCTTCTCTCCCCTCCCTACGCACCCAGCTACAGAGTTGATCTTCTCACCCAACTGAAGATCCATGATACAATAATACTCTCGCAATGCAATGATTCTCTTGCACACAACAATAATCACTCTCTTAACCCACCATGAAAAAACTTTCTTATCTCATTTAGATCTTTATTTATACATTATAATGACTCCTATACAACCTTAGACTGAAGTCTAAATGTCAGCACTCTAAATTCCAAAACCCTAGGTGTCTAAAACCCTAGGTCAACTTGAATTTTATTTTCATGGCTTCACCAGCCTGTCTTTCCTTCTTTTCCGCGCGGTGCTCCAAAGCATTCATTGACATCTTCTTCCTCTTGTTGAGTTGTCCTCGATCAATCTTTCCTTTCTAATCTATATTCCTTGGTATTCTCTTCCAATGACTAGATTTTCCTTCCTTTTCTCCTTCTTTTTCGCTTCTTTGACCACTTCGACCCATTCTCACTCAATGTGCTTTCTGCACAGTTCTTACTTCTCCTTTCTTCCTTACTCTTCGCTTTCTTCCATAACCAAGGGCCAACATTGATATCTTGAAAATATTTGAATTATTATTCCATGGGCATATTTGTTATGAATGGTAATGGATTATGTTATTGTATGTGCTAACTTTAGATATTATCACCATATGATTATGTATCTTGGTTGTTCAGGACAAGTTTCAGGTATAAAGATTTGAGTTTCGTTCTTAACGGTGGTCTTCATCGAATGTCTAGACGAGGTAGGATCTGTATCTTGTCTTGTTAGCATTTTCAATTATATAACATACTTGGGATTATAGTTTATTTCTGTAGTCATTCCATCTGTTGTGGTTTACCCCATGCCATAGAGTGATTTTCCTTGTAACAACTATAGGATTTTTTTCGTCTTCATATCCAATCTCAAAAACAATGAGCTATTTCACCCATCACTAATAGTGCTTCCTTGCAGCTTATATACATTTCCACACCGAATTCCCTTCAACAACACCATTTCCATAACTTATCTCATAATGCATTAGCTACAGCTGTTAGAAAATTGACTATCATTGATGCCATCTTTAGAAGCAGTCTAGAAGCCCTTAGAAGTAATGGGTAAAATTGAAAAAGTCTCCAAAATGGTCCCCTTATGGTGTAGCTTTAAGAAGGGTCCTTACAGAAGTCACTTTGAAGAAGTCTGCAAGAAACCCAGAGGTGTGTTCATGAGGCCTGAAGTTGACTGAGGAAAATGAGGTTGAGGAATATTTCAAGTGTATGAAAAACTCTCATAGATGAATATTCCTCGTCATTCCATTTCCATTGGTAGGTGGTATGCCATGTGATTCCTCATGGTTGAGGAGTTATTCCCTAGTGAATTTGGAATCCCCAAAGAATGGTTAAGAAGCCCATAAACAATTACAAGTCTTAATTAAAGGGTAACGTGGTTTTTCCTATAATTAAGAAAATAAGTTACTTTGAAAAAGTATAAACATACCACAAGAATTCTATTATAAGTACACATACAAGTTCAATTATACAAGTGATTTTTTGGTAAATATTTTCATAGCATAAATGAGGTAGTGAAGTCTAAGGTAGTGAAGGGAAGTGAAGGGAAAAGTATGATGCTTGTTGGCTTTCCTTTCTCTATTCTATCTAAGTTTATTGACCCAGGGTTCATGTCTGTTTGGGTTTCCAACAAAGACTCTAAAACTATCGACCCTCCTGGTAAACCAGAAGGCAACGCAAAACAAAAAATGTGTTGTGCAGTCTCACTTGAGATAGCTTTAATGGGTGGCTATAATACTCATGTTCCTAGGATTCAGTGCGAGATATGAGAATTGTATATTGAACCACCATTATAACTTGTAAACCCAATATACTGTCAAGTGTGAATAAACATGAAATATAACACTCATTCATTCAATATAGAAACATTTATTTAAAATCAATAAATACACACATGCATTCAATATCATAACACATATGTTACCGTGGTTCACCCCCTCTTGGGCTACGTCCACAAAGATTTGGCTCTCTTCTCGTTTATTATAGTCGTTCTTTCATTGCAACATTGCATGCTTACAATTATTCCCAGTTGGGTAAGATCTATATGAGGTGGACTAGATCGCACTAGGATCCTCAACTTACAATCTAACCCTAAATATCTACCCTCCTCCTTCCTCTCTAGCTCAACATCTTACAAAATTAGTTCATACAGCAAAATATTACATATCACAACAACTCGTAGATAAATAGCTAAACTAGATAATACTTCGAACTGAAACGACCCCTCTATGATACCTCGGTATCTATATTTATATGTTTCCAGCTCTTTATCCATTACAATACACTGCAAAAACCCTAACCCTAATGTCATTAGGTCTTCCCTTCATGTGTACGTGGTTTTCTTCCTTCCAGTTGTCGCTTTCCTCGTGCATGCTTTCTTTCCCAAAATCACCTTGCTTTTCCACTTTGGCCTACTTCCAACAGGCCCCCTAACACTGACATGTGGCTCATCCCGAGCCACCTAACACAATTCTCCGATCTCCCTGGTGACTGTCTGGAACTTCTCTTTGAGATCTGTTGACTGTGTTTGTGCTTGCACAGTCTTTTCCTTGAGTGTCTCCACTATTTGGACTGCAATTTCGTCACTAATCCATTCCGCACACTTTTCCTGGGTCTCTGCTATATGTGTCTTGGATTCATCTACCTGTGCTAGGACTTCTGCGACCTACTCTTGAAACGGTTCCATTTGAGCCCGACGCTCCTTATTCTATGTATGTGAAATGGTGATTTCTACTTGCAACTTCTACATGTCTTGCACTCCTTTGATGTGCTCTATTGTGGACATTGTCTTCTGCCTCTGCTTGAGGTCCTGGATAGTTGCGCTTATCCTTTCTTCTTCCTAGTCCCACTTCTAGACTTTCTGATCCTTCTCTAGCTTTGTCCAAATCTGTGTTTCATTCTTGAACAAGTCAGTTGTTGTGATAACCTTTCACTCTATCTTCTGTAGCTACTCTACTACTTCCTGCTTCCTTTGCTCCTTCACTGCTAGTGGAGTCATGGGTGTGAGTTGTTCTTGGATATTCTCGATCTCCTTTTGGTATTGATCAATTGCCTGTGAAATATGATCAATATTTTCTTCTTTTGTAATTGCATCCCCCTGCGCGACCTTTGGAATCTTCTCATAAGTTCCTGCGACTTTCTTCTCCAATCCTTTCATGCGCTCATTTTCCTCTTGGTTCTCGAACTTAGACTGCTCATAGATTATTTCTAGCATGTCCCACCTCTGTGTTTCCTGCTGCAATTTGGCTAAGTCTTTGCATGCATGAGACTATACTTCATGGTTTACGTTGACCTACAAATTGTGTAGAGCCCTGAATGGTATCCGTGGCAACACCAGTTGGATTTGAGATAAGTCTTTTAGGGGTTTCTTCCCCACGATCTCATCCATGCACAACATACTAGGTGTGATGTGGAATGTTGCGTTTGGCTGCAGTATCGTATGGACTGGATCTCTTTCTTCTTCTTCCACTCTTTCCTTTGTCTGTGGTGTTGATGGCCATGTTCCCATGCTGCTGCCTGCTGTTTGTACTTCCTCGATTTTCTTGAGGAATTGTCTCATGTCTTCCATCTCCTCTTGAATCCTGTTCCTAGGGTGCGCAACATTGTTAAAATCCTCAGATAGAAAATCCTGGACCATTCGGCCTATCATTTCTCCATCATCCTCTATGATCATATAGTCTGGAGGTGTTCTTTGTGCCTTCATCTTCTTGAAGGCTCCTCTTATCTATATGGCTAGCCTCTTATTCCCACCTGGTTCCTATGGATTGGGACTTGGGTTAGTCCCTAGCTTTCCTTTCTCTATTCTATTTGAGTTTATTGACCCAGGGTTCATGTTTGTTCGGGTTTCCAACAAAGCCTCTAAAATTATCATCCCTCATGGTAAACCAAAAGTCAACGCAACACACAAAATGTGTTGTGCAGTCTCACTTGAGATAGCTTTAATGGGTGGATTTAATACTCATGTGTTTATAGCCTAGGATTGAGTGAAAGATATGAGAATTTTATATTGAACCACCATTATAAATTGTAAACCCAATATACTATCAAGCGTGAATAAACAAGAAATATAACACTCATTCATTCAATATAGAAACATTTATTTAAAACCAATAAAGACACACATTCATTCAATATCATAACATAAATGTTACTATGGTTCACACGCTCCTGGGCTACGTCCACAAATATTTGGCTCTTGGATCTTTTATTATAGACATTCTATCACTACAGCGCTGCACGCTTACTATTCTTCCCAGTTGGGTAAGATCGATATGAGGCAGACTAGATCACACCAGGATCCTCAACCTGCAATCTAACCCTCAATATATACCCTCCTGCGTCCTCTCTATCTCAACAACTTACAAAATTAGGTCATACAACAAAATATTACATATCACAACAATAAACTCGATAATACTCTGAACCGAGCTGACCCCTCTATGATACCTTGGTATATATATTTATATGTTTCTGGATCTTCATCCATTACAATATGTTGTGTCCCTTTCATCACTTGAGTGAGCAAAAGAGGGGCACTCTCAAATCTAGTTGGTTATGCTAGACAGTACATGGGTTAGTGTATGAATCAAACAATTCAATCACATGAAATAAACAAACAACTAAGATAACAATAACTAAAGAAGTAAAACTAAAATGCATGAGGGAATTAGAACCAAAACTATTCAAACAAATGTCCAATAATCAAGCCACTAATGGAGAAGTACATTAGTGGGAAAACATCGTAGATAAAGGGGGACTTATGGATCCCCTCTTCCTCCTTGGGAGGGCTCCTGAGTCCCCTATGTGAGAGCTATTCTTACAATTGGTAAACTAGAAATACAACGGTGAAGAAATCCAAGATTATTCCCTCAAGAGGTGAGGTGAATAGCTTATTGAGATGATGCTAATATGCTCCAAGAAGAAAAGAGGTTTCTTGTAGGAGAATAGAGTCAGCATAAAAATACAATGAGATTCTTGAATTCTAAGTGCACCCATGGCATCCTTTTATAGCTTCCCTTTGAGGTAATATCCAACCGGTCTTTAGTGTGAACAAGGGGCCCTTTAGGGCACCCTTAGGTCTTTGACCAGCCCCCCACTTGGATTCAGCTCGGATTTGAGGGTCAAATCAAGTTTGGAGTTGGTCCAAAAGTGGGTGGGGGACCAACAAGAACCATAAATGCACCATTCATATGTGTGCATAGCTTTTCTCGTACACAGTTGCACATATGGCGCATTGTGTGCTCTATGGTCTTCTTTGGCCCGTGCACTATGCGCGTGCTTCCTTTAGTGTTTTAGCACATGTCAATTTTTTGACTAGTTGTATAGTTTTTTCCTCTTGGAAAATTATTTCTTGGTGCTACAGGTGCATTAATAGGTGTTTGGAGATGTTGTATTCCTGTAACCATTTGCGGATGAAATTTTAGTGATAATAGATGCCACCTGATGTGTGAGGTTAGGAGAGTATGTATAGCCAAAATACATCAATGTTTCTTATAATGAGAGTACCATTGTAAGAAGGAGTGTCAAGAGGAAATGCAAGTGCGACCTGTCGGAGGGAGAGGGGAAACTATGGGACCCAAACCGTTCTCTAGGGAGAGAAATCAAAGTTGTATACAAACAAGAAAGGCATGCCCCATGCTTGTGTCATGTAACTCAAAAAAGTATGACAATAACTGAAGTTTTATGCTGATGTAGATAACTGAAGTTCCCTCTGGGGAGGTTTGATAACGACAGATGTCAATTCTTATGGTGATCATACTTTGAAAAGAGGAAATGACACCTGTAAGAAGTGTTGATGACTCATAGGCATTGATGGCCTAGAAAATTCAGAAGTCTTCGGCTAGTAAAAAAAAAAAATTGCAATAGTCGCATAGTAAGACCCACCGTAACATGAGAGTTTGTTGAAGTTGAATGTTAAGGGGTTCAACGACAATAGAGTGCAATGATGGTTCTCTCTATGTCATTCGAGACTCCTCATTTATAAAGGAAATGAGAGTCAATATAATGTCTCCCTTTTGGAAACTGTGTTGATGTCGAGAGAGAGGGAGACGCGACTCCAAGAAGTGAAATTGTTGCATGAAATCCACTAGATAAGATCAAGAACTGATAAGGAACATGGAAGAAGTAAAGATGCGGTGAGACTCAAGAATACCCTTGGTTGGGGATATATGTGAAGGATGATTGACCGCAACTGTGAAACTGGATCTAGTGTTAGGGGGGCGACTAGACGTGGGTTAAATGGTGCTAGAGGGGTGACAAAGTGGACAAACTCAGAGATCAGAGGTACATGGACTGTGGGATACTCGGGTTTTATGGATAATGTCAACATGAGTAGAATATAATGGATGCCCCAAACAAGGGAGACATGGGTTTCTTTGCCAGAAAAAGGAGGTTGCCAAGGGCGACAACAAAAGCTATGTAAATGATGGAAACAAAGGCTTTTTACAATGTACCAAATGAATAAAGAATAATTTGGGATGAGTGTACATATACAACAATGGGTGTCCCAGTGAAATATGGCTTGGCCTGTGAGGGCATAAGTGTCGTGGAGAACTAATGGAGGGTGGGGGCCCCATGGGTGGGTTTCTATATGAGGTAAATGAATGGATGGAAATCTGTAGATGGGAAAACTAATTGTGGATGAAATGGAGGGCTAATGATACTGCAGAGGTGCAATTAAAATAGAACCATGCTGAGATAACATGGGAGTCCTTTGGGAAAGCTAGAGAAATGAGGAGAAGGAGTATGTGGTTGATTCTTGGAAATGCGTAAGACTATTGGGACTCCCATCCCTAAGGAGTGAAAGCAACATGAGTGTCAAAGTGACAAAGGGGACTATGAATGGGACAATTCATGAGGGGGAGAGTGCTATCGGGTGACAGTACCAAATTGAAGCGAAGGTGATAGTACTGCAGAGCCAGATGTGAGAATCCTAAAGGTGAATGTCGGAAGGTGTGACTGGGAGATGCTGTGTTGATTTGTATTGATTTGTATTCATAGGGAGTGACTACATGCCAATGTTGATCGTATACCTGAAGGGGTTGTGTTGATTTGTGATGACCAAGTAACTACACACATTAAAACCAAATACCCAACATGAAAAATATCTGGAGATAAAGAAAATATAACAATTATTTGATAATTTTGAACATGAGTGTATGTACCTGAACATAATGTGAGAAAAATGCACTCGTGGGGCCTAGTATGGATGGTGACCTGGGGAATGTGACTATGTAGGTGGTGGGATCCTAATCCTGTGGCTGAAGATGGATCGTAAAAAAAGGACTCTGAGCTCCTGTAACTGAGCATGGAAGTTTGGCAAAAGGAACAATATATAGTTGTGAGGCCCACGATGCCACCTCATTTGTACTTGCAGCCATAGTGAGTTGACGAGAGATTTTTTGAGGAGATTTCGATATTACGGGAGTTCGAGCTAACCGATCTAGGATTTGTGAGATCCAGGTTAGTGGTATCATCCTCCTGCATAGTAGATAGGGCTTATTTTTTGGGCAAGGTCATACAGATTGATGTACTAGAGGTTTTTGTAGGGGTCGAACCACTAATGCGTGGGAGAAGGAAGGATACCCTTACTGAGATGCACGGGTATAATTGACTCTCTCATGCATGATGTGTAGCTATGTTGAAAATAGATGTGCACAGTGGCCCATGAGTGGGAAAAATAGGTGGGCATTGGGTGTGCACCTGTTCAAATTCTAGTTGCGCACTATGTGCAACTATTTCTCATATAGTTGTGGATTAGTGCTCAGCTGTGTTAATAACAGGTGCACATGAATGCACATCTGTGAGGGTGACAAATGCACATTGATTCACATCTATTTCTTCGACAGTTGTGCATTGATATGAAATTGTGAGAAGAACAATCACGCATGTGTGTGCGCCTATGGGGGATGAGAGCCGTGCACTTGAGGAAAAGATGGGGTCTTAAAAAAAATTGTATTTTTGAAGATTTTTTAATGATGATGATGGTTGATCAAGTGTTTTTGGTGTGGATGCAGGTGATCATCTCAGTATGTCAGTCCATTGGAGAGAGAGGGACTGGGAGTGCCTCAGGGAGGCAGTGAGAGAGGAGTCAGGTATACAGAGACTTTTGGCAGCCTATAGGTTGCTGAAGTTCTTCGACTGCCCACTGATATGGGCATAGGAGTACCTGTTGTAGTACTTGATTTCTATGTGGAGAACTGAGCTACAATGCTTCATTGTGCAGGGAGAGAATTTGACTTTCTCAGCAAGGGATGATGTCTATTTCTTGACTGGGATCCCTTTTTGGGGAATGACCCTACCAACGGATCCCTAGTAGCCAACAAATGTACACTTGGTAGATGTGGCATAGAGGTATTGTTCGGGACCAAACATTATGTCAAGTTCAGTTGTCTGTATCAAGGCGATGGATGATTTGTTGCATTAGTGTATCACTGCGATGATTGTGAGGATCTACAGATCTTTAGCGACTCAATGGATCAATGGTGGTTATCTAAGTATTACGTGGAGAGTGTTGGATGGAGATTTTTTCACTTGGGGGTTGATGTATCATGTTGCATGCAAAGATGATGGGGCATATTAACCAGTGTCAGACTACCAAATTTGGTTAATTTTCCTTTGGATCGATCTTGGTGGCATGGTTTTTGTAGAGGGTGTCCATGTTGTGCCCTAGAGTGTTGTTGTCGATGGCTAAGGCATGAGAGCCACGACTGATGTAGTGGACATCAATTTTTGTATGACATGGAGGTGGGGAGGGTGGCCACTATTTCACAACTACCTTGGCACGTGTGTGGCACCATATTCCATCCCATATGTTGGGATGGACTTCCAACATAACCCGGATATGGTGTTGCCTCCTGGGGAGGTTTCAGACCAGAGAGGTATGTTGGTGTACTTTATGTTTTGTGATTTTGATAGTATAACATGTGTTTATATATGGATGGATGTTTATTTTATCATTTTTTTGTGTTTTTGTAGACGTATGGCTGTGAGGCCGAGAGGCAAAGTTGGTTGCAGAGACAACTCATCAGGGGCTAGGAAGACTGTCGTGGGTAGAGCCACGGGCGGGAGAGAGACGTCGAAGGGACAAGGTTGGTGTGAGGACATCTAATGAGGTGAGAGCTGGTTGGAGGCACAGATTTGACGATCCAGGTGCAGGGCCATCACATGCGACTCAAGGAGAGGCTGGCGGGGATTTAAAGGATTTTCGCCATTGGTTGGAGGTGGTACTACAGGGCATGACCGAGGGTATGTGGTCCCATATCTAAGACGAGAGAGTCCTGGAACAATGTGTGGGTGCCACTACAGAGTTGCAGACCCTAATCTATAGAGCAACTGTAGTGGGGGAAGTGATGACTGTACGACTACCCCCGGGGCCTCGAGGATCCCCAGTTGGTGGAGCACGTCCTGTAGATAGAGGACCTAGTGGTGGTGCTCTGGAGGCACCATGAGTGCTATGTTGTACCATTTTTGTATTTATATAGGCCTGTGGGCCCATTTTGGATAGGGTAGTGTGACACCTATTTTGTACCCATAGGGGTGAGGGGGGCTCATTTAACTATGGGCGATGTACATTTTGTACCATTTTGTAAACATTGATGATACATTGATCATTATATATATATGGATATACAAGTTTTGGGATCTCTGTGATGCTTACATTTGATGATATTTTTGGTAAGGTTTTTATGTTTTATAATCTATATGTTGTGACAGACTTTTGATGCTCTATGTATGTGTGATGATGTCTTGATGTGATAAATTCCAAACTAACACTAGGTTATCCATGTTATCTTCTATTTGATTAAATTGTCGTTGAATATGTGTATGTTTAATTGACTCAAAATTGTGAGATAAGAGTCTAAATTGCAGGTATTTGTGAAAGAGGCAAGGATCATAGACACGGTATACATTATTGAGTTGCAGGACGACAAGCTAGGAATCTAATAAGATGCTAAGGTGATAAATATGGTGATGACTAGCCTCGACAAGGAGACCAATGATGGCTGCGTATTCTACTTGGTTGTTGGTTGTCGAGCCCAAACATATGCCACTGGAGTGGAGCAGTTCATGTGAGGGGGTATAGAGGGCCCAAGCAGCCGAAGTGAGATTCTGTGTCCAGCGGATAGCTCCGTCAGTGTAACCGATGTGGTATGACGATGGAGGAGACATTTTTCAATAACATGAATGGTAGATCAAACATGAGGCGTGAAGGAAACAAAAGAAGACTAAAAACTCTACAAATGTGTACAAAAGAAAAATCCTAGTGTAGAATGACTATGCTCCGGCGAAAAACTTCTTTAAGTACAACCCATTGATGGGTTCTTTGAGAGGATAGCCTTCTGGAGAGGCTAGGATGTATGCACCTTTAGTGAGGTAGTTTTGGATGATGTAGGGTCCATGCCATAATGACTCGAATTTCCCATGATTGAGAGAGTATCATGAGCGATATCATAGGCTAGGAAGAGATGCCCTTCATTAAATGAGTGAAGGTTGACATGGTGGTCAAAAGTGGCTTTGGACCATTTTTTAGCTGGCTCATTGTTTTTTAAGGAAGATCAACGATCTTCATCTAGCGAATCTGAGTTCAGCAAGCACTACTCCATTGGAGCAGTGTTAGGTAATAGCTCGATGGTGGTGCACAACATGGGAATTTCCCTCTTGATGGGGAGGGTGCTTCAATCCTATGGACGAGATGAAACGATGTAAAATTGGTGGCAGTTTTGACTGTCGTGCGATAAGCCCATAATGATGAAAACAACATATGATGCCAATTGGTCTTATGTTTGTTGAAAGTGTGTTGCAACATGGTTTTGAGGACTTTGTTGATAACCTTGACTTGTCCATTGGACTGAGGGTAGTATTGGGAGGAAAATGCATGGGAGAAGCCTAACCTTGAGGAGAGTTAGACAAAGATCTCATTCTCAAAGTGTTTACCATGATCAGAGACTAACTGGAGTGGGACTCCGAAGCGGGTAATTATGTGGTTGAACAAAAAACACATTGTTGTGTCAGTAATGTTATTGTAGGTGGGAATGGCTTCGACCCATTTGGTAAAATAATCCACTACTACGATGATATACTTGTGTCCATTGCTATATGGAGGGTTTCAAGTCATGAAGTCGATGCCCCATTTGTAGAAGAGGTTGAGAGTGATGACTGGATGTAGAAGAGCGGGTGGCGCTCGTGTTTTGTTTTTATAAAGTTGGCATTTGTCACATTGTTTGATAGCGGGGATGCAGTCATGAAACAAGGTGGGATAGAAGTAACTAGCTTGAATGATTTTTTAGGCGGTGGACATACCTAAGAGGTGGCTACCGCAAGCACCACTATGGCAATCATTCAAGACTATTGGCTTCGTCGATGGTCAAACATCGATGGAGTATGGTGTCAACCCCATGTTGATACAAAATGCCACCAATGAGGAGGTAGCGAGGGACTTGGTGGTGAATGTGTCGATGATCATATCGTGAGATATGAGTCCCAAAATTCTATGTCCGAAGGTATATGAGAAGTTCACCATACCAAGGGTCATCCAATGGGATGTAGAAGAGGTGTTCATCGGGAAAATCTGTATTGACGGGTGAACTTGTAGTGTCTGAGGGGAACGTCGTGATGAGTTCGGAGAGAACAAGTTCTTTATTTCTTTTGGTAGTTGAAAAGTTGAGGTCATATTATTGAAGGATGATGATCCACCAGGAAAATTTACCATTAATTTGTCGTTGACTAAGCAAGTACTACATGGGGTTGGAATCTGCCACGACTTTGGTAGTGTGAAGCAAGATATAATAACACAGTTTCTAGACCGTGAGGGAAAGTCTTTCTTCATGATTGTAATTCAGGGGTGGTCCTAAAAGTTTTTTACTGATGTATTAAATAACATGCTCATGGTTATCATCCCCTAGTTGGACGAGAAATCCTGCTACAGAAATAGTTGAAGCCGAAAGGTAGAGGATGTAGTTGCAATCATAGTCTGGAGGAATAATCAAAGGGACATTGGATAGTGTTTCTTTTAAATCATCAAAAGAAGTTTGGGCATGTTCATCCCATCTAAAGCGGATATCATGACGTAGTAAGCGAAGAAAACCATGTGCGCGAGTGGTGTAATCTCAGACAAAGTGGCGTAGGAGGTTGGCTTTGCCTTGTTGGCTCTGCAGTTGGTGCAAATTCCTCGGTGGGGGAATTTCTGTGATAGCTTGGACCTTGAGGGGGTCAAAAGTGATGTCATGTTCGGAGACAATGAAACCGAGGCATATAACAGTGACGCAAAACACACACTTGAGGGGGTTCAAGCAGATATTGTACTGTCGACATCATTGAAAGACAACTTGTAAGTCATTGAGATATTAAGTTCGTTTCTTGGAGCAAGTGTTGAGGTCGTCCAAGTAAGAGAGAATGATGTGAGTGAGATCATGGAAAACATAAGTCATATTCCATTGGAATGTCGCACCTTCATTTTTGAGTCCAAAAGGCATAACACAATAAGAAAAAGTGCCCCATGGGGTGGTAAATGTGGTTTTGTACTGATCTGCTGGATGGATTTGGATTTGATTATAGCCAGAGAACCCATACATGAAGGACAAGGCCTCTTGGCTGGCATAGTCTTCGATAATTTGGTCGATGAAAGGTGTGGGGAAGTTGTCTTTGGGACAACCATGATTGAGATCGCGAAAGTCAGTGCAGATGTGAATAATGCCCTATTTTTTGTTAACGGGGACGGGGTTGTAGACCCATGACGTGTATGCAATGGGGTATATGAACCTGACAGTGCGTAGTTTATCAATTTCATCTTTGATAGCCACTGATTTGGATGGGTGCAGTGGGAATTTCTTTTGACGTACAGGGGTGTCATCTATCCATGTGTCGATGTGATGTTTGACGATAGAAGGTTCAAGGCCAGTCATCTCTATTTATGACTAGGAAAAAATATCCCTGTATTCCTGAAAGAGATCTTTGTAAGATATTAGTGCCTCAGGGGAGCATGCAGCGCCAATGCTTATTTCTTCTATGATTCCAGGTTTGATGGAAATCTCAATTTTGACAGTGGGGGAAATATTGACCATGTTGCCTTCTTCAAAAGAATCGGGGGTCGGGATAGGGTTGTTGAGCCAGTCTATATGCCCTAATGGAATAAAATATTTTGTTTCAATTTCACATATGGAGGCTTGGATAGGAGGGTTAAAGGCTTCCTGTGAGAGAAAGAGTGCTCAGTGATGGAGCACATTCCAAGGGAAATTGAGGTGGTTAGTTCCTTTAGGATATCTTCGTTGTAGTGGAAAATGTGAGAATACATGGGATCCAGGGATGTAACACTGGTGACAGTCACCATGTGATTGTCTTCAAGTGGGGAAGACGTAGAGGAGGTATCGTAACTATGGTGTGATGGAATGATTCACATAAACCAAATGTCCAGACACTGTGGTTTGAAAAATGTGGTCGGGGGTAGGATTTCCTGAGGGTAATGAAACAGAGAATTGGTGGGATTTGGGGGAAAATCCTCAAACAGTCTATCCATGAACCATGGAGGGGTGGAAAGTGACTCAGGTTTAGGGGAGGTGATGTGGATGGTATCTGGAGAAGGAATAGGGTGAATCACTTGCATCGCGGGAAGTGAGGGGGTTGGGGGATTTTGAATAAGGGACATTTGACGACACCTGTATTCAATGATCATAGGACATTGGTATGTGAAATGATCAAGTGAGTCACAAAGAGAGAAAGAGCACCTCATATTTTTGTTGAATGAGGTCGTGACATAATGGATGTTAGTGATTTGGATACTTGATGACGTGGGTGGAGGAGGGTCTTTCTTAAAGCTTTGGTGTACTTCCCTGAGTGTCTGTCGAAACTAGGGTAACGCAGGGAAATGATGAGTGTAGTAGTCATATTATGAACATATGGCACATGCAATTTTGGTTTGCAACCCTTTGGTACTTGTAGTAGGGGATGTGGTGGTAGTACTAGGTGTGCTTTGTGAAGAAATGAGCGATGTGGTTGCTCGAGGGAGTTGGTTCAAATTGTGTAGCTCAGGGAGAGAGGGACATCTATTTGTGGGGTGTCCCTCTCTCTCGTAGAGTGCGCAAGGAGGTTGAAATCGGGGAGGGATTGGAGTTGTGGGATATTTCTTCTTCCATCCACCCCCAACCGGTGCGGTGGTGCTAGCAAGTGGGGGTGAGGGAGGTGTGGTTGGAGTTAGGAATGAAATATGCATCGAGATTCCCTCAGTTTGGGGTGGGAGGGATGGTTGGGGAACCATCGTGGGCGGGTGTAGATACCATACCAAAATGTCGAGAACTATGTTGGGAAGGGTATGCATTGTGGCTACCTAGAAATCTTGTATGCTCAATGGGGGGTAGAAGAATGGAATTTGAGTAATGGCTTGGGGGACTGTCTCCCAAACTCAGATTTGACCCTAGGGGATGATGAAATAGGGGATAAGTGGTGTCATAGGGTTCTCATGGGGTTCCTGAGGTAGGATTTCTTCTACTAGTGGGATGTCAAGGAGTGGAGAAGCCTCAGTGGGAGGAATAGTATCTCCATTTTCCTTTCCATTGTAAGATATGACACACACTTGTGATGAGGGGTATATGAGTGGTGGTGCTTCATGGTATTTCCCTAGCAAAGATGGGTCTTTGAAAATTTTGTTACCCATATCCATGAGTGGATATGAATCAGAACTAGTGCGGACAAGAGGTAAGATGTTATCGATGTGGGAGGAGTGGTTAGGCTCGTAATGTGAAACTTGGTTGATGGTGATGATCTTCTTGTTGTGGGGGAAGATCATTGTTTGAAACAGAGAAGAGGCCACGACCATCATAGAGTACATGTAGCTACATCCAAACCATATTTTTTAATCGAGCAGGGTGTCGATAACCTCAATGTCGATAAGGATGGTTTTTCCCCCGAGTTCAATGGGGACATTTTGAAATATCTCTTCAGGAGAGGATGGTCGTCCATCATAGGCTCTTAACATGATGGAGGATGGTATTAGCTCAGGGGAGCCAAGTTTCTTCCATACAATTTTGGACATGATGCATGTTGATGCACCTTCATCAATGATACATCGATGAATCGTTATGTTTCAAATTTTGATTGGTATATGGAAAGCTACCAAAGCGGGGAGATGAGGTTCCCCACAATCTAGATCAAATGTGATGAGTCTAGTATCATCTAGGTCGACTTCCCCCAAGGCAAAAAGTAAGGATTTCCATTGAGTTGGATAGGTTTGGAGGACCTCCAATACTGACATGGCTACAGGATACTGTTCTAGGTCATCAGCCAAGCTATAATTGTGTGTTGCCATAGCGTGAGGGTTGTTGACGTTCCGTAGTAGTGGGATGCGAGGAATGAAAATGGTGGGTTTAGTGTTAGGGCATGGAATCATCAAGGGTTGTTCAGATGTAGCTGGAGTTTCTTCCAAGGTGGTGGGAGTAGATTCTAGGGGTGCACTATATTGACGACTGCACGTTTGTAGAAGAATTTCTTCTTCGCTAGTGAGGAGGATATTGTGATTCACCGGGTTCCCAGGGTTTTGATACTGTCCCATCTGTGGTGGGGAAAGATACATATCCTACTGGGTATTCATCACCCTTGGGTGTGGAATAGGGTTTTTCAACACCATTGGGGTTGGTTGTTGAAAATACTATTGCGGGGCCTTCTGAGGGGTAGGCGATGTTGGAGGACGTGGCACATTCATGGAATCTTTCATTCATTTAAAGTCCACAATTTGGGGGCAATGGTGAGTATAATGACCATGCTCACCACAAAAAGCATAAGGGAAGTTCGTCCAAAGGTTTTTGTTGTTGTTCCTCCCTTATATTTTGTTGTTATTTCCCCCTTGGGGGTTCTAGTTACCCTGGTTCTAGTTGCCCCTAGCAGGTTGGTTTTGTTGGGGGTTATTTCCCCTCGTCCTGGGTTATTATTGTTCCAGTTTTTTCCTTTCTTTTTGGAATTATTCGGCTGATGGGCCAGATTTTCCATATTCAGTTGTTCAAAATTTTGAAATTGTTGAATGGGAGAGGGCTGAACAAAGTTAACCCCGACGTGTGGTTGTCCTTGTGGAGGAGCAATTGGCCGTGGAGGACCAGGAAATGGAAAATACATATTATTTTGTGGCAATGATTCGTAGGGTGCATAGGAAGGTGTAGCGCTTTCACTAGTGCCCAAGTTATAAGCTGAGGTAGAGGGAGTATCAAAACTTGGTTGAACGACCAGACGCATCATGGGTGCTAGCATAGATCCACTCATGGGCAGAGGAGGGACAAAAAGGTATGGCTAATGATAATGGGGGGAAGGTTAATAAGGGGGTCCTCCATACATTGGTGGATATTGTGGTTTACCATACATAGGTGGTTTTTGGATGTGCGGATTGTGGTGTGTTTTGGTACCAATCAATCCATCCACTGAGTGATACATCCCAAGTTTTTCTTGGCCGAATGGTACGGGTCTCAGGGTGTGAGGTAGTATTGTGTATAAGTATCTTGAATGTGCATAAATGAGGTCATATTGTTGAGCCTTGTTGATGGCTTCCTCTTCGATTTGGGGGAAGGTGGATGCAACATCTTTGGCAAGGAGAGAGACAAGTGATATGAGAAACCAATTGATGCATTGTTCTTTGGTGGTTTCTTCTTTGCATAAACTACAACGTCGATGCCATTCATGAATGTGGTCAGTGATATGCATGGCTGAGGTCTGTTTAAACTCAGAGAGAAGTTCGAGACCATTGTCATGATGAACTGGTAGTTGAAATAGGTTCAAAAATGTTTTGGCCAAGGTTTCAAAAGTTACATGGGACCCTAATTTTTAGTCCACATACCATTTGGCCGATGGACCTGTGAGTGTGCGCTGAAATAAATTAAAGGGATGGAGTCATACATGATGTTTTTTGAAGAGAACCATAAGTGGAAGGTCATGATATGGTTGGAAATATATTCTCCCTCCTTTCCTTCAAACTTGGGAATGTCTGAAGGTAGTTTGGTAGGCATAGCGGGCCATGTGGGGTCATGCAATATAGGGTCATTTGTGAGTTTACTGAAATTAGGTATGTTGAGGGAGGGAAAATATGGCATGTGGAGTGGTGATGGAGGGTTAGTTCCAACCATGGTATGAGTAGGTTGTGTACCTGACCCTTGGGGGGGTTGGGTGGGGTTGTACTTCCCCCTTGAGAAGAAGTTTCCCCCCTACTTCTTTGTAAATGAGAGATAGTAGATGGTTGGCCTTAGGAATTGGACCCAAGTAAAGTGGAACCAAGCAAATATGATCCCAAAATAGTAGCACTCATAGGGGTGTGAGATGGTTGAGCTGGTGAGTTGATGAGACTAGGAACTCATCCTAGAATAGGAGGGAGATTTTGAAAGTGTCTGGAACGACAAGGATTATGTGGGTCCCCTATGACGTCCAACTAGCAAAGTGAAATGTGTGTAAATGGTGATGAGAGAAATATGAACAAGAGACTTTGTATAATATTGGACCTTCACAATATATCTCACAATCGCATGTAATCACAAGAGCATCATACATATATCAATTGGAAAGAAGCATACATGTGGGTAGGTGGATTTTTTCCACGTGGGAGAACAAAGAAAAAAAATTCTCGTGTCCTAAAAAATGTGTAACGTCCTTCCTCTCAAATGGCACTAGACCTTCCAATAACACTAAATAGTGTGGTCTGAAGCCACCGGAAGAGAAACTAGTGAAGGATGAAACAATCAGTTATAATGAGGGGTAGAGGGTGTATATCCCGAAAGAGTTGGCGATATTTCCCAATAGCCACACAAAATCCGATAAAGGTGAAATTGGAGCCCCCAATTTCCACCTGGGTAGATATCCTAAAATTTGACCACTAGGTACCTTGGTCAAAGTGAAACAATTAGATTTGTGGCCTCAAAAATGGGTCACGGGATGGATCCCTTCCAAGAGGTGGGTTCCTCAAGGGGGGACGTATAGAACAAATGGACCTCATCCTTCGAAAGTTCAAGGGTATCTCCCTACCTTATGGTGTTAGGAACACTTGACTTGGAGGATTTTAAAGTTCCCTATTTGTCAACTTCTAATGTTTGAAGATGTGAGAACTAGATAATGGGGAGTTATTTGGATGCCTATGTTACAGGAAAACCCCCCTGCGGACAGGTGAACTTTCCTCTTGGATCATAAACCTTTAAGACCAATACAAAAAGGTGCTAACTTTGATCATTGACATCCCTTTAAACCTAGCTAAGATAATCTATAGAGAATAGGAAGAAGATGTGCCTTTTTATGATGTGTGTCCTTGCCCAGTCCAAGTTGAGCTCTAATCCTCAAGCTCTTCAATAAGTCCTGCAATCCAATAAAAGACAAAGCATTCTTCCTATTCTACCATGATTAGTTTGAAACTAGATCTATCCATTAAAGACAAGTTCATATAGGTATACACGATCTTGAAGGAAACAGGCCAAACACATGTATTAATGAGAACTCAAAAGAGATACCTACAAAGCCTTGATGAAGTTGCAACAACCTCTTCCATCTCTCCTTGTTTATCCCTTTGCTCAAATAATCCAGAATCAAAATGACTTTGCTTTCACTGATAATTCTCCCTTATGATATCATAAGTTTGATGTCTTCTATGTCTCCCTCCTGTCACCATGAGGAGGCCTCCTTATATAGGCTTGGAGAGGCCTAACCACCTTATATATTCTTGGGATAGGTTGAGGATATTTCTCCATCAGTTGTGGATCCTCCCTAAGATCCATCCTTGACCTTAGATTCAAATCAAACTGACTTCATAGATAAGGGGAGTCTTCCCATGATTTCCTCAACAACACAATGTTCCCCCATAATGGTTCACAGAGCATTACAATGCTCCCCCAAAGGAGGGAAAGGAGCGCTAGTGCTCCCTACTAGTGGGTAGGGGAGCGCTACCCTTCAAAAGTGATTTTTAAGTGGTATCTCTTAAGGAAAAATATTTGTACTCTTCATCAAATGATATCTCCTTCTTTTAACCAATATCTGAGGATGTCTTCAAGTGTTCCTATGATGTCATTCGAGACACAACATAGGCATGATGAAAGTATGATATTTGCGACACTTGCGACACTTGTGGACAAAGTGCAACACTTGTAATGATGAAAAAAGGTCATCATTGAAGTGAGTAATTTTGATGTGTAATAGATTTCCCCCCAAAGTGAGAAGTTAGAAGACAGAAACTGATGACTGAAGTACTTGGTAGAACTTTTCGAGCAAGGGTATGGAATCGGAGAACCCGACAGAAGTTGCATACAACCATCAAACAAATATTATGATATGTTTCAAACCTAAGGCAGAAATACCTATTCTTGGGTGATAAATACTTGCAAGGTATGGACGCCATAAGATACACTGCAGATCCATAATAGTATTAACAAAAAGGTATAGCCACCAAAGATACAATGTGGATCTATACTTCCATGACATGAACTAATCGTAGCCATGAAAAATACACAGTGGATATACGAGATGATAAGACATAGCCACAGACCAATACAAAGTGGATCTATGTGACAGTATATGTATCAATATTCTCAAAAGAAATTCCGTTGCAACCTAGACAAAGTATATATTAGAGTGATCACTCAACCTAGGGTATTCTTACCGATCCCGATGCAGTATGAATCTAATCATGTGAATATATGTCTTGATGTTGAACATGGTAGAAACCACTTGATTACCGGTCAATGAGGTAAACCATTAACAAGTGTGAGGGAAATCACCATTGATGCCAATGATTCCCAAGGTACCCTAGTACATTCCAGAAAATGTGAATAGATGAGTTGAAGTCAAACATTCGTGGAATCATCTGATCAGAGGTCAATGATGTAAACTGACTGTTAGAAGCGAGGAGCCTTGCCATTGAGGCATGCAGGTCCCAAGGTACTAACCAATTTCTAATTCTAATTCCCGGATAATGTGTTGAAGTCGACAGGAACAGACTCATCGAAGGAAGGCCTTGATGTATCCCCCATCAACGAAATGAAAATGAAAAAGAGATGTAAATTGGTGGATCAAATGAACATGGACTGACACGGGTATTGAAATAGGAAATTTGTGATGGTTGACTCTTGAGGAACATACTTCTCTTAAACACTAAGTCACAACAACACAAACATGACATGGACAAAAACATGATAATGTAGTGGATACTATGACTTTCATTGGGTGACCCAAAGGAGTAAAGAAACTTAGAGGATTGGTTCAGTGTAGAGGTTTAGCGGATTAAAATGTATGCAAAGACAAAGTGTTGTGTTCAAGGGCGATCGTAAGAGTGACTTGTGATGTTTTCAAAAACTGCTTGGCTTGCTTCCTTCAAATTTTTGCCTCATCCATATAGATGAGTACCTCTTTTTAATTTAATGAGCTTGAGGAGGGTAACACATGATTGATATAACTCACCTTTGGCAAGTCCCTCTTCCTTTGTTTAATGAACTGGAAGAAGTAAGGGTTTGGTCTCGTATGGGCCCTTCAATGTATATTGTTTTAACGAGTCCAGAGAAGGTAAAATCAGTTATTTTTCATGTTTAGAGAGTCTAAAAAGAACTTAAAGATGACTCTAGTGTTGTCCTTTTTTGTAATGTTAGTCTCATAAGGCCGAAAAAGAGATAAATTATCACTCTAAAGATGCCCTTTCAAACCTTTTAATGAGTGGGAAAGGAAGCAAGACCACTCGACAATATTTTCATATTTAGAGTGTCTGAAAAGAGCTTAAAGACGACACCCGGGGGTTCCTTTTTCATGTATCTTTTACAAGTCTGAAAAAGAGATAAAATTTTACTCGATTGCATTCTCATGTTTTTTTGAGTGTGAGAAGGAACAAAGATGATGCTCGTTATTGGTTTCATTTTTACACAAGCTCAAAACAAAATTAAACTATGCTTGTTAATTTCCCAATGTAATTTCCAAAGGTTGGGATACCGATGGATGGTTAGTAGTCTGCCCCAAGATTCAATTCATTCACCGACTTTGAGGTTGTCACCAATTTCTGTACTAGATGGGGAAAAAGGATACAGGGTGGATGAAATGGAGGTTCAAAAATGAGACCTAACGAAAGACACAACTCGTTATCTATGAGATATAGCTAAAGACTCGAATCGATATATACAAGATCTAGCGAAAGACTCGACTTGAAGGGAGAGGTGATTGTTTCATTTTTTAACGAGCTTGACACAAGAAAAGAACTATGCTCAAGGCTCTAGGTTCAATCCCCATATTTTTGTTTCATTTTTTAACAAGATTGCTACAGAGAGGAAAACTATCCTCGCAGCTTTTGTTTCATTTTTTAACGTGCTTGCCATAAAGAAGAAAAAATATACTCGCGACCTCTGTTTAATTTTTTAGCGATCTTTCCACAAAGAAGCAAAACTATGCTCATGACCTCTATTTAATTTTTTAACGAGCTTGCCATAGAGAAGTGAAAACTATGCTCATAGCTTATGTTTCATTTTTTAATGAGCTTTCCACATAGAAGAGAAACTATGCTCGTAGCCTTTGTTTCATTTTTTAACTCCAGCCTTAGATTATCATCCTGGAGTTAAGCCACTAGATTTTCAAGTTGGGGGCAGAGTACCAACCATCCATGGGTATCCCAACCTTTGGAAGTTACATTGGGAATTTAACAAGCATAGTTTAATTTTGTTTCGAGCTTGTGTAAAAATGAAACCAATAACGAGCATGGTCTTTGTTCCTTCTCACGCTCGAAAAAAAATGAGAACGCAACCGAGTAAACTTTTATCTCTTTTTCAGACTCATAAAGGATACATGAAAAAGGAACCCCTCAGAGTCATCTTTAAGCTCTTTTCAATCTCTCTAAATATGAAAAGATTGTCGAGTGATCTTGCTTCCTTTCCCACTCTTTAAAAGGTTTGAAAGGACATCTTTCGAGTGATAATTTATCTTTTTTAGGCTTCGTGAGACTAACATTATGAAAAAGGACAACACTGGAGTTGTCTTTAATTTCTTTTCAGACTCTCTAAAATGAAAAATCACTGAGTTTACCTTCTCTTGACTCGTTAAAAAAATATACATTGAAGGGCCCATACAGGACCAAAACCTTACTTCTTCCAATTCGTTAAACAAAGGAAGAGGGACTTACCGAAGGTGAGTTATATCGAGCATGTGTTACTCTCCTCGATCTCCTTAAATTAAAAAGAGGTACTCGTCTATCTGGATGGGGGGGAAATTTGAAGGAAGCAAGCCAAGCAGTTTTTGAAAACATCACAATTCACTCTTACGGTCACCCTTGAACACAACACTTTTTCTTTGCATACATTTTAATCCATTTAACCTCTGCACTGAACCAATCCTCTGAGTTTCTTTATTCCTTTGGGTCACCCGATGAAAGTCACAGTATCCACTACATTATCATGTTTTATTCCATGTCGTGTTTCTATTGTTGTGCCTCAGTGTTCAAGGGAAGTATCTTCCTCGAGAGTCAACAATCACAAATTTCCTGTTTCAATACCTGTGTCAGTCCATGTTCATTTGATCCACCAATTTACATCTCTGTGTTAGTTTCGTTTCATTGATGGGGGATACATCAAGGCCCTCCTTCGATGAGTCTGTTCCCGTCGACTTCAACACATTATCTGAGAATTAGAATTAGAAACCACTTAGTACCTTGGGACCTGCATGCCTCAATGGTAGGCCTCTTCATTTCTAAAAGTTAGTTTACATCATTGACCTCTGATCGGATGATTCCATAGATGTTTGACTTCAGCTCATCTATTCACATTCGTTGGAATGTACTAGGGTACCTTGGGAATCATTGACATCAATGGTGATTTCCCTCGCACTTGTTAATGGTTTACCTCATTTACCGGTAATCAAGTGGTTTCTACCATGTTCGACATCAAGACATCTATTCACATGGTTAGACTCATACTACATCGGGATCGGTAATAAGAGCTTGGGTTGATTGATCACTCTAATATATACTTTTCCCAGGTCGCGATGAAGTTTCTTTTGAGAATATTGATACATATATTGTCACATAGATCCACCTTGTGTTGGTCCATGGCTATGTCTTGTCATCGTTTAGCTCCACTGTGTATTTTTTGTGGCTACGATCAGTTCATTTCATGGAAGTATAGATCCACATTGTATCTTTGGTGGCTATACCTTTTTGTTAATATGATTATGGGTCCGCAGTGTATCTTATGGCGGCCATACCTTGAAAGTCTTTATCACCCAAGCATAGCGATAGTTGTAATGAAGACAATAGGTCATCATTGAAGTGATTAATTTTGATGTGTAACAACCTACATCGGAGATCCTACCTAGAATAAAATATTTCTTTTGGCACCTCCTGTGGAGGAAAACTTAGTGAGTTTTTAGAAAAGTTTTGATATGTGGTTGGTTGAGAGATTGGGGGTGTGAACCAATCTCGTTTTAATTAAGTGGGCGTGGATAATTTCTTCAAGAAATAGTGGGATGTTTCAGAATCCCTTTGGAGGAGACCTACTTCAACCTCCACAATTCGAGATGAAATTATGTGAGTGAGGAGTGACTTTGTGTGTGAGCAAGTGATAAAATGTGCCAAATTTTTTATAAGTTAAGTGTCACCTTGCAACATGTGGACTTCCTGTGGTCCTTACAAATCTTGATTACCTATTTTACTAGATTCCATTGGTACAACCTTGCAGAATTTTTAAAGTCCCTAAAGAACTAGCAAGTGGACATATGGGTCCTTACCAATCCTTTGAACTCCCTAATGTAATTTAATCTAAGAAAGATTAAAAAAATATCCTAGATTGCAAGCATGTGGGCATGTATGGGCCCGTTACAATGATATTTAGACTCCCCTAGTGATGTAAACTAAGAAAGTAGTTTCAACAACTGTCCTAACTATGCAACATGTGGGAATGTATGGGCCCTTACAAATTTAAGATGTTTTGAAAAGAAACTAAGAGGAGCCTTAGGGGGGCTTTGTCCTCTCCTAAAGATTTTAAGGGAGATGAAATCTTCCCTCAATCACTTTTCTGATTCTCAAGATCGCTCTATGGTGCAAGATAAGAGAATACTCAATGATTGAAGTTTGATTTATGGTCCCAATGCAAGTGTTTATATATGTGATAGTAAAGGATCTCAACTTAACTTTTACAATCAAAACAAGCCATCCATGTGGAAAATCAAAGCAAAGGAGGAGAAATATAGTTCTTTTTAACCCCCTAAGTACCTATGTTTTGACTAACCCTTCATGTGGAGAGGGAATCTAAGTGTGGTGCATTTACAATATTGCATAAAATTAAGATTTTGAAGGCTAGGGGCCTTTCAAAACATCACAAAAACTCTTACAATGTTGAGATTCTGGAAACATGCATGAGATTTGGTTCAGACAGAGGTGCAATGGGCACACAATGCGCAGAATGCATAGTGAACATAATACCTTTGGGTTCACTGTGCACATAATGTGCAGGAAAATACAATGTTGTTGGCGCACAATGCTCAGAATGCACATCTGTGGGCCCAAATACCCACACACGTTCTGATATGCATCGGGGGCGGGGGGAGGGGGACAATTTTAAGTGGAATTCTCCTCTTCCAGCTCCAAACTCAGCTCTTTGTAGGCAAGGTTAGGCTGGTTATGATCCTTGCAAGGAAAATGGGTCAGTAAGAAGTGCTCAAACAACCCAAATAGGGAGGAAATTGATACCTTGACCCCAGTACGATCGCCAATCTATTGTGTCCATTTCATCATTTGAATGAGCAAAAGAGGGGCACTTGCAAGTCCAGTTGGGTCTTCTAGATAGGATAGGGGTTAGTGTATGAATCAAACAATTTAATCACATGAAATAAACAAAATACTAATCTAACAATAACTAAAGAAGTAAAACTAAAATGCACGAGGGAATTAGAACCAAAACTAATCAAACAAATGACCAATAATCATGCCACCAATGGAGAAGTATATTAGTGGGAAAACACCATAGAGAAAGGGGGACTTATGGATCCCCTCTTCCTCCTTGGGAGGGCTCTTGAGTCCCCTATGTGAGAGATATTATTTCAAATGGTAAACTATAAATAAAATGGTGAATTAATCCAAGCTTATTCCCTCAAGAGGTGAGGTGAATAGCTTATTGAGATGATGCTAGTATGATCCAAGAATAAAATCGATTTCTTGTAGGAGAATAGAGGCAGCATAAAAATACAGTGAGATTCTTGAATTCTAAGTGCACCCATCTCATCCTTTTATAGCTTCCCTTTGAGGTAATATCCAACCAGTCTTTAGTGTGAATAAGGGGTCCTTTAGGGCACCCTTAGGTCTTTGACCAGCCCCCCACTCGGATTCACCTCATATTTGAGGGTCAAATCAAGTTGGGAGCTGGTCCAGAACTTGGGGGGGGGGGGCAACAAGACCCATAAATGCGTTTTTCATAGGTGTGCATGACTTTTTGCGTACATAGCCATGCATATGGTCCACCCACTTTGTGTGCGCTTCCTTTAGTGTTTTAGCGCATGTCAATTTTTTGACCAGTTGTATAGTTTTTTCCTCTTGGAAAATGCTTTCTTGGTGATGCAGGTGCATTAATAGGTGTTTGGAGATGTTGTGTTCCTTTAACCATTTGTGGATGAAATTTCAGCGATAACACAATACGCTGCAAAAACCCTAGCCCTAACATCGTTAGGTCTTCCCTGCATGTGCGCGTGCTTTTCTTCCTTCCAGCTATCGCTTTCCTCATGCATTTTTATTTCCCAAAATTTCCTTTCTTTTCCACTTTGGCCTGCTTCCAACAATGCTAATATCTTTCTAAGGTTATCTGCAGGTCACAGTGGAGCAAGGCATACACATCCATAGGTTGCAGTGGAGCAAGGCATATACATCTGTGGGTTAATGGTGTATAAGTCATGGATCTGAGAAAAGGTATTGAAGAAGATGTTATATTTTGTTTGTTGAAGATGATATGCACTAGGTTGGTCTATTGTTATGAGATTATGTTCTTCAGGTCTTCCTTATGAGTAAATGTATGCCTTTTATGTGTTAGTTTTGAGGCTTATATCATGGATGGTATGGAATATGCTTAAGGCATGTCTTGGCGGCCTTTTGGTACATGGTTGTATATGGTTGAGGTTCATGTCTTAGTGATATTGATACATGCTTGAGACATATCCTTTGTAATTGGTTTATGGATGTTATGGTTCATTGTTAGAGGCACATATTTGTGACACTGGAATATACTTGAGTCATATCTCATGGTACATGGTATGATACATGCTTGAGGTACATTTTGGCACATGGTTTGGATAATTTATGTTGGTAATATGCTTTGATATGATCTATGTGAGTGGATTTAGTTGATGTATCAATATCAGTGATTGTGACAGAAAGAGTGACAAGGACAATGACAGGGTCAGTGACAGGTTGACAAGTTACAAGTCGATGAGATAGTGATAGTGACAGGGACAGTGACAAGTTGGATGTATTAGTGACAATTGCAGTGACAATATCAGTAGTAGAGACAGGTTGAGTCTACACTTATAATTCAAGGTGGTGAGACAAGGAAAATAAAGTGGTTTGTATCCTCCTTTCGGTTGGAGTTGGAAAAAACAGGGAGTTGGAGCTTCCTTCAGGTTAGAGTTTGTAAACTAGGGGGTTGGAACCTCCTTCCAGTCGTAGCTCGAGAATTCAGAGAGTCATAGATTCCTTTATGTTGGATCTTGTAAACATGGGATTGGAGCCACCTTCGAGTTGGTTCTGGAGAATTTGGAGGTTGGTGCTTCCTATGAATGTATTCTTTTGATATATAAGAAAGCATTTCGTGGTTTTCTCCCATTTGGGTTTCCACATAAATTCTGGTGTATTGTGCATTTAATGTGATATTGTTGATGTCTATATGCTCATGGAATGTTAAATTAAGGCATAAATTGTTAATGATTATATATTTTGGTTGAAAGTGGTAGAAAATTATATAATACTGATTCACCCCCCCTCTCAGTATTCCAACAATTGGTATCAAAGAAGGTCATTTAGAAAACAATTTTATCACTGGAAGGAAGATCATGGAGTACAATAATATTGGAGTACCACAGTTTGATGGAAAAAACTATCCCTTCTTGAGCAGAAGGATGAAAAAATATATACAATGATATGGATTTGATGTCTGGCAAGCAGTAGTACATGGATACACAACACCTACCACTCCTCCAACATATAGAGATGGAAATAAACTTAGTGAAAACAATTAGAAGGATAAAAATAAAATTTTGAATGGCCTAGAGCACTCAATATATGTCAAAGTTATGCATTGTGATATGACAAAGGATATCTGGGACAAACTTCAAAATATTTACGAAGAATATGATAAATTAAAGGGGGGCAAGTTTCAAACCCACAGAGGAAAGTTTGAACAACTGAATATGAAGAAAGATGAAGATATTACATCTTACTTTCTATGAGTTGATGAAATAACAAATTCCATTAAAGGATTGAGAGAAGAAATTAAAAAAAGAGATATGTAGCAGAACAACACCAAAATACTTGATGAAATCATTAGTGCTCAAATGCCATGTCATGACAAGTCTAGATTGGGATACAATCAAACATATACAGAGAAGGGTTTGATTTCTATGACTACATAAGAGGAAACAAAACAAAATACTTATGCAGAAATCACCAGAGGATTCACCGAGAAGGAAGAATGAAATCCTTCACATGAGAATGATCAGAAATAAGATTATAAAAGGATGGCACCATATAGAATACCAATGTTTTAGAATAAAAAACCACCCATATAAAGAAATCAATAAGAAAAATACACAGGAACAACACCATTCAGAAGATCTCCTAGGCATTGAACCATATTTCTTGGTTCATGTTATTCTTTTAACAATTTTGGTCACAAAACTATTAATTGCAAAGACCATGCTAAGAAAAAAATAAATTATGAAGGTCAATTTAGAATTAATCATCTCATAAAACCTCATGAAGCATATAAATAAAGTATAATAGTTTTGGATCTATAAAAGGTGAATAAAAATGCTACAAATGAAATTTTTTTGGACATATGGCCAAAGATTATAGGTTAATAGTTCCCCCCAAAGGAACCAAAGTAGGATTTCAACAATCACGCAAAAGGACCTAAAAGTTGAAGAATAATTTCTTGCACTAAAATCCTAAAGAAGAATAAGTGGTTGGTATGTTGACAGTGGTTGTTCAAAGCATATGACAGGTGGCAAGAACATATTTATAACTCTGAAGAAAGAAAGAGATGGATCAGTTTCATTTAGCAATGACAACTCAACCAAAATTATAGGGAAAGGAACAATCAATGTTGGAAGTAAGGATGCCAAGGTAATAAATGTCCTACTTTTTGAAAACATGAAGCATAATTTGTTGAGTGTGAGTCAAATGTGTGATCAGGGACATATACTTATATTTGATTTAGAGAAGTGCGAGATAAGAAAATAAGGATTGGGAAAATTTGTGGCTATAGCAGTAAGGACTCCAAACAACATATATATCTTAAATGAGAATGGAAATGAAAGTTTTTGCTTGGGAAAGGAAAATGAAAGTTGTATTTGGCACAAAATAATAGGACATGTGAACTTTGACAATCTAGTCAAAATTAGCACAAAGGAAGCAGTAAGAGAAATGCCAGAAATTTCAAAATCGGTCAATACTATATGCAAGCATTGTCTACATGGAAAACATACAAGAACATAATTGAGATCAAAGGAATACTCTACCAAAAAGTTATTGGAAATTGTGTACACTGATCTATGTGGACCATTGAGAACAAAAGGACTAAATGGAGAACAATACTTCATGCTACTTATTGATGACTATACAAGAATGTCTGGAGTTTGTTTTCTCAAGAAGAAATCAGAGGCATTCAAAAATTTCAAAATATTCAAGGAGATGGTTGAAAATGAAATGGATTTGAGAATAAAGTGGTTAAGATCAGAAAATGGAGGTGATTTCATATCAAAATAATTCATGGAATTTTGTGAAGAGAATGGAATAAAAAGGAATTTTTCAGCAGCTAGGACACCTCAACAAAAATGGAGTCATTGAAAGGAAGAACATAACTATAACGTAGATGGACAGAACCATCTTGAAGGATTTGAAGTTGAGAAATGTATTTTGGGTACAAGTATTACACACAACCGTTCATATCTTGCATAGAGGAATGCTCAAAAGTAACAGTGAAGAAACTCCATATAAACCCTGGAAGGGAAGACCAACAAATGTCAAGTACTTTAGAGTGTTTGGAAGAGAATGCTACATAAAAAGAGAAGATGACATAGTTGTAAAATTTGATTCTTGAGTTGATAAAGGCATATTGGTTGGATAATCAAGGAAAAGAAAGGAATACAAATGTTACAATATGAGACTCAACAATATAGTGGAAATCATTAACATAAAAATTGATAAAGCAAATGTACCACAGATTGAAAAAGAAAGGAAAAATCCAAATGAACAGGAAACATAAGAAGAAATAAAATAAGAAGAGGTAGAAGAAGATCAAGAACAAGAAAAATAAAAAGAACAATAAGAACAACTTCCAGAAGCAGAAAAAGAAGAAAATGACCAACATGACTTTTTGATGCCCTCCAGGACACATAACTATCAGGTTCAGAAGAATCATCTAACATAATAGAATATTGGAGATAAAAAATGCAGGAATAGAAACTAGAGGGAGTAAAATGTTACGTACACCAGAGTAGAGACACTTTGCACTACTATCCATAATTGAACCCAACAACATTTAGGAAGCCAATAATGATGAACATTGGGTCAAGGCCATGGAAGAAGAACTAAATCAAATAGAGAAGAATGAAACATGTGAACTGGTGCCAAGACTGAAGAACAAAAAAATGATTGGTACAAATTAGGTGTTCAAAAACAAACTAAATGAAGATGGACATGTAACCATAAATAAGGAAATGTTAGTATGCAAAGGATATGCTCAAGTTGAAGGAGTATATTTTGAAGAAAAATTTTCCTTGTTTCCAGAATGGAAGCAATTAGAATGATCTTTTCCTATGCAAGTTCCAAAAGAATCAAAGTATATCATATGGATCTAAAATTAGCATTTCTAAATGGTGAATTATAAGAAGTATACATCAAACAACCAGAAAGAGAAGATTATGTTTGCAGGTTGAAGAAAGATCTGTATGGACTTAAGCAAGACCCTGTTGGAAGATTGGTTGTTGTCATTGATGTCAACCCTAGTCATGGGTTTTGGACCGCAAGATTGATAAAGGTATTTGGACATGAAGGACAATGCACATGCA
>ML779574.1:606768-619825 GCA_009831015.1 Picea engelmannii
GTTGGAAGATTGGTTGTTGTCATTGATGTCAACCCTAGTCATGGGTTTTGGACCGCAAGATTGATAAAGGTATTTGGACATGAAGGACAATGCACATGCATATGCAACACCCATGAATGGATAGTATACATCATGTTGTTTCCAGTGGTATGTGGCACGTCACGTGGATCCTCATGGTCGAGGAGAAATGAATTTTTGAAGATGACAAAGTGAATTGAAGAAGGAAGTGTTGGCATGTTTTACAGACAGTGTATGCTTGTCATTGATGGCAAGTACAACAACGATGATGTCTTGACAAGATGAGAGTATGCATCGATAGAAAAATAGGAACAAAGTAAGATTAGGAGGAGTTAGCACAGAGTCGGACGTAGTATGAAGGTATGCTTGTTCATTTGATGGAAAACAAGTAGGCAAGGAAGACCAGCAACGCAATGGTGATTGAATAGCATGATCGAAGTTTTGGTCAAACTTCATTTCGGAGTTTTCGACTACCAAGATTTCAGATATCGGGAGATGGAGAAGTCAGAGACTCTCAACATCAAGAGTCCCGAAATGCCAAAATGAGAAAACCTGAAAAGACACATCACTCAGAATGTTGAATATTGGGATTTCGGTTACTGGGAGATGGAGTGACAAGGATCCTTTGTCATCAAGAGTCCCGAAGTGCTGAAAAACGAAACGTCGAAATTCCAAAAGCAGGCACATCATACCGGGATTTTGTTTACTGGGAAATGGAGAAGTCATAGACTCTCATCATCTTGAGTCCTGAAGTGCCGAAAAGCGAAACACTGAAATTCCAAAAACAGGCACATAATACCGGGATTTCGGTTACCGAGAAATGGAGAAGTCATAGACTCTCATCATCTTGAGTCACGAAGTGCCGAAATACAAAATCTCGTAGCAGACACATCAACAAACCACGTCAGCTAAGGACACGTGGCACAATCAGGGAATGACAAGTGTCAAGCTGATTCAACATTTCAGGCACATGTAAGTCACGAATCAGAGTGACATGTGGCAGCTATTCAACACGTTTCAATCCATGTATGACGTTAGGAGGTTTACATCACATCAGAACTTTCTATTTTGGGTTTTTACACAACAAGAAAAATCTCCACCATCACAATGTCTGGAACTCCGAAATGTCGAAAGGGACCATTGTGAGTCTGAAAAAATTGAAGGGAAAAACGTCGAAATCCCTTCAACCGTCCATCTTAGTGGGTTATGTGAACCATCTGATCGCTTCAGAGATTTTGTGATCATGAATTTGATAATGTTGGAGTCACGATGACTCGAAAGGGAAAAACGCCGAAATCGTGAAACCTGAAGTCACCAAATGATAAAGACTCCATACCGAAGTTTCAGAGACCGGGAGTTGGAGGAGTCAAGAGTGAAGACTCTTCGTCTCAGGAGTCCCGAAATCATGAAACCCAAAGTCGCGAAATGCCAAATTCGTCAAAAAGAGAAACTCAGGAGTATGAACCTTTGATCCGACTCCATTTCAGAGTTTCAGATACTGGAACTTGGAGGTGTCAAGAACACTTCACCATAGAAATGTCGAAATCCCGAAATGTGGTTTTGCGATATACAGTTTCGAACTAGCCGGTGGTCACCACCTGTGGTCCCATGGGGGAAGGAGCTAGTATAGACAAGCTTCGTTTCGGAGTTTCGGGGATCAGGACATGGAGTGTAACAAATCTTTACCCCGGGGATCCCGAAATACCAAAATGTGAATTGGCAAAATAAACGCAAGATCACATGAAGTCAATCCAATGGTGCAGGTGATTTTGGGTATGATCGGAGGGATAATGTTGCTCCTTGTAGTCTAACTGCTAGATACCATTGATGGTCTCTGCCAAAGGATTCAAAGAAATCTCTGTGTGATCACTAGAAAAGCTGAAGGGTCTCCAAGCTTCTTCCAGTGAATGAAGATGATTCTTAGAGGGACTGACAAGTGGATGAGCATTGAAGTCTATAACTGAAGCAGAAAGTATAAGCTCGACTATGCTAGAGAAGACAAAGAGTCTCGACTGCCAGAGAGGCTGAGGAATCTCAGCATGACATCCAGTGATGCTAAACGCGTGGGAAAAACCACCAGAGAAGATGAAGAGTTTCCATGATGAACAGGCAGAGCACTCGACATGCAGAGGATGCAGAACCATGAGACACAGAGCATGCACAAGATGCATAGTGAGTATAAGAATATGGAACAAATAAGAGATTGTTGTTGTTGCTATTGGGAGTGATGCATGTGCAAAGAAGAAGGTGGAGTGCAGTATCTGAGAGGTACAGAAGACAAATTGTGCATTGAAGAGGAATGGTGCATAGAGTACAAAATACAGAAGAACAGAAAGTGCAAGGTATGTGGGCAGGAAGACTGTGAGGCAGACAGAGCAGCGAAAATCTTGCAGAACAGTGATGAGACTGGTAAGTTGTTGTTAAACATTATATCATTGTAATAAGTTTCAGTAACACATATTGATAATCCAGGGTGGTAGGGAGGTGCTAGGGAGGACTGGTGTCCTCAGAGGTTCAAGTGGGTGCTTGAACACAGGGAGTTGTAGCTTCATTCTAGTTGATGCTAGAGAAACCAGGGAGTTGGTGCTTCCTTCTAGTTGGTGCTAGAGAAACCAAGGAGTTGGTTCTTTCTTCTAGTTGGTGCTAGAAAAACCAGGGAGTTGGTGCTTCCTTCTAGTGGGTGCTAGAGAAAACAGAGAGTTGGTGCTCTCAGCAAGTTGCAGCTTGCAAAAACAGAAGTTGTAGCCTCACAATGAGTTGGTGCTCATATGTATGATAATGTAAAGAATGTAAATAATACTTATCATATAAAGAAGAAGAGTTTTTTACTCTGTATGGGTTTCCTCAGGAAATATCTATCTCTGTGTTTCTCATATATGTGACTGATGCTGAATGTGCCATTGTTTATTTCCCTGCATTATTGTGATCATCATTGAGTGCCTTGTAAAGATTTTAAAAGAAGCATAATTGTTTAAGCATGGTAACAACTGATTCACCCCCCCTCTCAGTTTTCCAACAATTGGTATCAGAGCCAACCCATTTTATCTAAGGGAAGATCCTAGAGCTTAAACATGTCAAGCCATGAAGGAAATTCAACCAATAAGGCCCCACTGTTCAATGGAACAAACTTTGCCTTCTGGAAAGTTAGAATGAGAACCTACATAATGGCTTTAGGTGTAGATGTCTAGGATGTGGTAGACACTAGTTATGTAAAACCAGTTGTACTAGATAATAAGGATGACAAGATAGAATTTAGCTTCAATGCTAAGGCTATGAATGCTATCTTGAGTGGGCTTGCAGAAGTAGAATTCGTGAAATTTATGCACCTAGGAACTGCCAAATAAATGTGGGACAAACTCATTAGCAGTTATGAAGGTAATGAAAAGGTAAAGGATGCCAAGATTCAAACCTACAGAATATAGTTTGAACAACTGAAGATGAAGGAAGATGAAACTGTTGGAAAATACTTTCTGAGAGTAGAAGAAATGGTAAATGTAATGAAGGAACTTGGTGAAACAATTGAGGAACCTTCTTTAGTTCAGAAAATCTTGAGATCTCTCCCAGATAGGTTCAACCCGAAGGTCTCTGCTATAGAAGAACTTAATGATCTAAAAACGTTGGAGTTTGATCAACTTCTAGGAACATTGACTGCATATGAAATGAGAATAGTTAAAGATAAACCCACATCTACAGAAGCATCATTTAAGGCAGACAAGAATGAGGATTCTGAGCCCGAAAAAATTGAAGCAAAATTTGTGAAGAGACTGAAGAAGGGATCAGACAAATACAAAGGTAAACTGCCTTTCAAATGCTTCAACTGTGGTAGGATAGGTCATTTTGCAAATAAATGTCCCCATAAAGGAAAGGATTAGACTTGTGATGATGAGGAGAAGTACAAACACAGAAATTTCTTTAAAGAGAATAACTTTAAGAAGAAAATTCTTTGCGTAAACAATGATGATGATCATTCAGATGATGAAGACAATGATTCATCTATTGAAGATAAACTAAATGACTTCATACTTATGGCCAAAGAGGACTATGATAATAACAACATAGGGAGTGATTTTAATGAAGAAGAAGCTGAGGTTGACATGGAAGGAGAACTAATCAGTGCACTAGAAGAGATTGACAAACTAAGAATCAAGAACAGAAAGCAAAGACAATTGCTGATATAGTTCGAGAAAAACAGTAAAGAACCTGATAAAGACCTTATCCTACTAAAAGTAGAATTGGAAGAGGCAAAGAAAATTAAAGACATTCTGAAACAACAATTATCAGAAAAGAAGGCAAGATGTGAAGCATTAGAACAAGAAGTAGTGAAAACTAGGAAAGAGATGGAGAAATTTCAAGCCTTGTACAATCAGAATCTGTCAAGTATCAAAGCCTCAGAAGGATTAGCCACCATTCTGAATCAACAAAGGAATACAAAGATGAAAATTGGTTTGGTTTATGAAGAGGGATCAAGTAGTGGTAAGCCAGGAAATGAAGAACCCATCAAGTTTGTCAAAAGTACAACCAATGACAGCAAGAAACCTGTAGAAACAAAGGAAGACAATCAACCTCCCAGGACGAGTAAAGAAAAAGGTTCCATGACTGAATCTGTAGAATGAAGAAACAATGCGCTCTCTGCTGAAAGACGTCATCAGCAAGGAAGAAATCGATTTTCTCAAAGAAGACAACCATTTTCTAGGTACAAAGAATTTTTCTATGGCTATTGTTTCTACTGTTCTAACTTTGGTCACAAAGCTGTAAATTGGTCCTTAAGACTTAGACATGAGCAATTAAGATTTCATAGGAATAAATATTTGCCACAAAAAAGAATGATGCAGCCAAGTAACAAACCTTCACAGATTGCCAATTGCCAAATTAAGTCCAGGGACATGAAACTAAAGAGGTCAAGAAATAATCAACAGTCAATGAGTAGACAACGTTGCACCAATAAGTTTGACCTCTTGAACAATGAGATTGAATGATACATCTTTCATAACTATGGACATAAATCTATTGACTGTCGATTAAAGAACTATGAACCAGATTTGAATTCCTCTGCTGAAAATGTCAAGTTTTGGAAGAAGAAAGAAAGTGACAAGTGTGGATTAGTGTTGTCAGCCCAAAGAAAAACAAACCCATGGTATATAGACAGTGGATACTCCAAACACATGATGGGAGACAAAGGCAAGTTTATGTCTCTAAGTGAAAGAAAATCAAGAAATGTAACCTTTGGAAATGATGCTCCAGGGAAAATAAAAGGTAAAGGGATGGTGAGCTTAAGTAATGGAAAAGGAAAAGATTAAGATGTTCTACTTGTAGATGGGCTGAAACATAACCTGCTCAGTGTAAGTCAAATGTGTGACAGAGGATGTGAAGTGGTGTTCACATCCAAGGACTGGAAGATAAAATCTGTAACCTTGGGACAAGTGGTGGCCAAAGGCACAAGGACAAAAAATAATGTATATGTGCTGAAAGAAAATAGAGAAGAATGTCATCTAAGAAGACACGATGAAAGTTGGTTATGGCATAAGAGACTTGGACATCTAAACTTTGACCACTTAATCAAACTCAAAAAACTCGAGGCAGTAAAAGATCTTCCGAGGATATCAAAGCCCCAAGATTCAATGTGTAAACCCTGCCAAGTAGGGAAGAAAAATAGGACACAGTTTAAGTCCAAGAGCTTTACCTCAACAGAGAAACCACTCCAACTAGTTCATATGGATTTATGTGGACCAACAAGACAAGAAGGCACAGGGAAAGAAAACTACTTCATGCTGATTATCGATGATTACTCCAGACTTACTTGGGTTGCCTTTCTCAAAGAAAAAGTTGAAGCATTTGAGAAGTTTAAAATATTTAAGGCTTTAACAGAGACTCAAATAGGCAAGAGGTTAAAGGCAGTAAGATCAGATTGGGGAGAAGAGTTTATGTCAAGAGACTTCAAGGAATTCTGCGATGAGCATGGGATCAAGAGAGAATACACAATCCCAAGAACTCCACAAAAAAATGGAGTTGTTGAGAGGAAAAACAGAACACTGCAGGAAATGGCCAGGTCAATGATGAATGAGAAGAACATTGGTCAAACCTACTGGGTAGAAGCAATACACACAATAGTCCATGTGCTTAACAAATCCCACCTCAGACCACAAAGTGACAAGACACCTTATGAATTATGGTTTGAAAGACCTGCCTCAATCAAACACTTTAGAGTCTTTGGGAGTAAATGCTACATAAAGAATAATGATGAGAACCTCGACAAATATGATGACAGGGCTGATGAAGGTATATTATTAGGGTATGCTACAAATAGTAAAGGATATAGATTCTATAATAAGAGGCTGCATAAAATGGTTGACTGTATTGATGTAAAAATTGATGAAGGAATCCCAGCAAGAGAGGTGTACAGTAATGAGTCTTCTACAAAAGACATAGCTAAAGCTGAAGATGAATAGGTCCAAGAATCAGAAAATGAAGACTTTGAATCAGATGAAGACTCGGACACTCAGACAGACTCAAATCAGCAGTCAACTACAAGTTCCTCCTCTAGAATCATTCAAAAGAATCATACTGCAAGTCAGATAATTGGAGAAAAAGACAAAGGTGTACAAACTAGGAGAAAGCTAATAAAAAACACTGAACAATCTCATATAGCTTTCATATCCATGCTGGAACCCAAGAATTTTAATGAAGCCAACAAAGATGACCACTGGGTTAAAGCAATGAATGATGAACTTGATCAGATTGAGAAAAACAATACGTGGGACATGGTTCAAAGACCTAAAGGTAAAAACGTCATTGGCTCCAAATGGATCTTTAAGAATAAGTTGAATGAGCAAGGACAAGTTATCAGGAACAAAGCAAGGTTAGTTTGTAAAGTCTATGCTCAGATAGAAGGACTGGATTTTAATGAAACATTTGCGCCCATAGCAAGATTAGCAGCTATTAGAATGTTTCTTGCCTATGCTTGTCATAAAAGATTTAAAGCTTATCAAATGGATGTCAAGTCAACTTTTATAAAGGGAGATTTAAGTGAAGATGTCTATATGGAACAACCAAAGGGTTTCAAACTGTCTGATAACCCTGACTTAGTATGCAAGCTAAAGAAAGATTTATATGGGTTAAAACAAGCCCCTTGAGCTTGGTATCACATACTGGATACGTATCTCAAAGACAAAGGTTTCAAGAGAGGAACAACTAACAACAATCTGTATATTAAAACAGAGGATAATGATTTTCTCATTGTATTGGTCTATGTAGATGACATCATCTTTGGATGTAATAAGGATTCATTGGTACAACGGTTTGCTTCTGCCATAGAGTCTGAGTTTGAAATGTCTATGATAGGAGAACTGTCATTTTTTCTTGGTCTGCAAATTACTCAGAGGTCCGAAGGGATGTTCATTTCTCAAGAAAAATATCTAAGAGAAATGATGAAAATGTTTCAAATGGAAGATTCTAAACCTGTGGGTACACCTATGGTAACTGGATGTAAATTAAGCAAGGATGATGATTCACCTGATGTTGATCAAAGCTCATATCGATCAATGATAGGTAGCCTATTGTACATCACAACATCTTGCCCAGACATAATGCATGCTGTAGGAATGGTAGGAAGATATCAGGATGCACCTAAACAGAGTCATTTGCAAGATGTCAAAAGGATATTTAGGTTTTTAAAAGAAACAATGACTTATGGTCTGTGGTATCCCAAAAATTAGAATTTTCAGTTAACTGCTTACTCAAATGCAGATTGGACAAACTGTGTCGATGAAAGAAAAAGCACCAGTGGAGGAACATTCTTCTTGGGTGACTCCTTAGTAGCATGGCTTAGTAAAAAGCAAGGTTCCATTTCTTTATTAACCATAGAGGCAGAGTACATTGCTGTTTCTACCTGTTGCACTCAGGTATTATGGATGATTCAGACACTTCCAGACTTGGAGGTAAAATACACTGCACCGATCCCAATTCATTGTGATAACACTAGTGCCATCAGTGTGTCTAAAAATCCTGTATTCCACTCCAAGACCAAGCATATTCTCATAAAATATCATTTTCTGAGAGAGCAAGTCACCAATCAGAATGTTCAAGTCCATTAAATTCCCACTACAAAACAAATTGCAGACATCTTTACTAAACCCCTAGCCAAGACACCATTTGAATATCTCAGACAGAAGCTGGGTGTCATCCCATCTCACATCTAATAGAGTCCATCCTGTTAGGGGGAGTCCTGTATTGGTTGCATATCTGATACCTCCTAAAATTAATGCAACAACTCAGATGGAGCGTGTTTTCTTTGACATTGATGTCAAAGGGGGAGAAAAGAACAAGGGTACCTTTGTTGCCATCAATGCCAAAGGGGGAGATTGTTGGCATGTTTTACAGACAGTGTATTCTTGTCATTGATGGAAAGTACAACATCGATGATGGCTTGACAAGATGAGAGTATGCATCGACATAAAAATAGGAACAAAGTAAGATTAGGAGGAGTTAGCATAGAGTCAGACGCAGTGTGAAGGTATGCTTGTTCATTTGATGGAAAACAAGCAGGCAAGGAAGACCAGGAGCGCAACGGTGATTGAATAGCAAGATCGAAGTTTTGGTCAAACTTTATTTTGGAGTTTTCGACTACCGGGATTTCGGATACTACGAGATGGAGAAGTCAGAGACTCTCAACATCAGAAGTCCTGAAATGCCAAAATGTGAAAACCCGAAAAGGTGCATCACTCAGAATGTTGAATATCAGGATTTTGGTTACCGAGAGATGGAGTGACAAGGATCCTTCATCATCAGGAGTCCCAAAGTGCCGAAAAGTGAAATGTTGAAATTCCATAAGCAGGCACATCATACTGATATTTCGATTACCGGGAAATGGAGAAGTCATAGACTCTCATCATCTTGAGTCCCGAAGTGTCGAAAAGTGAATCGCCGAAATTCCAGAAGCAGGCACATCATACCAGGATTTTGGTTACCGGGAAATGGAGAAGTCATAGAATCTCATCATCTTGAGTCCCGAAGTGATGAAATATGAAATCCCAAAACAGACACATCAACAAACCAAGTCAACAAACCACGTCAGCTAAGGACACGTGGCACAATCAGGGAATGACAAGTGTCAAGATGATTCAACATTTCGGGCACATGTAAGTCATGAATTAGAGTGATATGTGGCAGCTATTCAACACGTGTCAATCCATGTATGACGTCAGGAGGTTTACATCACATCGGAATTTTCTATTTCGGGGTTTTACATAGCAAGCAAAATCTCCAACATCATGATGTCTAGAACTCCGAAATGACGAAAGGGACCATTGTGAGTCTGAAAAACTTGAAGGAAAAAACGCCGAAATCCTGTCAACCGTCCATCTCAGTGGGTTATGTGAACAGTCCGATCACTTCGGAGATTTTGTGATCATGAATTTGATAATGTTGGAGTCATGATGACTCTAAAGGGAAAAACGCCGAAATCGTGAAACCCGAAGTCACGAAATGATAAAGACTCCATACCGAAGTTTTGGAGACCAGGAGTTGGAGGAGTCAAGATTGAAGACTCTTCATCTCAGGAGTCCCAAAATCGTGAAACCCGAAGTTTCTAAATGCTTAATTCGCCAAAAAGAGAAACTCGGGAGTATGAACCTTTGATCCAACTCCATTTCGAAGTTTTGGATACTGGAACTTGGAGGTGTCAAGAACACTTCACCACAGAAATGCAGAAATCTCGAAATGCGGTTTTGCGATATATAGTTTCGAACTATCCAATGGTCACCACCTGTGGTCCCTTGGGGGAAGGAGCTAGTATAGACAAGCTCTGTTTCGGAGTTTCGGGGATCAGGACATGGAGTGTAACAAATCTTTACCTTGGGGATCCTGAAATACCGAAATGCGAATTGGCGAAATAAACGCAAGATCACATGAAGTCAATCCAATGGTGCAGGTGATTTTGGGCATGATCGGAGGGCTAATGTTGCTCCTTGTAGTCTAACTGCTAGAAACCATTGATGGTCTCTACAAGAGGATTCAAAGAAATCTCTGTGTGATGGCCAGAGGAGCTGAAGGGTCTCCAAGCTTCTTCCAGTGAATGAAGACGATTCTTAGAGGGACTGACAAGTGGATGAGAATTGAAGTCTATAACTAAAGCATAAAGTATAAGCTTGACTATGCCAGAGAAGACGAAGAGTCTCGACTTCCAGAGAGGATGAGGAATCTCAGTATGACATCCAGTGATGCTGAACGCATGGGAAAAACTGCCAGAGAAGCTGAAGAGTTCCCATGATGAACAAGTAGAGCACTCGACATGCAAAGGATGCAGAACCATGAGACACATAGCATGCACAAGATGCACAGTGAGTATAAGAATATGGAACAAAGAAGAGATTGTTGTTGTTGTTGTTGGGAGTGATGCATGTGCAAAGAAGAAGGTGGAGTGCAGCAGCTGGGAGGTACAAAATATAAATGGTGCATTGAAGAGGAATGGTGCATAGAGTACGAAATACAGAAGAACAGAAAGTGCAAGGTATGCGGGCAGGAAGACTGTGAGGCAGACAGAGCAGCGAAAATCTTACAGAATAGTGATGAGATTGGTAAGTTGTTGTTAAACATTATATCACTGTAATAAGTTTCAATAACACATATTGATAATCCAGGGTGGTAGGGAGGTGCTAGGGATGACTGGTGTCCTCAGAGGTTCAAGTGGGTGCTTGAACACAAGGAGTTGTAGCTTTGTTCTAGTTGATGCTAGAGAAACCAGGGAGTTGGTGCTTCCTTCTAGTGGGTGCTAGAGAAAACAGAGAGCTGGTGCTCTCAACAAGTTGCAGCTTGCAAAAACAGACATTGTAGCCTCACAATGAGTTGGTTCTCATATGTATGATAATGTAAAGAATGTAAATAATACTTATCATATAAATAAGAAGAGGTCTTTACCCTGTATGGGTTTCCTCGGGAAATATCTGTCTCTATGTTTCTCATATATGTGACTGATGCTGAATGTGCCATTGTTTATTTCCCTGCATTATTGTGATCATCATTGAGTGCCTTGTAAAGATTTTAAAATAAGCATAATTGTTTAAGCATGGTAACAACTGATTCACCTCCCCTCTCAGTTGTCCAATAGGAAGTACATGTAGGCCCCGAAGATAATTAAAAAAAAGAATTACAAAATAAGAAAGTGTCAGGTCGGCCCTAATGTTAAAAGAAAGTGACATAAATGGTATAAATAAAGATCATTATACATTCATTTGATACAAGTCGAATTTCATAGGAAATAAGAAGAAAAGAAGGCCAGATTTCAAGGGAGGATGAAGTCTTTTGGTGATGTGTTCTAAGGTATGTTATTTTCAGGTCATCTTACCATTTTTGCTATAAATGTTTTTCTAGAACGATTCAGATGGTGAAATCGCTATGGTATTGAGAAGACATATCAAGGTACCTCTGGTAAAAATTTCATCTCTTGATTCACTACAATTATGGAGATACACTCTGTGGAAGATAGGGTTTGTGACTAGTCCTGAAGCTAGTCAATAAACAGGTGTTCCAGGTAAAACACTCATAACTTCTTCATAGAGAATCCAAATTAAGTGGGACAAATTTCATTGGAAAGAGTATGGACTTTAGTTTTGTGTGTGTGAATTTTAGAATCGGATGTTAATTATTGAGTGTGGGGCATTCTGTGCAAGTTCACTCTCCTGAATAGACTATAATTGAATAAAGTCTACCATTCTTTCTATAACCTCTTTTTGGGGAGGATTCAGGGAGTGAAAATTGGAGGAGTTTCAAAGAATACATTGAGTAATATTATCTATAGGATTAGAGTACTCCAAGAATTGAAGAATTGCAGAAATTGAAGAAGTCTCGGGAAACATTATCAGGTTCTATGTAATGATTGGTTGATGGTGATGATTTAATGTAAAGTTTTATTATCTCTCATATATTCTTGGGTGGAAAGAAGGGGCAAGGATGGAGAGTTAAAATATCTCTTGATATTGGAGGATTGTATCTTCCTCTTGGAGGTTTATCCCTCCCTTTACATTTGGAATCTGTAGCTACCTTTGGAAGTCATTACTTCCCTTGAACAATAAATATTGATTTTTTCTCATATATTGTGCATGGTGTATTGTGGTGTATTGTTGTAACTCTTGTACTATTTTTCATTTCTCATTGGATATATTTGAATGGTTTAAGTATAAGTTGAAAAAGGTTTTAAATTGTACTTGATACTGATTCACCCCCCTCTTAGTATCAACAATTGGTATCAAAGCGGGTTACCTTCAGTACAATTTAACCACTGGAAGGAACATCCTAAGAAGAAATGTAAGTCAAATTCCAAATGGGATTCCACCATTTGATGGAAGAAATTTTGAATACTGGAGTAATAGAATGGAAACTTACTTGAAATCTCTTGGGGTAGATGTTTGGTTCTTAGTTGCTTCAGGATACAATGCTTTGAAGAAACCAAAGACTGCAGCTCAGAAGGAAGCAAAAAGGAACAACAAATTGACAATAGATACCATCCTGGATGGATTGACAGATTCAGTGAAATCCAAGGTGGGATAATGTGCATCATCAAAAGAGATTTGGGACAAGCTACAAGACCTTTATGTAAGGGAAGACATAGAAGAAGAAGAAGAAGAAGAAGAAGAAGAAGTTGAAGCAAATTACAACATCTCAGATTTCAAAGAATAAAATAGAGGCCAGTTCTTTTGCTTTAATTGTGAAGGAGTAGGTCATGTTGAATTTGAATGTCCTCATCCACGGATTGAAAGAAATGACACTGAAGAAGAAAATTCCAATGAAGAAGAAGAAAATCATGAAGAAAAAATTATTCAACAAGAAGATGAGAATCTTAAAAAATTGAAGCATGTTAAGATTGAAAATAGCAAGCTCAAAGACACACAAAGAAAACTAAGAAATGAATTGGGTAGTTGTGAAAATATAGTTGTAATCTTGAAGAAACAATTAGAAGACTTTGAGAAACTAAGAGAAGAAACCATTTCCTTGAAAACTCTACTCGAAGAAGAAAGAAGAATAGGAGAAGTAAGGAATGTCCAAATGA
>ML779574.1:627836-650521 GCA_009831015.1 Picea engelmannii
CATCTCGCCCTCTTTCCGTCTATATCCGGCTGAGTTAAAACATCTTTTACAGAAGATGAGGGAACATATGCGATGACCTTCGAGTGAAGAATATAAATTCTAAATGACTTTAAAGCTTTTATGAGTGCATAAGCTTGTTTCTCCATAGGTTCATACCTCAGTTCCGCATCCCTGAGTGTCTTGCTGAAGAATGCCACAGGATGATCAAAATATTCATCGTCTTTCTGAAGCAGGACTGCTGCGACTGTGTCGTAAGAGGCAAAAGAAAAGATATAGAATGTCTTACTGTAATCTGGGTTGATCAGAATAGGAGATTCTATGATCGCTTGCTTGATATCCTGAAAAAAAAAATTTGCGCTGTCTTTCCACCTTACTTCAGCCCCCTTTTTCAACATGCAGGTTATATGTTTGACTAATTCAGCAAAGTTGGGCACAAACCTCCTGACGAAATTAATATTACCGAGCAATGAATGAATGTCCTTCTTTGACCTTGGTAAGGACAGCTTTTGAATGGCCTCCACTCGTGCTGGATCAATCATGACACCTTCGGCTGAAACAATGTGACCCAAGAGTTTACCCTTGCTTAGAGAAAACTGGGATTTCTTGGGATTCAGTGAAATCCAAAACTGTCTGCACTTTAAGAATACTCTTTTCAGATGTTTCAAATGCTCCTCATGGCTGCTGGAATACACGGTAATATCATCAAGGTATATGAGGACAAATTTGTCCTTCTCTCCCACAAATGCTATATCCATGGCCCTTTGGAATGTGGCCCCGACGTTCGTTAATCCAAAGGGCATCTTGGAGTACATGAAGGTTCCCCAAGGAGTCGTAAACGCAGTCTTCTCCTGATCATCATGGTGGACAACAACCTGATTGTAACCGGAAAAACCATCAAGAAAAGACATGACCTTTGCCCCTGAAATCCTCTGTAGCAAGTGTTCCATCTTAGGAAGAGGATAATTGTCCTTTTTAGAGCATTTGTTTAATTTTCTGAAGTCTACACACAACCTGAATTCACCATTCTTCTTCCTTATGATCACCAGGTTGGCAATCCATTTGGAATATCTCAGGGGAACTATGATCTTGGCATCTAGGAGTTTTTTAATCTCTTTCTCAATCACTGGCAGCAGAAGAAGACTGATAGGCCTGAGTTTTTTCTTGAAAGGAATAGTGTCTTTTTCAAGAGGTATCTTATGCTGAATGACATCGGGATCATAAGTCTTTAAATCACTATATTTCCAAGCAAACACATCTGAAAATTCCTTCAAAACGCTACCGTAATTTGACCTTTCATCAGCAGTCAATTCAGAAGATAAGTTAATAAACTTGGGCTGACTTTTACCTCCTATATCATGTTCTTAAACAACTGGATCTCTCTCCTTTTTTTCTGGCTTGTAAGGGACATCGTTCTGATCGAACAGCCTCTCCAATGGCACCAAACCTCGGGGTATATAATTGTTTGGCAATTGAATAATGTCATGCTTGCCCAACTTCTTTTTTAGCTCAGGTTCCTGTGACTCTTCTTCATTAAGATTCTGCTGATCAATGTGCAAATCAGAAAACTCATCGACCACTTGGAGAAATCTATTGAGTTCATCATCATCCTCAAAGACTTTCCAATATTTGACATTATCAGGTAAGGAGGGTCAATATTTTACTTGAATCTCATAGCTGAGCTTAGGAGGCATGGGAGGAATGAATGTGCTGGCTGAAACAACAAGAGAATCAACGAGCTGATTCATATCCCTTGGTATGTATGAGATTTCAAAAACAGAAAAAGAATCATGCAGCTTCCATACCTCATCTCTGTAAGATTTTAATCTGACATGCTTAGCTTGAAATGTGTTGTTTACCTGTTGTACGATGAGGTCTGCGTCTCCCAATACTTTCAAGCCTTTGATCCCCATTTCTTTGGCTGAATTTAACCCCAACAGCAGAGCCTCATACTCTGCTATGTTGTTAGTGGTTCTAAAGTCCAGTTTGAAAGACAAATATATGGTCTCCTTTGAAGGAGAGATCAGAACTACCCCATCACCTGCCGAGTCTTTAGTGTTGGCCCCATCGAAGTACATAGTCCAGACTGCAATGTTTCCACTTTCATCCTACTGTTCAATAGGCTTCACTAGATGCATAGGAGTTGATTGACCATCATCAATCTGAAGGATGCACGACCCAAAATCTGTATCCACAGCATAGATAGGATGATTTACGGAATTCTTCCCATCACTAATAATATAAGCAAGCTGGTTTTCCCTGTATAGTCTTTTCATTTCCCCTCCAAACACTGGAATCGTGGAATAGGAAAAATCCATCTGCAGTGTACCTCCTAATATTTTCCCCCATGATCGAGACAAAAACAGCCCAAACTTAGGTGGAATATCAGCAACCACCACGTCCATAACCATACTTCTCATGGGCAGTTGAGCAAGGTTAATGACCATGTCTTTGATCAGGCCGAGACATCTGACCTTTCTTGAGTCAAAGGAGAACAGATCCTGATATGGTTTAGTGACTTCAAGACCAAGCTCATCCATCACAGCCTTAGGCATAAGGTTATGTGATGCCCCAGAATCAAGCAAGCAATTGTGGAGGATTTTGTCATGAACATTTAGTGATATGTAAAATGGTGGACAAGAATCGTCACGGTCTTCTATCATGAGACCTATGGTCACTTTGGGCTAGTCATCTTGTAGGTTAACGAAGTCATCTGATGGAGAGGTTCTTGGCTCAAGAGATTTTAAGATAGCTGCTTTAAAGGCTGCATTCTTCATGAGTTCAGTTAAAGGCATTGGTATTTTAACCTTTTGAATTTCAGATTCGAAATTGAAAGAGGAGGATGGTTTGTCTGAAATTTTTACCTCATGGGAAGGAGCCTTTAGACTGACTTGTTCCTTTACCAGGGGCTGAATTTGTTTCTTCTGCTATTTTGCTGGAGGTGGGCTTTGTTTTTCAGGAGATAAAGGCTGATTGCCAGCAACCTCTTTACTTTTTACAGGAGCAAAATCTTCCTTGTCCTTCACAGGGGAAACAATGGATGCTTTTGGGACAGTATTCTTCTTGGACCTTAAGTTATAACCCTTTTGATCGTCTTTCAAGTAGACTGCTTCTTCAGCACCTGCCTCTTGGATCTGTTGATCCATTAGAGCCTCTTCATAGTCTATTTGTGTCAAAAATGAGGAGTCATTTTCGTCACTGAAACAGTTTATATCGTCAGCATCTTCGATTTCCTCATGGAGGGGCTGTTGATCTTCATCTAATACCGCATTTTGAAAAGGGGGCCTGACCCTCTGATCATCAACTGGATTTATGTCTCTTTGAAGGATTTGGACTTGCGGATTATTCCTCCTGTAAGCAAAAGTATTAGGATTTCTGGGGGCCAAAGTGTTTGGTTCTTTCTCTCTTGCTAGTTGCTGATTTTGGACTTTCAATTTCGACATTTCTGATGTAAGACTCTCCAGCATTTTTGCCATTTTTTCCATTTTGCTATTTGACGAAGAAGAGGAATCAACAGCGGGATTCTTCTTTTCAGCCCAATTCTTCCCTTTCAGCTTCTGTGATGCTGTGATATTCGACTCAACCTCAAGAGCAACATCCTGCATTAAGGCAAGTGTAGCTGATCGTCTTTCTCTAAGGATAAGACAAAATTCTGCATCAAAGGTAGCAGAGAACGTGATCTTTGCTGATGCATCACTTGGTTTGATCTCTGCAGGGATCTTACCAAACATTTTATTGAACCTTTTGATAAAGTCTGAGACTGATTCTCCATCTCCTCTCTTCAAATTTCCAAATTCAGAGATATAGTACAATAGATCTCTTCTTTCTCCCCAATGTTTTAAAAATACTTCATCTAATTGCTCGATGCCAGTGATTGAATTAGCTGGCAACTCTTTGAACCATTTCCGGGCTTGGCCATCCAAGCTCTGGATGAAGACTCTAGTCCACATATCCCCCTCTGAAATATTTATGTTTTCTGCATAAGCATAAAATGCTTCAATGTGTTCTTCAGCTATGTACTCCCCTTCCCCTGTAAACTTCAGCATATATTTCTGATAATCACCCATTGGCATGGCAGACAGGGGGTTTGGCAAGACAAGTGGGGCATATCTGTTTGCCAAGATCTGTTCCATTCTGGTCAAAGGAGCAGCCATGACAGTCTTGGTGGTTGATACAGATGAGGAACTTGAAGGAGATAAGGGAGGGGATGAGTGACTCGGAGGAGATGATGGAGGAGATAAATTACCTGAGTTGGAAATGAATGACTGTCTCACTTCACCCTGAACAACAGTTTCAGAAGTCGATGGGAAATAGGAGGCTTTATAAAACTGGCTGAGCAACGAGGATAGGTTTTCTTCACCCTGAGAGGACAGATCATGGAGAATTTCCTCAAGGACAGGTAGATTTGTATAAGTGTGCAGAACACCTTTTGAAGGTTTGCTAGGTGATGAATTAAAAGAAGATGAAGAGGAAAATTCTTTATGTTGGGAGGATTCGGTATTCAGTTCTTTTGGATGCGATGAAATTTCAATCTCAAGGGCAGAATCAGTGATATTGGAAGAAAAAGATGGCTCTTCTACCCTAGAAGCTTGAAATGAACTTTTTATTTCTTTGGAATTTTGAATTTCAGCAGGGGTTTCAACCAAAAACGTTTCAGATATGGAAAGATGAGTATCAGTTGGAATACCTGAGTCAATTGCAGCTGCAGATTCGGAGGCCTGCCTGTGCAAAGCTTTGCCCTTGCTGATGATTTTCTCTGGATCATAAACTGATGTCAATGGGCCTTCTGGGTTTGCCCTGGTGTGAGCTCTTTTAGGAGCCACTTCGTCAATGGAGTCGCCAGATAGAAAATGTACAACCTGATAGTGTCTATTTCTTGTCTATCATCAAGAAGTAGATCTATGTTGTCTCCCAGAGAAGCTGAGCTTCGATATCCTCTCCTCGGCAACGGCGCCAATTTGTTATCACTCCAGGAAACTCTCCTAGGTTGTAAGTCGGAGATGCCTGGTAACTAACTCTTTTTTGGGAAATGTTTTCTCAATATTTGATATGGTTTTGGGTCAAGATGAATATCTAAGTACTCGACTGTGTTTTCAAGACTGTCTAGAGATACAAAATCTCACAAGGCCTTCTAGCGCCATGGTCAGACAAAGTTTGATTAAATGGGGGAAAGAAAACAGCTATTAAACCATATTATGCTTCATACCAACAAACACAATGGGTCTAACAACCAAGAAATAACTTATGATTATCAACTAAGACAACTAATCAGTGAGATGACAGTCACTGCAACTGAATGAGCATCAAAAAAGGACTTCCACTCATAAGCTATAAAAGAATAGAGGAGAAAATCTGACACAGAACTGAAGGAAGCTTGCAATTTTTTATAAAATAAGAATAGGTCTTTTCATTACAGTGGTAGCATCATAGCACTCAAAATCGAACCTTTGGTTCTTCATCTATTCTAATACTTATAGCATTTACAAAACAGTTCTTTGATCCTAAAAACATGGATCAAATCAACCCAAAATAACAAGTAGAAATATGTTGTTAAAGAAGTGGGATGCTTCCTCAGAATCAGGTCAATCCCAGATTTGTCTCAATTGATTGTTGGTGATGTGTAGACAGCCTTCCAAGGCTAAAAGATCATTCTCCCATGGAGACCAAGTCGAGTTGGCTGAGGTGGCAGAATACTCTATTTTTTAGTTCAAATGAAATTGTCCATATACCTTTGAAATAATACCTTTCTTCATCATATATCAAAAATGACCGCTGAATTGGATCTAATAATTCATTAGATAAGCATTGGAAAAGGTTCCAAATCTTTTCATATCAAAAATCCCTGACCTGTGCGAAAACTTATTCAAATTCTGGACACACAGACTTTCGGTGGTTGACTGGAACAGTTCCTGGGTGAGTTATCCACCGAAAGCGCCTGTTTCGGTGGTTAATGAGCACAGCGAGGCTCGCCTAAACCACCGAATGTTGCACTTTGAAGACCTTTCAAAATTGCAAAAATGAATGTTCTGAATTCTCTTTTAGCACTCACGCTTTCTCAGATGCTACAATCTTGATTCGTGCAGACCTACGAATATTTGCTGGCTGTGTAGAAGGTTCTGGCGCATCCATTATTGTTGTGGCTAGATTAGCCAAAGTGTCCAACCCAGTTTGTTCTTCCGCTGGTGGTTCAAACTTCTTTAACTTGAGCCTTAGAACCCTGAGTTGCCTATATAATTTCATGTTTTCTCTGATTAACTCTTTGATTGTATCATGTTTTTCTTTGAGAGTTTGATTCTCTTTGAATAGCTCAACATTTCTTTCTGTTAGGTCTGTGTTTTCTTTCTTAATTACTCTCTCCAGGACCTCCATCTCATAGATCTCTCTTAGTAGCATGTTGATTTTCTTTGTCTTACCTTTCTTCGGCCTGCTTGAAGAAGGTTCTGCTTCTGATTGCCTGTGTGTTTCGGAAGGCTTTGATGGAGGTGTCTTGATTTTCAGTTTTACATCCTGTTTGATTTGCAATTTGTCCTGTGCTTTTGCCATATCCTGCTCTAAATCGGATTCACTATATGGTAAATTGAGTGGATTCTTTGTTGTGACAGGGTTTCTGTCTTCAAGCTTTAATTTCTTCTTGGTTCCTCCCTGCTTGCTGGGCGTTGCCTTTATAGAATACCTGGAGATTGAAATCCCTTTTCTCCTCTTGTGACTAGTAGGATCATTCCTGCTTCTGGACCGTTTTGCTTTCATCTCTGGAGGTTTCTCTGTCTGAAACTCGTTCCAGAACAAGAAGAAACTCCATTCTATTTTCTTCCTGTGAAGAGCTTCTTTGACAAGGAGGGTAATCAACCCCTGATGAGATATTCTTCTTGAAACTTTAGTGGGCTGAGCCTTTACCTGTTTTGCCATTTTAATCAGGGTCTTATGAAAGAAATAGGGTATGTTTAAGTGTTCCCTGCCTGTGAAGTGGTTTAACAATTTAAAATGATAGTACATCACTCTGTTATAATTCCCTTCACAGGTAATGTATACCAGAATCGCCTTCAGAAGGGTCTGCCACTTCGTTTCAAGATATGACATAGGAATATCCTTCTTCCAAGTCAACATTTTATGAACTGGAAACAGGTATGATCTGAATTCAACATTTGAGGGTGAAGAGGTTTTAAACCAGCAATTCCCTGCCCTAGACAACCTTGTGTATTCGGCAATAGATGCTTCATCTATAATGAACTCCTCTCTACCTATTTTGGCAATCCTGCCATCGTATGAGAGGGAAAATGCTTCAGCAATTTGTTGGTGGAAGGTTGTTAATTTCTCACAATATGAGAAAACTTTGACCTGTTTAAAGCATTCTACAACTTCTGGATGTTCTTCAAAGTACCACATACCATCCACCTCGGACCTTAAAGCAGGGCTTGCTTTTGCCATGGTTCAATACTGACTGTGTATGAAACTGTGGATAACCAGGTGTTTGGAAAACACGGTTCTGGGAACTAAAGATACAGTCAATATTACTCATGAACAAACGGTGAAATCATTTGACAGAGCATAGGACTGCTAAATTTACTAAAATACTGACTCATATTCGAATGACAGTCTAACTGGAGAAAGCCGAAACTTCAGATTTTCGGGGCAATTTGTATTTATGAAATTTTGACAGGAGATGGGTTCCAGTCTTACCTGATGACCCTATCAGATTTCCTTGGCTCGAGATGCTGGTTGAACTTGGAGACAGTTTTCCAATCGCCAGAGAAAAGCGGAATCAAGATTTTGAAAACACGATTTTGTTGATAAAATCGCGTGATTGTAGTTATCTTCAGCGATCCTCGAGCTTCATCACAACACATTGAGTTTCAAAATGAACGAACAAACTGCTAATGATGTTTGATGTATCTACCACTGAAAAGGAGGGAAGCTCCGTGCAATCGTATCTGGTAATGACAGCTCTGCGTGTATTTGAAATGATTCATGTAATGGATAATGCGCAGGTGCTTTGAACCTTTGATGACTGAACGCCACGAATGAACATCATCTCCCACGATGCGAGCTTTCGGCAGTTCCATATCTAATCATTGCACAGATTTTGACATCTGGCTCGTGCGAAAGCACGAGCTTTCATTTTTCCCGTTTACAGACTTTCGGTGGTTACCTGTCTCCTGCTTTGACCCTTCATCTGCAGAAAATGAAAACTTTCGGTGGTTAATGAGCACAGTGGTGGCTCGCCTAAACCACCGAATCCTACTGTTTTGCCAATTTCTTGACCGAACCAAAACCAACATGTCTTTTGGGATTATTTTGAAAAACAGACTCTCTAATCTTATTGCTAGAAATTTAGAAATCAAATTTAAGGACCAACCTATCATCTACTAATCAAATAAAACCAATGATTTATTTGGGGAGTTAACAGTCACTACTTGGTGAATTGACATTATTTTTGGGACTTCAAATATCTTAGCTCGATGAAGGAATTTTAATTTCCCAAACTAAGTACATCAAAGAAATGTTGAATAAGTTCACAATGGAATATTGAAAACCAATAAGTACTCCTATGGTGATCTGTTGAAATTTGAGAAAAAAATGATGAATCTAAGGAAGCAGATCAAAGACTCTATATATCGATGATTCACAACCTACTCTATGTGACAACTTCCAGACCAGATGTAATGCAATTAATTAGATAGGTTGCAAGATTTCAAGTAGCATCGAAGGAAACTCTTGTTCTATTAGTAAAGAGAATATTGAGATATATTAAAGGAACAACAGTGTAATATCCCAAGGCTGAGCCCGGACTATAATTATGAATGTAACATGTTTTGTAGGCTAGTGAGACAGGTATTTATATGTTGGTAGGATTATGTGTTTATTAGGCCGGAGAGCCTAGATGTTAAAGGCTAGGAGCTTGTTTTGTACATGTAAATATTCATATTATTTTATAAATAACATCGTTGGGTGTAGACCTACCACAAAGAAAGAGTATGGGGGACTAAGCTCCACTAGGCTGGGTAAGGGAGGGGGGATGAGAGACTAGGAAAAGGGGCTAATATTTAGGGCTTAAACCAAGGGAATATTATAATGTATTTCCTTAGATTACTAAAGTTTGGGGAAATAAACCCAGTTATCCTAAGTTTCGTTGGGAGGAGGAATAGGTTCCAAGTGGAGAGGAATGTGCTCATGGAGAGCTAAGTGTCACCCATGACACATGCAGATTTATGTGGGAATTTCCACCATTGTTGGGGGTTTGTTGGGGGTTCACAAACCATTTGGGCCATCTTTCCTGAGGAGTTCTCTCTCAGCATTGGGACCAGATGAGCGAGTTGTTGCCTTGATTCACTCATGCATTGAGCAAGCACACATTCAACTAATTCTACCATTGTTGAACCCTTTATCTTTGTGAACCTGTGTAAATTGTTGAATCGTACCTTGCCTTTCCAGAGTTGGCTACCGTGGTTACCTGGTTGAATTAAGAGCTGGTTTGAAGAGGTAGGTTGTCAGGCCTGTGGGTAACTCTCCCAGGTGAGAGAGTGTGGATAGTCGAAGAAGCAGGCTCTCAGGCCTATGAGAAACTCTCTCCAGGTGAGAGAGTGTGCTAAGGAAGTGAGTTCTCCTAAAGGAATTTCACTAGAAGCTATAGAGCTATGAAAATTCCTAATCCAGCCTATTACTAAAGCCATGTAAAGGGAGGTGTAGCAGCCGATGGACTATGTGATGGTGAAGGTGTACACTCCTAGGGTGGGAAAAGAATGTGGGGAATGAGAGTCTGTGAGTTGTGGGTGTAAGTGTGAGAAACTCTCTCTAGGTGAGAGAGTGTGTTGAGGAAGTGAGATCTCCTCGAGGAATTCCAGTAGTAGATAAAAATCTTTGAGAATTCTTGATCCAGCTTATTGCTGAAGCCATGGAAAGAGAGGTGTAGCAGCCAATAGACTATGTGACAGTGAAGGTGTACACTCCTGGGGTGGGGCATGCATGTGGGGAAAGAGAGTCTATGAGATGTGGGTGTAAGTGGCTCCTTGGAGGAAATCCTTCGAGTTGTACTGTACAACTTCTTGTTGTCCCTGCCTAGCCTAGGAATCTCTTTCCCAGTGGGGTTTAGTCCCAGCTTGGGGGTGACCCACTGCTGAGAGTGATGAGAAGTGTGGTATAAGGATGGGAGGTTCGTGGAAGGTCTACACGCAGTTGGTGTACTTCAATTAAAAGATAAGTACCATTTCCAAGTTTGGTTACATGTTGTGTATTTATATATGTTGTTATATTTATGGGTTATTCCTGTGATTACTGCATGTATGATTTTACTTTTATTTCTGCATTATGTTATGTGATAGCAGAAGGTAAATCATCTGTTAAATATTGGTATGTTTTATTATCACTGCCAAAAGAATATATGTATGTACATAATGTTTATGTCTAGTTAAAATTGTGTGTGTGTGTGTGTGTATGCTCAAGCATGTTAGTTCTGAGGTAGCATTTCCTGACTTTTTGGTGGTTAGGGATGTCACAAATTGGTATCAGAGTGAAAAATATGTTTACGAGTGATGTTCCCCAGCCTGTTGGTGTTTGGGGACATCACAAATTGGTATCAAAGAATTATCTGGAGTAGCATGGCCTGACCTGGGTGGCCAGGAATATCACAAATTGGTATCAGAGCCATGGTTTCAACACTAAGTCTGGATGGGCCATGTAGGTTGTTAATGAAGAAAATATTTCAGAGTGAATTGTTTTCTAAAGAGACAAAATATGAACCTCAGAGCATCCCTGAGTGTTAGGAAGGCACCGTGTGAACACTTGGACCGTGTTAAGAAGCTCAAGAAGTATATAGGTTCAGGAAAACCTACAGAGGAAAGAATCCAAAAAAAATATTGTGTTGGGTTGTAGGTTCTATTTGGTAGAAGGAAAACCCTTCACCATCGTCAGATTGAGAAAAAGGTGCATGAAAGTTGACCCCTAAGTACTTTGGACTTCATGAATTCAATGAATTTTATGTGTTATATAGCAAAAGGGGACAAAGCTTGAAGTTCCAAAGTTTTGGATTGGATCTACACCATAGATCGAGGGAGAAGTGCTTGACCATTCGATCAACCGAGGATAGATCAGAGCAGTTAGATCAAGCCAAGAGCATAGGTAAGGTGCATCGGTGAAAAACAGATCTCATCTGTCAGATATGCGTGAAAGTGATTGTGAGTCGTAGATCTTAGAGAAGTTCGGGAGTTCGACATTCAAGAGAAACAAAGTATGCTAGTGTGAAAACTACCGAAGCCCGAAGTCTGGAGTTGATCCGGACCATCCATCAAAAGGGATGTGTTTCATAATATTAGCTTGTTCAAGAGTTCGGTGTTCGGGAGAATTGGAGTGTTCTAGTGTGAAAAGTCTCGAATCCCAAAGTCTTGAAGCCGAAGAATAAAAGTGGCATGGCATGATGACATCACCTGTGGTGATGTGGACCATTCCCAGTCATGCCACGTGCCACCACCTTAATTGTTGATAGTTGTACCATGTGGACCCCAGAAAGTAAAGAATTTTGGGAGTTTGACATTCAGAAGAATTGGAGTGTCCAAGTGTAAAATATTCCAAAGCCTGAAGTCCCAAAGTGACGTGGCTAGCGGATTTCACCGGGAATGACATGGACACATGGGGCATGTGCCATGTGTCAGTGAGTTAAGAACCTTTGGAAGATATAAATTCCAATTAGAATGTGACATGTGTCATCCTCCATATTGGGCTACATGTTTGCTTCTAGTATTTTTCCATGGGGCACTCCTCTCGAGCATGGTTAGTGGGGCCCCTGATGGTCACAGGGGATGCATGAAGCCAGATCGTGAAGTATGGAGACTTGGTACTCTAGAGGAAATATGTTATAGTTAGCATTGAGTAGAGAGCTCCTGAAGGCTGGATTCTACCTGGACCATTGACCACAAGGGACACACGGGAGCCGATGTGGTAATCTGGAGACTTGAAACTATGGAATAAATGGTTCATGATCGAGTGGGTGGAATAAATCCCCGAAGTAATATGGCATGATGACGTCACCGAGGGTGACGTGGAAATATTTGAAGATTCGCGATTCAAGAGTTTTTTGGTGTTCTTTGGAAACCTCCAAAGCTCCAGAGCCCTGAAGTTTCAAGATTCTGGATAAGCGCCCAACTAATAGCACTTGGTCATAGCCGTGATCACATGTGAATTAAGGGCTGAGGAAAAGGGGCTGGTGCCTAGAAATTGTTGCAAAATATAGCAGGGCTTAGAGATAGAATCCTGAGGGGTTCTTGATCGACCAAGACCTGCAAAAAATGGAGTCAGATATTATTTTGTTGAAACAGATTGGTTTATGTTATTATGGAAAATTATTAAGTCTAATAGCTTGACAAAAATTCAGTTGACTACACATTTTCCAGAGTGAACAATTGTGAGAACCGAACTGAATTGTCGCATAGTGCAGAGAAATGGAGGAGGCACATGATGCCTACGGTTCAGAGAATGAAGCTAGATAAATGGATGTCCATTTGGTAGTTGAAGGAACAAACTCCAATGGGCATGGAGAATAAATAGATAAAGACGCGGACATGATGAAAATTATTAAAAATTTGCAAAAAGATGTCCAAATTCACTAAGAAGATAATGAAAGGCTTAGGAGAGCCAAGGATAAACATCAAGACTTCAATATGAAGTTAATACAAATCTTGGAAATAATTGAAATGAAGTTGGATAAGGAGAGTGGATCTAACAAATCAGGAAGTCATGGGATCCCTGAGAAGAAAGGAAGATCAAGCAGTGGTAGCAGACATCACCAACACTCCCAAAGGCATTCCAAAAGGAGGCCACACAAAATTTCATGTCCATCTCCTACTAAAAATCATAGGATATCTAAAGTGCATGAACTGAAAGGTGAAATGAATAAGATCAAACCTCCTACTTTTGATGGAGGGAACCAAAAATATGAAGATGATGAGACATGTCTACTTGGCATGAGGAAATATTTCCAATTTCTTAAATATTCCTCTCATGCAGAGGGAAGAATCGCAATATATCAACTAAAAGGAAAGGAATCCATGTGGTGCGATCAACTTGTGCAAGTGAAACACATCAGAGAGAAGAATGTTACATGGAAGGAATTCAAGAGACATTTTGAAAATAATTACTTAACCAAGATATACTATGACAGAAAGATGAAAGAGTTCATTGAACTTAAATTTGGTATCATGACTATAGATGAATATGAAAAGAGATTTCTAGATCTATTGAAGTATGTCTCTTTCATTAAGGATGAGAAATTTAAGATCCAAATAGATCTAAGTGGGATACCATATTTCACCAGTGATAAAATCCAATATGATGATCCCAAGACTCTGGAAGAAACTATAAGGAAAGAAAAATGATTATACGATCAACTAAAAGGAAAGCCTACTTTCCAAAAATCTTGGGAAGACAAGAGAAAGTTTAAGAGGGAGAAAAGGTAGAAGGGGAACAAGCCACCATTTTTTAGAGATAGTCCTCAAGGATAGCTAGTTTTGAGAGAGCCTAGGATGGTTGAAGTAGGTGGGAAAAGGCCAAAGCAAACACCTACACAATTTTGGGGCTGTAATGGAGATCAAAAGAATAGATATTTCCCTCACAGAAAGGATAGGGTGAGATTTCATCACCATATTCATCAAGCAGAAATAGTGGAGGACATGGGAAGAAGAGTACCAAGGATATATGTAGCCTTGGACAACAAGCAAGATGAGTTTCATTCACACATGATTGAATTTGAAGGTATGATCAATAACCATGCCTTTACTATTTTAATCGAATTAGGGGCTAGTCATAGCTATATAAATCCTAAGGTAGTGGAAATATTTCAATTACCAAGAAGAAAGCATGGGAAATATTGGTTGGTGCAGCTGGCTACAGGAGCCAAGAGAAAGGTTGTTGAGTTGGTTAAATCATGTCCAGTGGGCATGAATGGAATGAGTACCAAGGAAGATTTGAACATCTTGCCTTTGGGATCATATGATTTCCTAATTGTTATGGATTGGTTGGAACAACACCATGCCATATTAAACTGTCGTAACAAGGCATTCACTTGCCTGGATGAGGAAGGAAATCAGAGAGTAGTCCAAGGAATTCCTAGGGCAGTTAATATACTGGAAATATCAACAATGTAGCTAAAGAAGTGTTACAGGAAGGGCTGTCAAATATTTGTAGCCCATATGGAGGAATCCGCTAAGGATAAGTTGCCAAATATGGAGGATCATGCAGTCCTAGAAGATTTTGAAGATGTGTTCAAGGAGGTACCAGGACTACCCCCAAAGAGAGATATTGGTTTCTTTATAAATTTGATGCCTGGGGCGACTCTAGTATCAAAGACTCCTTACAGAATGAGTACACCATATCTGAAGGAGTTGCAAATGCAGGTTGAAGAGCTTTTGAAGAAGGGGTATATACAACCAAGTGTGTCTCCTTGGGGTTCCCTAGTCTTGTCCGTGAAGAAGAAAAATGGGACATTGAGATTGTGCATTGATTTCAGGCAGTTGAACAAAGTGACTATAAAGAACAAGTATCCTCTACCAAGTATTAATGATATCTTCGATCAATTCAAGGATGCAAGGATATTTTCAAAGTTAGATATCAGGTCAGGATACCATTAGGTAAGGATTAAAGATGAAGACACCAGCAAGGCCACCTTTAGGACAAGGTATGGTCATTATGAGTTCAGAGTAGTTCCATTTGGGTTATCAAATGCACCAACTATTTTCATGTGCCTAATGAATGGTGTTTTTTGATCATATTTAGACAGGTTTGTCATTGTCTTTTTGGATGAAATCCTTGTATATTAATCCAAGATAGAGGAAGAGCATGACCATCATTTAAGGATGGTGTTGCAAGTGCTAAGAGAGCATCAGTTGTATGAAAAATTAAGTAAGTGCTCATTTTATCAAAACATAATTCACTATTTGGGGCATATCATATCTGAAGAAGGGATAACAGTGGACCTTGAAGAGACTGAGGCCATTAAAGGGTGGGAAACACCTAAGAATGTGACAGAAGTTAGATCCTTCATGGGTATAGCTGGACACTACAGGAGATTCATTGCAGAAGAATGTGAAAAGAGCTTCTAGTAATTGAAGCAACTGTTAACCAATGATCCAATTCTAAAAATTGCAAATCCGAATGAAGATTTTGTGGTTTTCACAGACACATGCAAAGAAGGACTGGGTGGAGTCCTCAGCCAGAATGGGTTTCTGATATGTTTTAAATCTAGGAAATTGAAAGAGCATGAAAGGTTCTATGCCACTCATGATTTGGAGTTGGCAACCATAGTGCATGCTTTGAAGAAGTGGAGGCACTACCTCATGGGAAATAGGTTTGAGTTGAGGATAGACCATAATGGTCTGAAGTATTTTTTTGATCATCCTACTTTGAATGTTATGCATAGTAGATGGTTGGAATTCCTCTGTGAGTATGACTTTGATATCAAACACATAAAAGGAAAGGAGAGCAAGGTGGTTGATGCAATCAACATGAGAGTGCATGAACTTCATGCTACAACCATTAGCATGTATCAGAAGGATCTTAAAGGAATAATTTATGAGATTGCAAAAGTTGATTTGCAATACATGGAATTGGTAACAAAATTGTAGCAAGGTAAAATGCAGCAGAAAGTTGAAAATTATGAATTGGGAATTGATGGAATTATCTTGTATAGAAAATAATTTTATGTACCCAATTCTCCTGAATTGAGGAGTGCGATTTTAAAATAAATGCACAATGTACCTTATGCGGGACACCCAAGATATCAAAAAACAGTTTCAACAGTCAAGATCCAATATTGTTGGCCAGAGATGAAGAGAGAGATTGTTGAATACATAGTTAAATGATTGAAGTGTCAAAGGGTCAAGGATAAGCATAGACACCCAGCTGGGTTACTGCAACCCTTACCCATTCCTCAGTGGAAGTGGGAAGTGGTGACAATGGATTTCATCATAGGATTCCCAAAACAAACAATCAACATGATGCAATCATGGTGGTAGTGGATAAGCTTACTAAAGCTGCCCATTTCATTCCTATGAAGGTTACTCACAAGGCAACCGATGTTGATGGTATTTATATGAGGGAAGTAACATAATTGAATGGTATTCCCAAGACAATTGTGTCTGACAGAGACCCAAAATTTACCTCAAAGTTATGGAGAGGATTATTCAAGGGGTTCAGAATGAACCTGAACTTCAACACAGCCTATCATTCTGAGTTTGATGGACAAACATATAGAGTAAATCAAGTGATATAAGATATGATAAGGATGTATGTGATGTAAAAACCATCTAAATGGGAATATTATCTACACTTGGTAGAATTTTCCTACAACAATGGGTATCAAGCATCACTGAAGATGAGCTCATTTGAAGCACTTTATGGCAGAAAGTGAAACACCCCAATAAGCTAGGACAACCCAACTAATAGGGCAGTGGTTGGACCAAAGTTGCTTAGGGAAATGGAAGGGAAATTGTTAAAGATAAAACAAAATTTGAAGGCTTCCCAATACAGGTAGAAAAGATATTCTGACAAAGGAAGAACCCATAGATAGTTTATAGTGGGTGATCATGTTTTCTTGAAGGTGAAAGCCAACAAAAGTTCCTTGAAGCTGGGAAACTATTCCAAGTTGGCAACCATATATTTTGGGCTATTTGAAATCCTAGAGAGTATTGGTACAATAGCTTATATGATTGCATTTCTTTCATATATGTCTATAAATAATGTATTTCATGTCTCATTTCTTAAGAAATATATACATGATGCTAATCATGTTATTGATTGGAATGTAATTCAGGTGGAGCAATAAAGCACCTTTCAGGTGCATTCGGTGTGCATACTGGACCGGACAAGAAAGCAACTCTAGAATCGAGCCATAGGGCTTGTAAAGGTCCAGTGGACCTGGTATAGTCCTGAGGATGCAACATGGCTTCTGGAGGAAGTCTAGTAGTAGCTACAGATCTCTGAGAATTCTTGATCTAGCTTGTTGCTGAAGCTCTGGAAAGGGAGGTCTAGCAGCCGATGGAATATGTGACAGTGAAGGTGTACACTCCTGGGGTGGGACAAACATGTGGGGAATGAGAGTATGTGAGTTTGTGGGATTAAGTGTGAGAAACTCTCTCTAGGTGAGAGAGTGTACTGAGGAAGTGAGATCTCCTGGAGGAATTCCAAGAGAAACTACAGAGCTCTAAGAATTCCTAATCCAGCCTATTATTGAAGCCCTGGAAAGGGAGGTGTAGCAGCTGATGGACTGTGTGACAGTGAAGGTGTACACTTCTAGCGTGGGACTAGCATGTGGGGAATGAGATTCTATGAGCTTTGAAAATAAGTGGCTCCTTGGAGGAAATCCTTCTTGTTGTGCTTTGCAACTTCCTGTTGTCCCTACCTATCCTAGGAATCCCTTGCCTGATGGAGTTTAGTCCCAGCTTGGGGGTGACCCACTGCTAAGAGTGATGAGCAACGTGGTCTAAGGCTGGGAGGTTCGTGGAAGGTCTGCACACAGTTGGTATAGTTCAATTAAAAGATAAGTACCATTTCCAAATTTGGTTACATGTTGTGTATTTATATATGTTGTTATATTTATGGGTTTTTCCTGTGATTACTACGTGTGTTCTTTTACTGTTATTTCTGCATTATGTTGTGTGATAGCAGAACGTAAATCATTTGTTAAATATTGGTATGTGTTATTGTCGCTTCCAAAATAATATGTGTATATACATAATGTTTATGTCTAGTTAAAATTGCATTATATATATATATATGTATATGTATATGTATATGTATATGTATATGTATATGTATATGTATGATCGAGCATGTTAGTTATGACGTAGCATTTCCTGGCTTGTTGGTGGCTGGGGATGTCACAAATTGATATCATAGGGAAAATCATGTTTACGAGTGATGTTTCCTGGCCTGTTGGTGGTTGGGGACATCACAAATTGGTATCAAAGTGTTATCTAGAGTAGCATGGCCCGACCTGGGTGGTTGGGGATGTTACAAACATAGTTTGGATTGTGGTATCCAAAAGAAAATGAGATAAATATGGTCGCATGTACATATGCAGATTGGGAAAGAAACATTGTTGATCAAAGAAGTACTAGAGAAGATGCCTTTTATTTGGGCGATTGTCTAGTATCTTGGTTAAGTAAAAAGCAGTCATCAGTATCATTATCTACAACAAAAGTAGAATACATTGCAAAAACAACATGTTGTACTCGGGTTCTCTATATGAAGAAAACCTTGCAAGATATACAAGTAAAGAATGATGAGTCCATTTCAATATTCTGTGACAATATTAGTGCTATCAGCATCTCCAAGAATCTAGTGATGCATTCCAAGACCAAACATATTCTAATCAAGTTTCACTTTCTGTGGGAATAGGTTACAGAAAAGAATATCAAGTTAGAGTGTATTGGGGCAAAGGAAAAAATTGTAGACATCTTCACTAAACCTATCCCAAGAGAGACATTTGAGTATATTCGACAAAAACTTGAAATGGTTTCTTCTCCACAGTGATCTACACATCTTTTTCTAAGAATAAAAGAAAATCAAAATCATCTATGAAGAGACAATAAATGAATTCTAGTATGAATTCTTTTTATATGTCAATTGTTTACATCATTAGGAAGCAACAATGGAAAAATTGCACCACAAGAGAGAAAGAACAAAACCAGGAGATAAAGTTTAGAAGCATATTGTCAAAATAAGGTATGTTATCAGGGAGAGTTACCCTTTTCCATTGATGAAAAAGGGGGGGAAAGAACATAAGCATACAAACAGAGGGAGCATTGGATGCAAGGGGAGCATGAGTGTTTCCATCAATTCCAAAGGGGGAGATCGTTGGAAATTTTTTTTCCATTGATGTCAAATTTAGAAGCAATCTAGAATCCCCTAGAAATAATGGGTAAAATTGAGTAAGTATCCAAAGTGGTCCCCTTATGGCGTAGCTTTAAGCATGGTCCTCAAAGGAAGACGCTTGAAGAAGTCTACAAGAAAACCTAAGGTGTGGTCATGAGGCTCAAAGTTGACTGGGGAAAATGAGATTGAGGAATACTTCAAGTGCATACAAAACTGTCATAGATGGATAGTCCTCATAATGTTGTTTCCAACGGTAGGTGGTATGCCACATGGTTCCTCACGGTTGAGGATTTATGCCCTCTTAAAGCTGGAAGCCTTGAAGAATTGTTAAGAAGCCCCTAAAAAGTTACAAGTCTTACTTAAAGAGTAAAGTGGTTTTCCCTAGAATTAAGGAAAGAATTTACTTTGAAAAAATATAAATACACCACAATAAGTCTATCATAAGTATACATATAAGTTCAATGATTATCTATCTTTCAAGTGATTTTTTGGTAAATATTTTCATAGAATATATGAGGTAGAGAAGGGAAAAGTATGATGCTACTAGATTTTTTAGGTTATCTTTGGGTCATAGTGGATCAAGGCACAAACATCTATGAGCTGCAATGGAGCAAGGGGAAAACATCCATAGGTTTATAGTGTACAAGTTGCAGATCTAAGGAAAGGTATTGAAACAAATGCTATCTTTTGTTTACTAAAGATGATATGCACCATGCTGGTCTATTGGTCTAAGATTATGTGGTTCAAATTTTCTTTATGAGTAAAGGTATTCATTTTATGTTTTATCTTTGAGGCTTGTATCATGGATGGTATGTCACATGCTTAAGGCATGTCTTGGAGGCCTTTTGGTACATGGTTGCATATGGTATAGGTTCATGTCTTGGTGATATTGATACATGCTTGAGGCATATCCTTGGTACTTGGTTTATGGATGTTATGGTTCATTGTTAGAGGCACATATTTGTGACATTGGCATATACTTGAGACGTATCTTATGTTACATGGTATGATACATGTTTGAGGTACATTTTGGCACATGGTTTGGATACTTGATGTCAAGCATATGATTTGATATGATCTATGTGAGTGGATCTAGTTGATTTATAAGTATCAGTGGTAGTGACAGATAGAGTGACATGGTCAGCGATAGGTTGACAGATTACAGGTTGATGAGACAATGATAGTAACAGGGATAGTGACAGGTTTGATGTATCAATGACAATTGCAGTGAAAATATCAATGGTAATGATAGGTTGAGTCTACACTTATATTTTAGGGAAGAAGGTTGGGGAAAGGAAAGGAAAGGGGTTCATAGCCTCCTTCTGGTTGGAGCCTAAAAAATCAAGGATTTGGATATTCCTTCAAGATGGATCCTGTAAACTAGGGGGTTGGAGCCTCCTTCCAATTATAGCTAGAGAATTTAGGGATTCATAGCTTCCTTTAGGTTGGAGCCTATAGATAGGGGGTTGGAGCCTCCTTCCAATTGTAGCTAGAGAATTTAGGGATTCATAGCTTCCTTTAGGTTGGAGCCTATAGATAGGGGGTTGGAGCCTCCTTCTAGTTGGTGTTGGAGAATTTGTTATTTGGTGCTTCCTTTGAATGTATTATGTTGATATATAAGAAATCATTTTGTGGTTTTCTCCCATTTGGGTTTCCATGTAAATTATGGTGTATTTTGGATTTGATGTGATATTGTTGATGGTTATATGTTCATGGAATGTTAAACAAAGGAACAAATTGTTAATGATTATATATTTTGGTTGAAAGTGGTAATACATTACATAATATTGATTCACCCCCCCTCTTAGTATCCCAATAGAAGCTTCCCCTGAGACATTCGATAATATTGAATATAAGAGACACAACCAGATTGTGTTTTTTGCCTTCTAATCCAAATTTTCCCAATATTCTACATATGTTCTTGTAGATCTAGTACCTGGAGCTACAATGATCCACTGATATTTGTCCACCAATAAATCTTCCATAAATCTTCAAGAATAGATACTACATATCTCCCACTGTAAAAAGGTTTTCCATAAAATTGAGCCAAAACCCCTGACCAAAAAAGCGTCCCCCTGAAGCCAATAATTGCTATGATACCAAATGTAGATTTTAATATTGTACAATAAATTACTGCAAATGAATTCTTAATAAAAATATAAAAGATACAATGGCACACACACACATACACACACATTACACAAAGATTTTTACCCTGGAAACCCAAACTGGGAAAAAAAGCAACCTATTTAGAGTGACACCGCTAATATTCTATTCTTCATATCTTCATTTTTACAATACAATACAATATATAGGATCTCACAAAATCCAAAACCCGTAATCCATTGACCCGAATTAGTCAACAACCCTAATTCCCTAACCGGAATTAGAAAACCATCAGCGAAAACCAAGTGTCAAAAAAACACCAAAAATGGATGAAACAAATTGCCAATTTTTTTCTTTGGGACCCTTCCCCTGAATCCCTAGGTGGGGAGGGGCTAGGTCGACCCCCCGCCTCTAAAGTCCCATGTGCCCGATGTAACACAAACACTAGATCTAGTTGTGCAAAGAATATAACAAATACCCAACAAAATGTGTATATGATAGACAATAACAAGGTAAGAATCAATAATGTATGTTATAAATTTAAAGTCACCTCCAAAAACATGCTTTAACTCTACAATGGAATTGTAGCCTTCTTTAGTAGTTATTGGAAAATATTCTTAAGTTATCTCTTCATTATATTCGCATAACTTTATGGATGTTAACAATGATAAATACAACACAATTGGCACCAATATGGAGGTAGATTCAAATATAATAACATCATTGTGCACATGAATTCATTTCATGTTGACTTATAAGTCAAGTTTTAACCTTGATGTAACCTCTGACACTAAGTTGGTGGTAAATAAATTTGTCATTTTTTTCCTTTGTGGCCTTTAAAGTGTCCATTAGCCTATCAAAATGTTATTGTATTCATCTATAAGAAATATATAACAATCAATAGTTTTATAGAAAAAAAAATTTGGGGGGGGGATTGAAGTAATACCTAGTAGTTTTTGATAGCTTCCCTAATTTCTTAATCCCTTTCTCCCTTACATCAGTTCTTAGACTTTCCCTCTCTTCTTTTGGTATCAAAGAAGGATGCTCACAGTGAGCATTATGTTAGAAAAATAGGACCGCGGAGCAATAAAATAAAACAAATGCAGAAACAAAACACAGAAGACACACAATACAAGAGAGACACAGATTTACGTGGTTCACCCAGTGTGGGCTACGTCCACCAGAGAAATTGCCAGGTCCTTCCTTTATTATTATCCAGCAAATGAAGGGATACAACCTACAACAAAACCTGATGTAACTTCCTCTTCTTTCTCTCACAGTCTCCTCTCTCAGAATACAATATTCACCATCCATCCATCGCCACAATACATTTCCCTCATAAAAGAGGGTTGCCTTCTAGGGAAAAAAACCCTAACATAATCTCTACCGTTAGATCTGCGACCTTATAATGAACGGTCCATATTTACAATGAAAATACAATATACTTTTATAAGGAAATTTTTTCTTCAGGGGCTTCACCACCGAACCCCCACTGGGGGCCCGCTTGCCCCCAGACCCCCCAGCCGGGGGGATGGACCCCCCGGACCCCGCAGAGGGGGTACCCCCCCTCTGCACTCCCCCGCATGGAAGAGTGTACATACTTATGGGGTGTAAATACTTCATGGGGTATAAACATGGTTGAAAGCAAGGACCTCTGAATCAGGAAGATAATCAGGCTCCACAACCAACAATCTCCCACTTGGAGACTGATCTCAACAACTCCACCG
>ML779574.1:666149-678005 GCA_009831015.1 Picea engelmannii
TAAATGATGCTTCTCTAGAGGTGGGTTTATCTTTAACTATTCTCATTTCATATGCAGTCAATGTTCCTAGAAGTTGGTCAAACTGCAAGGTTTTTAGATCATTAAGTTCTTCTATAGCAGAGACCTTTGGGTTGAACCTATCTTGGAGATATCTCAAGATTTTATGAACTAAAGAAGGTTCCCCAATTGTTTCATCAAGTGCCTTCATTTCATTCACCATTTCTTCTACTCTCATAAAGTATTTTCCAACAGTTTCATCTTCCTTCATCTTCAGCTATTCAAACTGTATTCTATTAGAAAAATAGGACCGCGAAGCAATAAAATAAAACAAATGAGGAAACAAAACACAAAAGATACACAATACAAGAGAGACACAGATTTACATGGTTCACCCAGTGTTGGCTACGTCCACTAGAGAAATTGCCAGGTCCTTTCTTTATTATTATCCAGCAAAATGAAGGGATACAACCTACAGCAAAACCCGCTGTAACTTCCTCTTCTTTCTCTCACAATCTACTCTCTCAGAATACAATACTCGCCAACATACATAGCTGCAATACATTTCCCTCATAAAATAGGGTTGCCTTATAGGGAAAAAAAACCCTAACATAATCTCTATCGTTAGATATGCGACCTTATAATGAACGATCCAGATTTACAATGAAATTACAATATACTTTTACAAGGTAATTTTTACTTCGGGGGCTTCGCCCCCAAACCCCCATCGGGGGATGCTTCCCTCGAACCCCTGCTGGGGGCCCGCTTGCCCCCAGACCCCCCAGCCAGGGGGATAGCTCCCCCGGACCCCGCAGAGGGGGTACCCCCCCTCTGCACTCCCCCGCATGGAAGAGTGTACATAATTTTGTGGTGTAAATACTTCATGGGGTATAAACACAACTAAAAGTAAAATACCTCTAAATCAAATAGATAATCAGGCTCCAAAACCAACATATTTTGTAGGTTTGAAGCTTTGCATCCTTTACCTTCTCATTACCCTCATAACTGCTAATGAGTTTGTCCCACATTTCTTTGGCAGTTTCTCCGTGCATAACTTTTATGAATTCTGCTTCTGCAAGCCCACTCAAGATAGCATTCATAGCCTTAGCATTGAATCTAAATTCTAGTTTTTCATCCTTATTAGCTAGCACAACTGGCTTTACATAACCAGTATCTACCACATCTCAGACATCTGCACCTAAAGCCATTGTGTAGGTTCTAATTCTAACTTTCTAGAAGGCAAAGTTTGTTCCATTGAATAGAGGGGCCTTCTTGGTTGAATTTCCTTCATGGCTTGACATGTTTAAGCTCTAGGATCTACCCTTAGATAAAAGGGGCTGGCTCTGATACCAATTATTGGACAACTGAGAGGGGGGGTGAATCAGTTGTTACTGTGCTTAAACAATTATGCTTCTTTTAAAAACTTTACAAGGCACTCAATGATGATGAAAATCATGCAGGGAAACAAACGTTGACACATTCAACATCAGTCACATATATGAGAAACACAGAGACAGATACTTCCCGAGGAAACCCATACAGGGTAAAAACCTCTTTTTTCTTTATATGATAAGTAATAGTTACATTCTTTACATTATCATACATATGAGCACCAACTCATAATGAGGCTACAACCTCAGTTTTGAAAGTTGCTACTTGCTAAGAGCACCAACTCTCTGTTTTCTCTAGCACCCACTAGAAGGAAGCACCAACTCCCTGATTTCTCTAGCACCAACTAGAAGGAAGCACCAACTCCCTATTTTCTCTAGCACCCACTAGAAGGAAGCACCAACTCCCTGATTTCTCTAGCACCAACTAGAAGGAAGCACCAACTCCCTGTGTTCAAGCACCCACTTGAAACTCCGAGGACACCAGTCCTCCCTAGAGCCTCCCAACCACCCTGAATTATAAATTCTTTGTTACTAAAACTTATTACAATGATATAAAATTATTCAATGGCTTACTAGCCTTGTCGTTGTTCTATTACACTGCTCTTCCCTGTCTGCATCAGTGTCTTCTGCACACCTCTAGCACTTTCTGTTCTTCTGCCTTTTCTGCTCTATGCACCATATCCCTTCAATGCACCATTCCTCGACTGTGCATTTCTGCTCCTGTGCTCTGCCTCCTTGTACACACCTGAATTCTCCTACACAGCAACAACTTATCTCTTCTTTATTCAGCATTCTTATAGTCTCTGTTGTCTCTATGCATGCAATATTCGCAATGCCTCTGCATGCTCACTCTACGCCAAATTCCTCCACAACTCGAGTGCTCTATCTGATCATCATCGTGACTCTTCAGCTTATCTAGTCGCTTACCACTCGTTCAACATCATTGTATGTTATACTGAGATTCCTCAGCCTCTCTAGCAGTTTGAGACTCTTCATCTTCTCTGTGACAGTCGAGCTCACCTTCTCTGTTCCAGTTATAGGCCTCAATGATCATCTAACTGTCAATCACCTCCACAAACATCTTCATCCCTCTTAAAGAATCCCAGAGACTCTTCACCTCCTCTGTCAATCACCCCCAAAGTGTCTTCGAGTCCTTTGGCAGAAACCATCAGTGGTTTCTAGCAGTTACATTGTGTCGTGCTATAGTAGCCCTTCGATCTTGTTCAAATTCACCTGCACCGTTGGATTGATTCCATGGGATCTCTCATTCATTTCGGCATTTCAGCATTCGACAATTTGACATTCATGTGACCATGTGTCTCGACATTCCCAGTCGCGATCCCCGAAAAGGAGCTTGGTTGCTCTATCTCTTTCCTCCATCTCTTGCTGATGTGACCAAGGGTTGTGATCACAGCCTTATGCATAAAGCGCTTTCACGATTTCGAATTTCATGAATCTGGAGATGAGGCATATTGACTCTCCAAGTCACGATCCCTAAAACCATGAAATGGCATGGGATCAACGGTCTCGATCAACATTTGATCTGACGACTCAGATCATTTCGTGATTTTGGCATTCTTTATGTTCAATGTTCTTGTCACTTCAAAGTTTCGATCTGCAAAACTCTGAAATGGAGTCAGATCAATGGTCCAGATCACTTCTTGATCTGACGACTGCGATTAAATCGCAATTTCGCATATCACAATTTTGGGATTCCTATGGTTAATATTCTTTTACATCTCCAACTCTCGATCCGTGAAACTCCGAAATGGAGTGGGATCAATGGTCCAGATCAAACCTTGATCTGACGACTCAGATCATTTTGCGATTTCACATATCGCGATTTCGGGATTCCTGTGGTTAATAGTCTTTGAGATCTCCAACTCTCGATCTGTGAATCTTCGAAATGGAGTGGGATCAACGGTCCAGATCAAACATTGATATGACGGCTCAGATCATTTCATGATTTCACATATCATGATTTCAGGATTCCTGTGGTTAATATTCTTTGACATCTCCAACTCTCGATCCACGAAACTCCGAAATGGAGTGGGATCAACGGTCCATATCAAACCTTGATCTGATGGCTCAGATCATTTCGTGATTTCACATATCGCAATTTCGGGAGGTGAAAGGCTAGAGAATTTCATACCGGTGACTTTCCAGTCAGTGAAATGATGATCTATGTCCACGTGTCCTTCCCGAAGATGGATGGTCCTCCTACTTTCGGGATTTTGTAAGCCCACTTCTCCTAGCACTTTAAATAACGTGCAGGCTCTCCTAGATCCAACGGTGATCGGATGATGCGCTCAGATCTAACGCCCGAGATCTATCCTCCATATCTGTGCATCCACGTGTCCTTCTCGAAGATGGACGGTCCTCCTGCTTTCGGGATTTTGTAAGCCCGCTTCTCCTAGCACTTTAAAGAATGTGTAGGCTCTCCTAGATCCAATGGTGGTCAGACCCTGTGCTCGGATCTAATGCCTGAGATCTATCCTCCATATCTGCGCATCCATGTGTCCTTCTCGTAGATGGACGGTCCTCCTGCTTTCGATATTTTGTAAGCCCGCTTCTCCTATCACTTTAAAGAACGTGCAGGCTCTCCTGGATCCAATGGTGGTCGGACCCTGTGCTCGGATCTAATGCCCAAGATCTATCCTCCATATTTGCACGCTCCTCTTGTCTACATTGAGATCTGACAGCCATCAGGAATTTTGAATTGTTGATTCAACGATCACTGTTATTGCTCCTCCCCATTATCACTGTGTTGTTGATCATGCTCCTGTACTCAAGCCATCATCCCTGTTGTACTTTCCATCAATGACAAGCATACGCTGCCTGTAAAACATGCCAACACGGTCTAGGGTTTATAAGATTCATGGAAGGATAAATAGAGGTCTAGAAGATTTTAGAAGAGGGAGATAGAGATATTGAGGTGTAAAAGTGTTATGTTTTAAAAAATTCTTGTATTTTTGGATCTTCAGTTGGGTGCGAAGATCTATCTCGTAGCTGGGTATGCAGGGAGGGGAAAGAAAGAGTAAGAGAGAGAAGGATCTGCGACTGAATGCACAGATAGAGCTATATATTTTCATATATTTTATCAATAAACATAGTTCGATGGATGTAGCCCTAGGGATAGGGTGAACCACGTAAAATCTTGTTGTTCTATGTGGTTGATGTTGTGTTATTTGCTATCTTTTATACTGTTATTGCATTGTTGTTTTCCCTACTAAAGATAAGAGATATAACTACTTTTTGAAGTTAAGAATAATATTTTTAAGCATATCCAGGTTATCTTGCATTTTTATTCTGGAATTATCTTACATTTCCTCTGGTTATAGACACATGTGTCCTGCAACCCCCCTATTGCTACGTCGGGTGAGACTTCATTTGCTTCACAGGTATTGCCGTAAGGGCCAGTAGTTAGGGTTTGTTGGTGCACTATTAGAGTTGAAATCTGGGTCTGCCCATGTGCCAACACATAAATAAAATCCAAAACCCTAACCCCGGAAGATGAAAATCCAACAATTTTGTGGACCTTGTTTTGGGTAGTTTGGTGTATCAACTTCCTGGGGGCATAACTTTGGCATACGATCTCTGTTTGGGGCGAACAATATCTCGTTGGAAAGGTATAGTCAAGGATATTGATTTTGGGGTCTCAATGAGAGCCTTTGGATATCATTGAGAAGCTTGATCCCGAAAAACCTTCATTTAGGCCCTCAAAATGGCCCAGGAAGTTAAAAACTGCTAAAAATAGTAAATTGCCAGAAAACTGTTTTGGGCCAGATGGAAAAGGTGGGTGGCCATCGATATCCACCTAGATTAAACAACTAGTCATACATCAATATACTATGAACCATTCGAATACCAGTCAGATATCAAACTGTATGGTCGATCTCTAGTCAGTTACCTTTTTCACCTCCTGTTGGACACTAGTCAACTATCTAGTCAACCTCTATTTGAGTTTTCCTATTGACCATCATATTGAATTAACTATTAGTAAATTCATATCCCAGTCAATCATTATCGACTATCCATTTGGTTGACTTAATCTCCACTACAAAGAAGATAAAATTCCCAACATTCTCCCATTTGTTTTCTTCTTTGTAGAAACAAGAGAGCCTAGAATTATATTCACTAACCCAGAGTAGCAATGCATGTTGCCTCTCTACACCAAGATCTCTTCACAACAATAACAAAGTTGGTCAAAGAGTCTGTTATGTATTCCAAAGTGTCTACCTTCTCCAACAACTCATTTTTTCTTTCCACCATGTCTCTCACAAAAAACGGTATTGTACATCAATATGCTTCATCCTAGAATGGTAAGTTGGGTTCTTTTCCACGAAAATTGAACTATGACTATTGTGATTTATCCTCATAGATTGATTCTCAAACCTAATACTTGAACACACTATATCGAACCATACTGCTTCTTTTCTTGCATTGGTGGCTACCATGTATTCAACTTCTGTTGTTGAAAAATGTACTACTTCCTGTCTCTTTCTCATCCAACTGACTACTCCACTGAACCTATTAAAAACATATCCACTAGTAAACCTTTTTCGATCAATATATATGTCCCAATTGGAATATAAAAATCCATGTACATTTACTTCCTTATTAGATTCAAGTTTCCATTGGTAACAAATTGCATACTTGGTTGTGACACACAAGTACTTGGGTGCTCTCTTGACTCTAGTCTAGTGCTCTTTCCTAGGTGTCGAAATGTACCTGATCAATACTCCCACTGCATGATCAATATTAGTTTGAGTGCACACCACTGCATGCAATATACTACCAAAAACACTAGCATAGGGAACATGTGCTATGTACTCTATTTCTTCTTGCATCTTTGGAAATTATTCAACAATAATTTTTAGTCCTACAAGAATATGTACTTGAACATTTTACACTCCTGCATGTTGAAATGTTTGAATATTATTTGAACGTACTTCCTCTAATTTAACCAAAGTTTTCTAACTGCCTAATCTCTCTTAGTCTCCATTCCTAGAATGAAATTAGCGGCACCGAGATCCTTCATGTCGAACTTGGAGGATAACTACATCTTCACCTCTATTGCATCCATGTTTTTTCTAACCAACAACATGTTATCAACGTACAAATCTACATATATGAAATTTCCACCTTCTTTCCTGGAATACACACATTTATCAAACTTTCTTCTCACAAATCCCAAACTAAGGATGTAAGTGTCAAAATTTTGTTACCAATCCTTGGTGATTACTTTAGACCATAAAGGGATCTCTTCAGTTTTCACACCATCTCTTTTTTTCCCTTTACTGCAAATACTTAAGGCTATTTCATGTATACTTCTTCTTCCAAGTCCCCATCTAGGAATGTTTTTTTCACATCCATTTGATCCATCTCAAGATCAAATTCTACAACTAGAGACATTAATAGTCTAATGGAAGTCAATTTTGTAATAGGAGAGAAAATCTCATTGAAGTCGACTCCTTTGACTTGGGAATACCATTTTTCTATTATTTAATCTTTTAATTTCTCGATATGACCTATTGCATTTGATTTATTCTTGAACACCCACTTGCTACCAATGAGTTCTATTCCATTAGGTAGTAGGACCAAATCCCATGTCTCATTCTTGTGTAAGGATTTCATTTCTTCAATCATGGCATCCTTCCAAAGTTTATCCTCTGTCGATTTGACTACCTCTCTGACCGATCTGGGATCATCATTAGCGGAAGATAATATAAATGTAGAATGGAAATTAGGTGGAATATACATTTCAACTAGTTTTATTGATTGTTTATACATCCTTACAACCGGAGTTTGTGGTTTCACCTCTTCATCTAATTCAGTTGACTCATCTAAATTGTGTTCCTCGTTCTTCATATCAAACACCGATTTCTTTGTTTCTTTCTCCATTTGAGCATCTTCAATCCTAGAAGTTCCTTTGACTTCCCTGAACATCACATCTTGACTATAGACTATTTTCTTCAATTCTAAATCCCACATCTTATATCATTTTATTCCATCCTTGCAACCGATGAAAATACACTTGACTTCCTTATTATCCAACTTGTTCCTCTTTTCTTTAGGAATATGTACAAATGCATCACAATCAAAAAATTTGTGATGTGAAAGAAAATGCTTCTTGCAAAACCATACCTCATGTGGATTCAAGTTGACTAGTGTTGATGAAGGATACATATTAACCAAATACCGTGCAATGTCAATTACCTCTATGCAAAATTCTTGTGCTAGCCCTACACCACTACACATGCTCCTTAACTTTTCCATCAATGCATAGTTCATTATTTCAACAAATCCATTCTAATGAGGGGTGTATCGGGTAGTATTTCAAAGTGCTACCCCACGTTTCTTGTAGAATTCTTCAAACTCCTTACCACATAATTCACCTTTTTTTGTAAATTCTCAACACCTTGATCTTCTTATCTGGTTGATTTTCCGCAAGATATTTAAACTCTTTGAACTTAGCGAAAAACTCAAATTTATTTCCTAGGAAATATATTCATGTCTTCCTAGAGAAATGATATATGAGAGAGATGCAATACAAATATCCTCTTGGTGATGGGATTGGTATAGGCCCACATATAGTGTGAACACTTGCATCACTCATTTTTCTAACATATATTAGATTTATTTCCAAACATGAAATATGTAGCACTCATGGAAGGGTTCTACTCCTCCCATCCTTTATCATCAGTTAGAATATACCTCATCCAACAATATTGGTTGTCAATTCATCTCCCAAAAATAAATCTCCTCCTTCATACTTCTCATATTCACAGAACCATTCCCTATGAGGTGTCATCTGGAAAGTTTCACCTTAGTTGATCAACCAAACATAATGATCTGACCGTGTATTGGTTGATGCCAAATACAAATCCCCTCCTTTGTCTAGATAATTATTTCCTTAAATTAATTGATTCTCTTGAGATCCCTTAATTTTCTCAGTAGACTTTGACTTTCAGTCCCTTCTATAATGCCCAACTTTACCACACTTCCAACATATCCTCATCAACTGAATAGTGGATTTAGATCTACCTCTTGACTTAGAATTTCTACCGAATACTTTACCTTTTCCTCCATTGACTGGTGATATAGCTTCATTTACCAACACATGTGATTATGATGACTTATTGGTCCAAGGTACATCCCTTTCCTTTCTTTCAAGAACATTTCCCCTCTTTCCTCCTAAAAAATAATTAAATAAAAAAAGCATTTTTGTTGATGTATGTGACTAGCCTTAAAGTATATTGCATACATAAAGTTGTTTCCAGTTAGAAACTCATGCAAATTTTAATTTGGATAAAAAATGAAAAATAATTCCAAATTTTTGGGAAACATTGACAGGTTCCTCGGGTTCTTGACCTCTTGTAGCCTATCCATAACTACTTCAAATTTAAAAAAGGAGTATAAATTAGAGACTAGGGGTGGAGGGAAAAAAGGATAACATAGAAATGCATCCTTATGTTGTCATTTTAAATTTAGTCCTACAAGTCCCCTTTTCCACTTGCACTTGAGATCGTCGCTTCTATTTGGAAACCATTTTTTTTAGAAGTTTATTTCTCCCTATCATGTCAGGAAGGAATCATTAGCATTCTTTGGAATTGTTTGAGAACAAAGTGTTGGAGGTGTTATCACTTTGTGATTTCCTTGGCTAAAGAGGAAATGGCTAAAAAGGAAATGGGCACAGAGATAACCACAAACCAACTTGAGGTTGGAATCTACCCCTTCCAATCCAGAGAGGGCTCTCTCTTTCAAATCAATCACTGGAAGGATTGATTTGATATTTAGTTTAAAGGATAGATCTCTAGATCAGGGTAGAATTTATAGAGTTGGTGGTAGAACAGATGAAAAGTCCATTGGGCAATGGAGTCATAGGGTTAGAGATCAATGGTAGTTTGTTGGACACTTAGTGAATTGAAAGATAACTACTCAGAGGCAAGGTAGAAAGCACTTATTTAATCCAGTAAATATCGTTGTAGTAGAAGGATCAAAGAGAACAAAATAAACTCTTAGGGAATCTATCAGGGATTATAGTAGAATCACAAAAATAAAATATATACAATAGAGCATCAATCCGTAGATGAATTATGATACATGTACTTAACTTAAAATCAAATAAGAAAAAATGTAAATTAAATAATTAAGACAATGAGAACAAGTACACTGTAGAAGCACAATCACATGTATCTCTGGAGTCAAATTTCAGGTAGTTCTGATCCAACAAATTGCATTAATCTCATAAAATAGTTTACAATATGCAAACAATAAAACCTCCTCACACACTTGCCAATCCTGAATTCATGAAAGATCTTAAAATATATAAAAAATACATATTCTATCCTCCCAAATTCAAATTGAACTACCTCCCTAAATGAACCTATAGTTACAAAATATCTTGGCAACAAAATCTGAACCGTCTGTTGAAAAGGAGGAGTCAATATTGACTCATTAAATACATATAACAACTTGAATAAAATAGATCTTTGAATCCATTTTTTGATGTTATTTGACCTTTTCATTCGTTGTATATGAGATAGCATGCCTTGTCGAATCATATAGGCTTATATGAATATGACATACTTCTCTGTCACAATTTCACAACGAGCTTGCTACACAACATAAACCTACAGGAAATTGCACAGCATGTTGCATATAAAATATTTTCTTCACATTTTGTCCACCTATTTTGGATTTTTCTGATAGATGATGAGTGACTGATATTTATTTTGGTCCCATGATGGTTTTTCTCTTGAAGTCCTGAAAATTCTCTGAAAATCTTGCCTGAGATGCTCTACCATCATTTTGGTTGTTATTTTGTAGCCTTCATAATGATTTTGTGCCATGAATAGAGATATGATTGCTACATATATCCTACAAATTTGGAATTTTGTTTTAGTGCCAAGATATGATCAAATTATACCTCCTAGCAATAGTTACCTTCAATCTAGAAGTCGATTTGATTGCCAATCCCTTGCTACCAAGTGCTCTATGTCCATCTTAACAACATCTGTTATTGCCTAAAAATTTGGAAACTGTCCTCGATCTGTCGATCCTTTTCTTTCTAAACTAGAGATGATGGAGTTGCTATATGATTTTCCACTTTTATTGAACACAATTCCTCCAACTATCCATAGTAGGCTTCTATGCCAATTCAAAAAATATTGTCTTTATTTTGTAGACATTGTATTTAGTTCTTCTGTAGACATTCTGGCATACCATGGTGGCCTTCTAGGGATTTGGATATTGTCTTTATACAATGCATATTTTTTTTTTCTGTTGTTCCTTCCTTTGTGAAATATAATAACATTGTAAGGTCTTTGTCCCCATAGAGCCTTATAAAACACAAGTTAAAAAAAAATAGCGAGTAGATAAATGTTATTCTGTACAAATTAATCTTCAACATTTAACCAACAGAAATTAAGTTTACTAACATCATGAAAATAAATTACATAACCATCACATAACACAGCATAATCACTAAAATACATACCTCTGTCTAATGATAATTCTCCAAACTTTGTCTGTCCTCGTTGCTGCTCAGCCCAAACTCTGCCCAAAATTGAATCTTCCTCCCTGCCAGCTAGGAACAGAGCCTGTCCGACTCCCTAGCTCCAGGATTCCGTGAGGATTCCTGGCCCCTAAGCCCAAAACTCCCAGCATCCTGGTGCACCCCTGTAACAATCCACCCAAACTCCAAACTAGAAAAATACCCCCTCAAATAGAAAATATAGTCCTCAACAGAAAATACAATCCCCACTCTCCAAATGCTCCCTTTCCCCTCCCAATTTCGAAGTCCCCTTTCCAAATGCCTCTGCCCCCTCATATCCCCTTCCATTCAGTGCCTCCTACCTTCCTTTAATGCCACCCACCTTATCCCTCCATTCAATACCTTATCCCTCCATTCAATGCACTTTCCCTTCATATGTAAAGTTTTCTAATAATAATAAAAAAAATTATTAAGTCTTTAATTTGTTATCCAAACATTAAATGTGTTAATTAATCAATCAATCAATTAATTAATTAATATTATTAATAAATAATCATCATTTAACTAATATACATTAGGACAGTTAATTATTTAGTCAACTATACTTGATAAACTTTAAGCAACTATTTAACTAGGGTTGTTACATACACCCACCCTTCAGGAAACTTCGTCCCGAAGTTAAAGTATTTTATGATACAAGGGAAAAGAAACATGGTTCACACATTCATAACAAATAACTGACATTATTAGTAGGTAAGCCAAGAGACTCATACATACTAGTGTACATGTGCAAGAAATGCATGTGTAGCTAGTACATACATGTCTTGTTCATGTACTAATATCAATAACTATCATCTCTATAGTAATTTCCATATGCATCCAATCCATTCAACAAGACTATTCATTTTATAAAAGAAAATAAACCAATCAAATGTTTGTGAACTCCTTTAATTTCAATTATCTAGCTCA
>ML779574.1:678256-711075 GCA_009831015.1 Picea engelmannii
TCTTTTCAGAAGGAAAACAATAAGTTCCAACATAAGACAAATCTCCATACACTCTCAACTATTTCTACTCATCCTTCCTCCCTAACTTACTTCCATATTCCATTCCTATCCTTCCTCTGCTGGACTATCTTGGAGCGTCAATTATATTGACCTAACTCAAAATAGAACCTGTAAGCGGAAGTGTCACTATCTTGACCAAGCTTCCACAACATGCAACTGGCAGTCATCATCACACGTCTAGGGGAGCGTGAGCTAACACCGTCCTCCCATGACTTCAGGTTTCGGAGGATAAATGGTGGGAAATGCCTCCACCCCTCCTAATCATAACTATGGTCCACACCCTACAATGGAATTTACAGTGGCACCGTGTTGCTGGGAGTTTTGTCATCATCTATTCAGTTTTGGGCAATCTCACCACCTGAAATCCTGCATTGGTCCCTATATCATACAATTCATCCAAAACAATATAATTTCACATACAAATATTCATACCATATTGTTTCTTCGCCAATGGTCATGAAATCCATTTTCATCATCATTATCCCTTGGCTATTTCATAGCCCATAACTTGCAGATTAGTCTGTAACACAAACTCATACATTTCTATGTATTATCATCATGTAATTGCATACAACCATAATTTCGATTCGGTATCTGCATACCAACAACTTTAACATCAAAGTTTTCAAGTTAGAAATAGATCTCATAATATTCCATAATCCAATTAACAACACCTATTCATAAAATTATCATTTACAAAACAGATTCCATCATATCCAACATCATTCTAATAGCACTTAAACCTTCATAGGATTCTCATTCACACAATATGTCGCATCATATCCATCATCATCAATAACAATTAGACATTCATAGAATTTACATTCACATAGTAGATCGCATCATATCCATCATCATCAATAATATTTAAACATTCATAAAATTTACATTCTCACAATATATCGCATCATATCCATCATTATCCAAATACATTTAAACATTCATAAAATTTATACGTCTTAAAATTTCAAGTGTATCATTTAATAGTTTCACTTGTGAATAGAAAAAAAAGTGTGTAGGCCTCAGGTAATCCTAGCTATCTAAGTCAAAAGGTGGTGTTACATACACCCAACCTTCAAGAAACATATTCTCGAGGTGGTCAAAAAAAGTGAGGGATAATCTCGTCGTAGTGTCTCGGTGTCCTCCCAAGTAGTAGATCCTGGACTATACTTGTCCCACTGGACCTTAACTTGGTCTACCAGATGGTTCTTAAGTTGTCGGAATCTACAGTCCAATATGCGTAATGGTTCTACCATGAGGGTTCCCACGTCCGCTACCTGCAATTCCTTCCAATTTAGTTTATGTGATTCATCAGCAACATAATGACGTAGAACAAATACATGAAAAACATTATGAGTTTTATGCAAGTGGGGTGGCAGTACGAGACAATAGGCAATGGGTCCAATTTTCTCTTGGATTCTGAACGGTCCTATAAATCGAGGTGACAACTTTGTCCCCTTCCCAAACCATATGGTACTCTTATTAGGCCTGATACAAATGAAAACTTGGTGTCCCACTTCATAACTTCGGTTAGTCCTGTGTGCATCCGCATAACTTTTCTGCCTATCCTGTGGTTCCTTTAGTCTCTGTCTAATTTGAATCACCTGTTCCTCCATCTCTTGAATCAATTCTGGCCCAACTGTTACTCGGTCTTCTAATCTATCCCAACTCAATGACGTTATGCATGGCTTTCCATACAGAGATTCGTAGGGTGGCATTCTGATGGAGCTATGAAAACTGTTATTGTAGGAAAACTCTACCAAAGGTAGGTACTTCTCCCAATGGGTTTGATTATCCATGACGTACATCCTAAGCATGTCTTCCATGAACTGATTTACTCTCTCATTTTTCCCATCTGTTTCAGGATGATAAGTTGTGCTTAAGTTCAACTAAGTCCCCAACGCTGACTACAAACTTGTCCAAAACCTAGAAGTGAATCTGGAGTCCCTATCTGAAATGATATTCCTAGGTATCCCGTGCAAATGGATAACCTCACTTACAAACACACGTGCCACATCAGTGACATCATAAGTGTCTCTAACCAGAATAAAATGAGCACTCTTGGTTAACTTATCAACTATCACAAGGATGGCATTGTGTCTATGAGATGTGAGCAATAACCCCACCACAAAATCCATAGAGATGACTTCCCACTTGGACATAGGAACATCATGTGGTTGTAGGAGGCCTGTTGGGTGATGGTGGTCGAATTTCACTTATTGACACTCTAGGCACTTGGTGACGAAATGGCCTACATCGCGCTTCATGCCTACCTAAAAGAAAAGATTCCTCATGTCTGCGTACATCTTCTTCACACCCGAATGTGCACAATAAAGTGCTCTATGGGCTTCCTTTAGTATGATGCTTCGAATATCCCCATCTTCAGGGATGTACATCCTTCCTTGATATCTTAACAGTCTGTCTGCTTCCAGACTATATCCTTCATACTTTGGATCTAATTTCCTCCCTCTCTGGAGGTTTGAATTAACCTTTAAATACTAGCTGTCTCCTTGGAGTTGCGTCAACACATCTTCCCTCAGATTGACCTTTAAAGGTACCAAGGAGAAGACACGTGGTCTCCTACTCAAGGCATCTATGACCACATTTTCCTTACCCTTGATGTATGAAATACCAAAATTGTACTCACTCATAAACTCACTCCATTTCCTTTGTCTGACATTCAGATCCCTTTGAGTGAAGAGATGTTTTAAACTTTGATGGTCCATTTTGAGCTCAAAGTTTCACCCCACAAGATAGTGCCTCCAAATTTTTAGAGCTAGCATTACAGCTGCCAACTCTAAATCATGAGTAGCGTAAATCTCTTTGTGTTTCTTCAACTTCCTTGATACATAAGATATCACTCTCCCATCCTGCATTAGCATGGCCCCCAACCCTTGCTTCGAGGCATCCGTGCAGACTGTGAAGTCCTTTTCCATATCTGACATTTGGCGCACTAGTTAGTAACCTCTTAAGCTCAATGAATGCACTATCACATTCTTATGTCCATTCATACATGACCCCCTTGCGCTGCAAAGTGGTGATGGGTTTTTCTATTTTAGAGAATCCTTCCACAAATCTCCGATAATAACCTGCTAGCCCCATGAAGCTTCTCACCTCATGGGCATTTTACGACATTGGCCACTCCATAATGGCCTTTACCTTTTCTAGGTCCACAGAGATTCCTTCACCGGAAATGATATGACCTAAATAGTGGATCTCTTTCTGGAGGAAGGAACACTTCGAAAACTTCCCATACAATTTGTTCTCTCTAACGCAGGACAACACCACTCGCAAGTGTTCCTCATGTTCTCTTTCATTCTTGGAATAGATGAGGATGTCATCTAGAAATACTTGTACAAAACGGTCTAAGTACTTCCAGAATATGTCGTTCATGAGGCTCATGAATACTGTTGGCACATTGGTCAATCTGAAAGGTACTACGACGAACTCGTAATGTCTAAACCGGGTTCGAAAGGCAGTTTTAGGAATATCGCCTTCCTTAATCCTTAACTAGTGATACCCTGATCGCAAATCAATCTTTGAGAATACTACTGCTCCTTTCATTTGATCGAAGAGGTCATCTATTCACGACATTGGGTACCTATTTTTCACTATAGCATGGTTCAAGTCCCTGTAATCTATACACAATCGTTAGGAACCATCTTTCTTCTTTACAAAAATTATTGGTGCACCCCAAGGTGAGACATTGGGCCTTATTAGCCCCAAGTCCAATAACTCTTTCAACTGCATTTGCAACTCACAAAGTTATGGCATTGTCATCTGATACAGAGTCTTGGAAATTGGTTTTGCACCAGGTTTTAGCTCAATAGTAAAATCAAGCTCCCTCACAGGAGGTAACCCTGGTAACTCATTTGGAAAAACATCCTTAAATTCTGACAATACCGGGTATTGATCCAAGGAGGGTCCCTTACTTTCATTCATTACTTCTACTACATATAGTCGACACCCTTGCCTCAAGCATCACTTAACCTTCATAGTTGAGATAAAGCGTAGAGACACCTTTCTCCGTATACCCTGGATCTCTACTGGTCTTCCTTCGTCGTCAACACATAGCACCCTTTTTGTGAAACAATCTACCATAGCTTGATGGGCTTCTAACCAATCCATTCCAATGATTAGGTCATACACCACGAGAGTAGTAACGTATACCTTCAACCTGGTAGTACACACTCCCAGGTCTACTATACAATTATCAATGCTAGGTCCTACTGCTTGTTTTTCCCTTGAAGCCATCTCGACTTGTTTAAAGTCATTGTGCTCGTAGGCTGCCAACACACTCTTTTCTAATGCAGATGGTGAAATAAAACTATCTGTCGCACCAGAATCAAATAAAATCTTTACATTGATATGATTTAGCGTACCTAACGACTCCACCACTGTGGATTGATGTTTGGCCTGGCGATTATTAACTGTTGCATAAATTTGGTGGCTGCTACTTGCTCTTCCCATCGGAGCCTTTCCTTCTCTATTCACAAATCCTAATTGTAACTCTGGGCAGTCACACTGGTAATGGGTTCCTCCGCATCCCCAACAGGTAACACAGGATTGAACCTATGCACTATTCTGTGACTGTCTCTAAAATGAGTTCCTTCCCCTGGAACTCCTGCCCCTACTAGCTGCTCCCTGAGATGGTGGTGAACCTGCCTGCATTGTTGGTGATGAACGGGATGCTGCACTTGCTGCCATTTAAATCCCTGCGGCTACTGTCCTTGGTGCAAATCTATTACCATATGGAGGTGGCCTTGAGCCCCCTCCCCTCGAAAATGTCCTAGGGGCCTTCCCCATGAATCCAGGATGATGCAGAAAGGTCAGTCTCGTACCTCTGGTTAAGTTCATGTGTTCCTCCGCATAACGTGCATTTTCCACAGCTTCCACTATAGAAGACGGTTTGAACATCCACACCATAGCCCTTATCTTAGGGTTTAACCCATAGACAAAGCATTCTTCCTATCATTGGTCATTATCCATATATGAAACATATTTAACCAATTCCATAAACCTAATCTCATATTCTTCTATGGTTCGGTTTCCCTGTACTAGAGCATGAAATGCTCCTACCTGCTATTCCTCATAGTAAGCTGGCAGATATTTCCTTCGAAACCTCTCCTCGAAAATTTCCCAAGATACAGTGTCCAAGGTAAGATGCAATTGTCTTTCCAGGTTTCCCCACCAGTTCAAGGCACTACCTCTCAACTGAAAAATTGTTATCTTCGCCTTTGAAGTGGATGCATAGTCTCTTAAGGAAAAACACCTTGTCATGCCTTCCAACCATGCTTCTACACGTTCACTGGCGTGACCCCCAGAAAACTCCAGAAGTTTGATATTCTGCAATTCTCTAGTGATGTCTTCGGGTGGAGGTCCTCCCCCTGAATCCCTCGACGCTTTTGGATTACCCATTCCAGATGGTGGAGGCTCCACTTCGATCCCTGTTGGTTGACGCCCCTTTAAAGTCTCATTTATGGCCTCCAAAGAGCGCAGTATGAGATCTAGTTCAGGCGATGGTGGTGGTAGCGCTAGTGGTCCCTGCGATGATGCCCCTCTGCCTCGATTTCCTAGAGTCCTAACCATCCTGTATAATTTAATCTGCATCAACCAAAGATGTCAGGGTGAGTTCAAGTACATTTGACATTTGCGGAACTTAAACTAGAAAACAGGGTTAGGCGTAATTTTTTTTTACTTGTCTGTAAACAGACTTTACTCTCTTTAGGGGAGGTGGCTAGGTTAGGGTTAAGCGTCTAAGCCTGATGTCTTTGCCTAAGGAAACTACTGACTCCCTCGCCTAGTAGCTACGCTAGCATTGCACCATACTCCCTAATTTCTCTATCTTACCTGCCTAGTGCACATGAAGCCCCCTCCTGCTTATCTCGGTCTAAGTCCTTAACTTTTCGCTAAAAACAATCTAATTAGTCGCTTTAACTAGTTTTAAATTTAAGCATGAATTATAAATAATAATATTAAGCATGAATTATAAATAAATTTAAAACATAGTTAATTGATTAAAACATAATAATATTAATCATGTTTTAACACATAATAGTTTAAATATAATTAAAGGGCAACATAAATTTAAATTATATTTAAAATTATCAAATTTTATTCAAACTATAATTAAATTATATTTAAATTTAAACTATAAATAATTTAAACTCTAAATTAAACTATATATAATTTAAATTATATTCTAGTTATTAAATTTTATTAAACTATTATTTTGAATTATAAAACATTAAAATTTTAACCAAAATAAAAAAACAAATAAAATAAATAAATAAAAATAATAATAAAAAGACAATTTTAACGTGGGCAGTGGGTCCTCGCATGAGGTCCACTTGGCCCCTCCCTCTTTTCCCACTTGCTCAACATTTAATTAAATAATAGATGAGAAAAACTATTAAAACCCTAATAAACCCTAATCGCCAAGGTTTTCCCCACTCTAGCCGCTCCGCCCATGGCCTTCTCTCATGGATTCTTGGGCATTTGATGGCTCGTGGTTTGGGTGATAGCACTGTAATGTGATGCGTTCAGTATTGTATCGCCCCTTCATGGGATCCTCCTTCGTGGCTTGGCGTTGGTCTTGGTTGTTGGGCTTGTGAGCTTTTGTTTGTAAAAGGTTTGAGGGTAATAGGCCCTATATTAGCCTGCGGTTCCCTTTTTTTTTGTTTGCTTGGTCCTTGGTCTCGGTGCTTGTTGTTTGTGGCTTAGTTCCTAGGATTTTTCCCCTGTAATTTTAAATTGGCAAGGCCAACGTTACAGGAAAGGTTCAGTGTTGTGGATTGGTCGTCTAGTTGATCGTATCAGATGCCCTGTGCCCATGGTTGTGAGTTTCTATCTATAAATATGATTATAGTGGTTGTTGAGAAATGTCTTCTAGCATTAGATTGATAGTTTTGGTTTATGGATTTTTTCCTGTGTTGTTTTTGTTTATTTTCTGAAGTGTAGTGGACGGCTCGATGACGACTATTTGTCTTAACCACACTGAAACAGGGGCTGGCCAAAGCTATTGTTGTTAAACCCTCACCCTCGTGAAGTTGGAGGATCCTTTTTGGTAAATCCCAGATGATCATCTGGTGTTTATCGGAGAGGTGATAGCTTGGCGTAGATGAGGGTTTTGATGCAAACAGATGATGTTGTAACTTCCTCTATGCAGACAAAACTGGCCATGTATGATAGCCGAGTGGTTAAGGCATGTGCCTTGTTTGGGATGTCTCATGACTTGATATGCATTGTCAGCTGGTTTATTTTTTATTTTTATTTTTAGATGCAATAATGTGCGGCACAGTCATGCCCTTGTGGGCTCTCCTTGGTGGCTTTGTGCGCTCAGTGGGTATGGGTATTGACCTATTGTGCATAAAGGTGTAGACTTGTGGGCTTCTTGATACTACCTCTCGACTCATGGCTCGGTGCACTGGTTCTTCATGTGAATTTGATCTCAGGTGTTGTGTTGAACATCGATGTTCCAACTTCTCGGGTGCTATTGTGAATATCGGGGTTCAAACTCGGTGCACCAGTGGTTTTTATTTGCCTTTTATGTAATTCCAATATTATATTCCATTTCATTTCATGGCTCTCCATTTTCGTTAATGTTTTCTTATCTAAATTTGGAAACGCCACCCAACTATTTTGACTGTCTGTACTTGTGTGTTTTCCTGAACTTCCATGACGGATATGTCATTGTTTTAACCATTTGATTGAATAGGTGAATTTGGTCCCTTTATCTAATAAGTGTGATCCCAGATTGTTGGTCGCTGGACTGTAATACTGCTTGGAAACTGCATAGTGTGTTTAACCCGTGGGCTCCCTCGGAGACTTAGTGCTTGGTCTTATGTGTCCGAATTTGGGGCTTGGTTCGAAACTCATGTTGAGCGCTTGATTCTTGGTGGATTGGATCACAGTAATATGATCATAGATTTGACTCGAACATTAGAGTTAGAGATTGAGCCCCGGGCCCAATATATTTTTTTTTATAATAATTTGTTTGTTTACTTGAAACAAGTGTTAAAGTTCATTTAACACTTTTAATATATATAATAATACACGATTTTCATTTTTTTTTTGTTTTTGGATTTGGTTTAATTTCGGTGTTAAGTTTTAAGTAGTTCAAACTGTTGCCGAGTTGGAAGTTTTAATATTTATCTGTTATTTTATATTTGTATTTTTTTTTTATACTTTATAACTCCATGTTAAATGCCATTCCTAGGTTTAGTTTTCAATTTAAAGCCCAGAAAACCTAAACTTGGATCTAAAGAAAAGATTTAGTGAAGTAATACGATGTGTTTTTATGAAACTTTTGCAAGATACCAGATACAATAAATATGCAGAATAGAAATAAAATGTTAGAAATGGTAGAATAACAGTAATATATCCAACATAATCTCCACAATAACACAGAAATGATATAAGAACAACAACAGAAATAACACTTTGATTCAGAAAGCAATGTTCACAGGCCTCTTCGAGGGGGCAACCTCCAATCGAGAAGCGCTCTATTACACTAATCTCCAAGCTAGGGTTTTCATACCCTCGACCCTTATTTATACTAAATATGTCTATCAAGAGAAGCATCTAGAGGAAGATCCTTCTAGAAGCGGAAGCTTCTATTAGGTCTTCTTACATCTGCCTTATTCTATTTTATTGAAAGGCCTTATTAATATTGACCTTTATTACATCCAAATATATTGATCTACCTATGTGTGGGTTAGGACCCTAACACGCCCGCCCCCTTAAAAATAGCCTTGTCTTCAAGGCTTGAGATGTGGAAACTGTTGCAGAATGGTAGTTGGTTCCCAAGTGGCATCTGCTGGAGTCATATCTTTCCACTAGACTAACACTTCCTTGATGGTTTTCTGATGTAGGCGATGCTCACACTGGTCCAAAACTGCTTCTGGTTGTAGCCAAATGGATCCTTCTTCAGCTAACTTGGGAAGGTTGGTTTGAATTTGGAACCTAGTTCCAATCACCTTCTTTAAGCATGAAACATGAAAAACTGGATGTAGCTTCGACTAACTAGGCAGAGCTAACTGATATGCGACTTGTCCCACACACTTGAGAACTATATAAGGACCACAAAATTTGGGCACTAGCTTCTGACAATGCTCGACCTTGAGGGGAGTTTGCTTGTATGGTTGCAGTCACAGAAACACCTGATCCCCTTCTGCAAATTGATGTTTAGAGTGACCTTGATCTTCTTGTTTCTTCATGTGATTCTGTGCCATGACCAAGTCCTCTTTAAGGGTATGAAGAATATTCTCTCTAACTGTAAGTGTTTGGTAAACCACCTGGACCTTCGAGGTACCCGGTAAGTATGAGAGAACTGAAAGTGGATTCTTTCCATATACCACTTCAAAAGGAGTCATGCGAGTAGTTGTATGGTAGGAAGTGTTGTACCACCATTCAACTAGGGCTAGCCATTGAGCCCACTGATGTTGTTTTTCAGAAGAAAAACACCTCAGATATGTTTCCAAACACTTGTTGACAACTTCCATTTGACCATCAGTCTAGGGATGATAAGTTGGGATGAGATGCAATTGGGTGCCCTGTAGCTTAAACAATTCTTGCCAAAAATTGCTTGTGAAAGTTGGGTCATGATCAGAAACAGTAGAGTGTGGTATGCCATGAAGCTTGAAGACCTGATCCATGAAATGTTGAGCCACCGTGGATGCAGTAAATGGGTGTTGAAGAGTGCATAAATGACAATACTTGGAAAGGTGATCCACAACCACCATTATGACTGATTTATTCCCTGATTTGGGTAAGCTGGTAATAAAGTCAATAGAGATATCCTTCCAAATAGCAGGTGGAATCGAAAGCGGTTGTAGTGTGCCCATAGATTTGACTATTTCTCCCTTGTTGTGTTGACACACCTCACATTCAGCGACAAAATTACGGATGTCCTATTTCATACCATCCCATAAAAAAGAACGTTTGACCTTGTCATATGTTTTGGTGAACCCTGAGTGCCCCATTGTGGGTGTAGCATGAAGCTCAGAAAGTACCATGGATTTAATCTTTGATTGTTTACTTAAATACAAACGGCCTTTGTGTCAAAGCTCATCCTAGATCCAAGAGTACCCTGGGGGAGCCAGAGCCTTGGTCTGCAATTGCTGGATCAGAAGTGAACTTTTGGGATCTTGAAGCCATTCCTAGCACACAGCTTGGAGCCAATCGGGTACAATGAAGGAAAGGGAAAAAAGGGATCCTTCTTCTTCATATTTTTGGGACAGTGCATCCTCCGCTACATTGTCTTTTCCCTTCTTGTAAATAATCTCATAATCATAACCAAAGAGCTTAATCACCCATTTTTGTTTCTCCTGGGAGGAAATGCGTTGTTCCAGAAAGTACTTGAGGCTTTGATGGTCGGTCTTAATTTGGAAGTGTTTCCCCAAGAGATAAGGGCGCCACAGATCAATGGCATGCAAAATAGCCAACATTTCATTTTCATAAATGGGTTTGCCCAGATTCCTTTCAGATAGTTGCTTGATGGTGAAGGCCAAAGTTCGACCCTCTTGCATAAGGACAACGTCGATTCCTTTCCCTGAGGCATCACATTCCAACACAAAGGTCTTTATGAAATTAGGAAGGGCCAGAACCGGAGTGGTGCACATGGTCATCTTCAAGGTTTGAAAATCTTGAGCAGCGGCTAGAGTCCAAGTGTAAGAGATCTTTTTGAGGAGAGAAGTGAGAGGTGCTGCAATCTTTCCGTAGTTCTTAACAAACTTGCGATAATACCCTATTAAGCCTAGAAATCCATGCAAAATTTTGAGAGTCTTTGGGTGCAGCCAGTCTTGCATGTAATCAATCTTTTTCAGATCCACCCTGACGCCATCCTTACCAACCATATGACCCAAATATTCTACTTCTGAGGCACCAAAATCACATTTAGACTATTTCAGGAAAAGTTGGTGTTGGGAGAGGAGATGGAGAACTTGATCCACATGAGTAATATGGTCTGTCCAGGTTTTTCTATAGATGAGGATATCATCAAAGAAAACTAAGACAAAGTGATGGAGAAAGGGATGGAAGACATGATTCATGAGGCTTTGGAAGGTGGAGGGGGCATTACACAAGCCAAAGGGCATGACCAAAAACTCATAGTGGCCCTCATGAGTGGGAAAGGCCTTCTTGGGAATGTCTGCCTCTTTCATACGTATCTGGTGATAGCCCAAGCGAAGATCAATTTTAGTAAAGAATTGGGCACCACTCAATTCATCCAGGAGGTCATCATTGACAGGAATCGGAAATTTGTCTTTAATGGTCAGTTTGTTGAGGGCACGGAAGTCAAGACACATTCTCCAAGAACCTTATTTCTTCAAGACCATGACTACAGGAGAAGAGTAAGGGCTCGTACTAGGGAAGATAACGCCTGCATTAAGGAGTTCCTAGACCATTTTCTCAATTTCATTTTTTTGTGAAAAGGGGTGGCGATATGGACGGATATTGGGAGGAAGGATTTCAAGTACAAGGGGAATGGAATGATCATCAACACCATGGGAATGAGGGAGTCCTTGGGGAGTGGAAAATACCATTTGATGTTTAGAAAGGAGAGCTTGGAGGTCATGCAACGCTGGGGGTGTTTCTATTGCTTGGATGGCATGGAGTTGAGAAATGACACCAGAATGACCTTTTTTGAGTAGCTTTTCCATGCAATGGGAACTAATGACCTCAGGTGAACCAGTAGTGATGCCTTGGAATTTATATTGCTGGCCTTCCTGGTCGAATTGCATGGTTAATGCCTTAAAATCCATGAGAATGGGACCCAAAGTTCTTATCCAGTTGACACCCAACACAATGTCACAACCACCCATGTCGATAGAAAACATATGGGATTTTAGGTGGTAGTCACCGATTTGGAGACGCACATTTTCACAGTGCCCTCCACATTTCATGGAACCACCATTGGCAATCATGATTTGGAAATTGTTGATAGCATGGATGTAGCAATGAGTTTCTTGGGCAATGCGATGATGAATAAAATTATAGGTGCTTCCACTATCAACCAGAATGATGACCTTTTGATGCTTGATGTAACCGATTAACTTGAGGGTTTGGGGAGCAGAAAAGCCAGTGAGAGCATTGAGGGAAATGACCGGTTCTACTTCAGGAGGGTCTGGGGGAGGGGTGATGTCAGTGATTTCGGGTGACTCAGACACATGGGGAGTTTCAACATCCTCTTCCGAAATATCCTTAGAGATGGCCATAAAAAGCTTTTGTTCCTTACACTTATGGCCCGGGAAATATTTCTCATCACAATTATAACAAAGGCCTTTGATTTGGCGTTCAGCCATTTCATCCCTAGTCAATTTTTGGATCTTTAATGGGGCAAAGGGAGTAGTGGGAGTGACAGGTTTAGGGCAAGGGATAAAGGAGGGTTTTCGGTTTTGAGATGACACAACCTGTTGTTCTTCTTTATATCTTTTAGTATCCTCCACCCAAGTTGAGGGTTGAGCCATGAGGACATGGGCCCAAATCTCCTCTTTGAGGCCACTGATAAAACACTCTCGAAAGAAAGCATCAGTCATGCCCTCTGTTCGAAAAGCCATGCGCTCAAAGGAAACTATGAAGTCTTCTACTGTTCCAGTTTGTTTCAACTTTGTCAAATGGCCCAAATGGTTGGTATCCATGTCAAATCATTCATAAAGCTCAGTCACAAATTGGGTCCAAGAAATATACCCTTGATGGGAAGTTTTTCTCCATTGCCACCATTGCCAATGTTCTTGATCTAGATGGAGAACACCATACCGGAGTTTGGCCAAGTCATCTTTGATTCCATATAAAGAGAAATAACGTTCCATTTGGGTTACCCAACCAGTGGGGTTTGAGCCATCAAATTTGGTCACATCCACCCACAGAAGGCGTATGTCACGTTGAAAGTGTTGGTGCTGAAAGGTGTGGGAATGGGAGGAATGTTTGTCTTCAGTCTTTGGAGGTGCTTCAGAGAAATTGTCATCTATAGGGATCTTCAATTTGGTGCAAAGGGATGCAAAGACAGATTCAAGCTAGGTGGTTAGTTCTTTTTTGACTTCCTCCATTGAGGACTGCATGGTTGTATTTATGTTTGCATTTGATGTATCAATCGATGGAGGCAATAGTAGCATTGAGTTGCTTCACTTCTTTTTGGGTCTCGAGGAAACTAGATTGCAAGGTGTTGAAGCAAGTTTCTAGATCTTGGCTATGAATATGGGCCATGAGGATGGGTGAACTGAAAAGCACGAGCAGGGTCAAAAATTTTGGCGAAAAATGATATGGATGAATGTGATAAGGGAAGAGAGATGAATCCAATGGAATAGGTCTCAAATAATGGTGAAAAAATTTCCATACTTTTTTTTTTTTACACTTGCGGAGTTATACTCCGGTCTGAAGAATACTACAATGATGAAATCCCCAAATGCTTAACCAGAAAGAAATGTGTAGTTACTTGGCAACCTGAACATAGTTGCGTGGAAATAGATCTGGTCTGTTTTAATTTGTTTATGTTTCTATCCCCCAAGGGTTAGGTATTCAAGGGTTCTACAAACAAGGTTTTTCCCTGTGCTATAGCTCTATGATATATGTGTGGGGTCCAATAGTAGTACTCGGCCCAATATCTCAGGGCACTAACTAAGGAGGATAGACCATACCCTTAGTGGTACTACCCGACTACCTAGGTACTAGAGAGTATCTTCCCAAGTGTTGTTCTCGGTGACACTATAACAGTCCAGCGACCAATAGCTTTATCTAAAGAGGGCTTCAGGAAATCTAGGCCGATCCGTACACAGGTGTTGTCTGATGCGCTACCACTTCAAGGGGTACCAGCAGGGGTTACAAGGGTGGCCAACAGATGTGCACTTAAGAACCACTTGTATTTCCTGCGTGTATGAATCCCTTAACTGTGGGTTTATGCACGTAACGACAAATATCTGTGGCTTAAAGATGTCGGAATACGTCTCTACCCTGAAAAAAAATTCCCACAATTTCTGCCAAGGAAAGTGCTCTGATACCACTTGCAAGATACGAGATACAATAAATATGCAGAACAGAAATAAAATGCTAGAAATGGTAGAATAACAGTAATATATCCAGCATAATCTCCACAATAACACAGAAATGATATAAGAACAACAACATAAATAACACTTTGATTCAGAAAGCAATGTTCACAGGCCCCTTCGAGGTGGCAACCTCCAATCGAGCAATGCTTTGTTACAATAATATCCAAGCTAGGGTTTTCATACCCTTGACCCTTATTTATACTAAATATGTCTATCAAAAGAAGCATCTAGAGGAAGATCCTTCTAAAGGTGGAAGCTTCTATTAGGTCTTCTTACATCTGCCTTATTCTATTTTATTGAAAGGCCTTATTAATATTGACCTTTATTAGATCCGAATATATTGATCTACCTATGTGCGGGTTAGAACCCTAACAACTTTAGACAAGGGTATATCAAAGTTATAAACCACATATAGTTCTTTGGATGAGATTCAGCGGGCAAGAGTTGGGAGCTTAGGCCTTCATGCCTTCCTTAGGTTAGGGTTTGCATTGTTTGTTTTTATTTTTCTTTGTTTGCTCTTTTCTTTATTTGGAAGGTCTGGGTTCCATTCCCATCGACCACCATATCCTACGACTCTCTTTTTTTTTAATATAAATATTTTTTTTAACATACTGTATAATACTAATTTTATTTTAGAAAATTACGTAAATAAAAATAAAATTAAGTAGATCTGTATATAAAAAAAAAACAACCATTTTTTTTTTTTTGAAAAGCTCATCTATCTTTTATGAGGTTTCTTATAGGTTTTTTTTTTTATAGGTTTGCAGGTGAACAAGGGTTGGTTCTAAAGAAAGAATATTCAGTTGTAGGTAGGCCCTTAAGGCTCCAGTGCTTCAAACTGAAGCTCTGATACCATGTGTAAGGTCTCTATCCCCACAGAGCCTTATAAAACACAAGTTAAAAAAAAACTAGCGAGTAGATAAATGTTATTCTGTACAAATTAATCTTCAACATTTAACCAGCAGAAATTAAGTTTATTAACATCATGAAAATAAATTACATAACCATCACATAACACAACATAATCACTAAAATACATACCTCTGTCTGATGCTAATTCTCCAAAATTTGTCTGTCCTCGTTGCTGCTCTACCCAAACTCTGCCCAAAACTGAATCTTCCTCCCTGCCAGCTAGGAACAGAGCCTATCCAACTCCCTAGCTCCAGGATTCCGTGAGGATGCCTGGCCCCCAAGCCAAAAACTCCCAGCAACCTGGTGCACCCCTATAACAATCCACCCAAACTCCAAACCAGAAAAATACCCCCCCAAACAGAAAATACAGTCCTTTCTCTCCAAATGCTCCCTTTCCCCTCCCAATTTCCAAGTCACCTTTCCGAATGCCTCTGCCCCCTCATATCCCCTTCCATTCACCACCTCCTACCTTCCTTTAATGCTACCCACCTTATCCCTCCATTTAATACCTTATCCCTCCATTCAATACCTTATCCCTCCATTCAATGCCCTTTCCCTTCATACATAAAGTTTTCTAATAATAATAAAAAAAGTTATTAAGTCTTTAATTTGTTATCCAAACATTAAATGTGTTAATTAATCAATTAATTAATTAATCAACATATATTAAACAATAAATAAATAAATAAATAATATTATTAATAAATAATCATCATTTAACTAATACACATTAGGAAAATTAATTATTTAGTTAACTATACTTGATAAACCTTAAGCAACTATTTAACTAGGGTTACAAACATTCATCCAAACGAAACCAAATATACCAAGTTTTTTCTATCACATGAATATCCATGAAATCAGGGCCTGTGAAGCCATTAGGAAGTCTAGAAAAGTTTTCTACCTCTGTTGTAGTCATCAACTAAACTCCTAGCACAACACCTACCTGAAACCCTTCAAATATTATTGGTTTCAAGTTTACACAATTCACTTATTCCTCTTCTCCAAAAGATAATTATAAAATTTCAAGTTTCCCATTGTCTCCCTTTAAAATGGTACATAAAACCATAAACATTCCAACATAAAAATTTTAAATCATTATTTAAACCTTGTCAAAGAAGCTCGTGAGATTATCTCTTATGGACCATGCAATTTAATATCAAACCCTTCATTGACAATGTCTCTCCATGTTCTGGAATTTTTTTTTAAGTATAGAATCGACGACCCTTATACCCTTCTTATAATGTTTCATTTCATAAGATTTTACAATGAGCTTGAAGAGATTGACCTCGATGAGATGATGGTGATACTCGGTAATTGATTGGTGGCACACTTGGATACTTGGTGCACTTGAGTAATGACATCTGGTAGCTAATCAGTTTAGATCCATTTACAGTCTTGCGTTCCTCTCATCACTGGATCATTGACACATGGACGCTACCCTTCACACTTGGCATTGTGGTTTTCACGAGTTTAACATTGCGTTTTTTTTTTTTTTACTCGGTGGGGTATATGCCACATCGACGGGGTGAATGTAACCTTTATTGTTTAAATAATCCAAACCTTTCCATTTTCGATGCATAGTGCAATTACAATTCCCCTCGTGGGATCCTCCTTCATGAATTTAGTGTTGGGATTTATGGTTTGGCTTATGGATAGTGGAATTTAATGACTAATTTTCACAATTGGAGATTGGGCCTCAGACCCTTAATTTTTTGATAAAAAGTAATTAAACCTTGCTAAGAACCTGGGAAAAAAATTAGTAATAAGAACCCATTTTTATTTGACAAAATTTGGAACTCTTTTCCCCAAATGACAAATTTTATGTTGTTGATAATCATGGTGATGATTTTGGCTATTTAGTGCTACAAGAACATTGAATTTGGGAGCACTACAAAATGAGCACTGCAAAAGTGCCATTTCATTGCGTAAATGTCAAAACGTTGTAAAATAAATGAATACAATCATAAATGGCACAAAAATTATAGAGTGCTAACATGAGGTATTGTTGATCATCTTTGGCCTTGGGTGGAGGAACTCGGAGTCTAGTTTTGGAGTCGTTCCCCAGTGGTTACAAGTTGTAATCAACTTTCTTATGTTTTTCATAATAAAAGATCTCTCATTCTCATCCAATTTCATATCTTGATTCATGTTGTTAGTGTATTTTACATCTCCTAATTTGAATATATTATGAAAGTTGTAATGTTCATATTTTAGTTAATTATCAAATAACTACCTCTTTGCAGTTGCTCATCTCTTTGTGTGCAATATATTTCAAAGGATTGTTGCAGAAGAGTGCAGAAGCAATAGTCTTCATGTGGGATCGACATCAAACGTCAAAGTCCAAGTTTGTTTTCTTCTCTCCCTTGAGAATTAGTTATAGAAAGGTAGTTATTATCAATTGACTATCTAATTTGAGTTTGAGAGTGGTATTTTAGGGTATCTCTTTGTTGTGGATCTGACCCATAGCCATATGAGATTTTTTTAGTAACATAATTGCTGACTCCACTAGGGATTTCTCCCTTTTTGGGTCATTAGGGGTGCTCATGGTTTGTATTTATTTTGAATCTTTTTTTTGTCTTTGACCATCATCTAGAATTCTCTTAATTTTTGTAATCCTTCCTGAGTCTTCCATCCCATTTTCTCTCAACTTTGAGGGTTTTTTTTTGGGTGTACACATGTTTCTTTCAATACAGACGTGTACATACACAACTTTGCTTGAACACAATCACATACATATGCTGGTTGTCAGTGAGATAGTCACCTACATGTCCTGGGATTGAGTTTTCTCTTTTTCTTAGATCACTGGAAGTTGGGTTGTGGTAATATAGTGTCTTTCTAGATCCTATGAGTCTTTGGGAATTGATTTTTCATTTCAGAAATTGTTTCTTTCGTTTCAAGATTATAAGAAAAGTCCAAAATATATATATATATATATATATTTCCAATTTTCTTGTTTTGTCAAGGTTGATTTTTAGATTTTGATGGTTTTAGGTCTTTAGAAAGATTCATCAGGTGTATACTGCACTATGACCTGTTCTTACAGTTCTTTGTAGGTTGTTTGGTCACCTATTGCGGTCTCTCCTTCCTTCTACCTTCTTGTTTCCTTGATTTACTTATATAAATAGACATGTAAGTGCATGTGCTTGTGAAATTTATTTTTTACCCTTTTCATTTGCATTCAAAATAAAGAGTTCATTGTATGCATGTTTGTTTTTTTAATTTCTCTCTTCTACTTTTCATAAAAATGAAATAACGTAGTTTGCTGCTAGTTAGGATTCTTTCTTTCTGTTGCTTTTCTTTTCTTCATTTTTAATAAAGAAAAATATATTAGCATAGGTTTTTGTTTTCTTCTCATATTGAAATAATTTCAAAAAAAAAAAAAGATCATCCTTTTGTTTTCTTCTCTTACTTTTCTCAAAAGGATGCATTGTGCATTTTGCATCAGAAAGAGAAAAGATTGCATGTCAAGGTTTGAAATTTTGTTCATGCATTTTACCTTTTCGAAAATTTTTCATTGAGGAATTAGTGTAAAAATTGTCTTTGATAGTGTTCTTATAATTTTCATTTTTTCAAGAGTCTGAAACAACATCAATTTCACTTCTGTACCCTTTCAATAAAGAAAAATTGCTAAAAAGAATTCTAAATTTAAATTTACTAAAATTTGTTTCTAGGGTTCACAAAAGAGTTTAGGGATAAGGCCTTGGGTTAGGATTCAAGAGATAACTCTCCAAGGACAATAAACAAACATAGGAGTCTAATATAGGGAGAATCAAATAAAATTTTCATATAAGTATATTCAGGAGCATCCTCTAACAAATGAGTTAAATATGAGGTTGCATGAAGAAAATCTGAGGAGATTACCCCTCCAAAGCTTGACTAAGTGTAGTGGAGAGGTCATATTTTGGGGGTTTCATTAGTGCATTTACCTTTGTGAGAGGTGGATGTTTAAAAGATTCGGGATTTGTTACTCTACCCATACATTTGATGTTGACTATTGTTTGTACCCCCTAGATGTTGAATGTGAGTTGGTATCCATAGTTTCGTTTCCAAGGTATCTCAAAGGTGACTGCGGTGGGTTTCCCATGGTACCTGAGGAAAACATTGTATCATGCCATTAGTACCCCTTGAGGGTGCACTGTGAAGTGAGGGTTACTTTCACCGGGTAGGGATGGTAAGTGGAGGTTATGGTAACTTATTCTCACTCCTTCATTCACCAATCTCGGGACTTGATCAAACCGTGCCAGTATATGGAAGGTCCCTTTCCACTTTTTCATTGCTTTGGGCTCAAGACGTTATCCACCTGGGATGAATTTTTGGAGAAGTTGTTTGTTTATGATGTTTCTCTTAGGAATTTTTAGTGGGGTGTTTCTTTTTATAGTTGGCCTTAGGTTGTGTCTATATTACCACTTTTGTATCATTGATTAAAAGTGGTTGACCAGTCACTCCATTAGTTGGGAAGGACCCATGGTATTTCTCTTGAAAGCGTGGAGCCACCCCGTAGAAGGCATGGGTTTTTATACCATTGTTTCGCCAGAGTCAGTGTATGAGAATTTTTTGGACATGAAAAATCTTGCAAGGAATGAACCTGTGCATAAGAATTATATGGACAAAGTTATTGAGGAATCCAACCAAGGGACCCCTTCCCAAGGGGGTTCTTGTTCTTTTTTTTTTCTTTGGAAATGTTGGTTCCCCTTTGATGGACACTTTTAATATTCCTGGATTGAATGTAGGACTATCAGTTTGGTTATGGACCACTCTGAATATATTGAATTCTCTTCACCCTTCACAGATAAGAACATTATGTCATGGGAATTGTATGGATGTTGATCATTTACCTTCTGCATCCACGAATTCTACTCCTTCTGCTTCTTCCTATTTTGGTATAAGTCTAGCTACCTCCATTTATGTGTTGAGTTGTGATACTACATTGCATTTTGTGGATTTTTATTTTGAGCCTAATGTTGGATTTCGCTTATTGTTGTTTATCCTTTTATGCATTATCATCAGTCTCTTGCCATGCAATCTCTAGCCTTTGCGACTCGACATTTTTTTCCCTAGAGGAAAACTCCCTCGAGCATCCATGTCATGCATGTGTTTCCTTACATTGAGAATAGGTATGTTCCTTGTGCATGGAACTGTTTTTATCACTCGCGATGCTCATTTCCTCCATTGTAATATAACATTATTTTATTATTTTTTCAGGATTTATAATATGAAAACTACAAAAAAATTAAAAAAAAAGGATAGGAAGAGTCTTGCTTTTTATATGGCATCTAGTTGTGTCACCCTTGAATAGAGAACAATCTTATGATTCTATATCTCACTATATTCGTTTTAGTATGGCTTTAGGAGGCCTTTCCTTTTTTTTGAGAATAATCTCCTCTAATTGATTATTCTTCCAATCATATGGGGCATTTCTTTATGCATCATGTGTTGTAAATGTATCCTAGTTCATAGTTTATGTTTCCCAAGTCACTTTTTGTGTCATGTTTCTGTTCAAGGGAAGTCAACCTATTTTGGGCACTTTGTAGAACTCTTGACTTTCCAAGTTGGCCTCCCCTTGTTTCAGGAAATTCTAAGTTTTACAAGTATCTTTGTATCTAACTTGTGCTAGTATAGAAGGTCCCCATTGAATTCTTTCTATAGGGTATACTCTTATTGACTACAAATAATTGCTCTGAGAGTATGAACTAGAGTTTCACCTTGGGAATATTTACATTATTTATAGGTAACCTTATGCTCAGTTGATGAAAATCATCATTGGTCACTGAATGAGTGGTTTCCCTTGTGTTCGACGTTAACAACAATTATCACATATAGGGATTCATGCTATACCTTGGTTTCCATTTGAACCCATTGGTGGATCCCTTGTATTTGTCAGTAGTCTTCATCATGAGATTCTTTATCATGTGATATTCTATTTGGTACATGCCAGATTTGTACCTCAGTGCCACACACCAAAATGTCACACTTGAGTTTCGCAAATGTTGCAAGTGACGTATGCATCGTGTTAAGTGTCACATGCACTATCACAAGTGTCGTATGCACCTTACCTAGTGTCATATTCATTTTTCTAAGTGTCGCAACCCCTTGAAACCATGAAATATATTTTTCACAATCCCTAAGTCATGTTAGAAGAAGAAGCCCCATCACTTGACAATCGAAACACGCCTTTTTATTGGAATTTTTGACCATTTTTTAGCATTTTAGAAGGGTGGTTGTTGGCTAATACTTTCCTTTACCATCTGAGTTATTGACCCAGGGTTCATGTCTTTTAGGTTTCCAACAAAGCCTATAAAACTATCAGCCCTCCTGGTAGACTAGAAGGCAACACAGTACATAAGATGCACTGCGCAGTCTCACCCGAGATAACTTTAAATGGGTTGTTGTAAGACTCAAGTGTTTACAGCCTAGGACTGAGTATGAGATAGGGGTTTATTATTCAGAGCCATGTACTACGAATTGTGATTTCAATATACTATCACTCATGGGTGCACATTTATCTTCCACAGTTTATTTCCTGAACAACACAATCATATTTCATAACAATGTATTAACTCATTCATTAAGCATAACAATTAAATGTCGAAAGAAGACAAAGATATACATGCATTCATCATATTACACATATATTACCATGGTTCACCCCCTCCTGGGCTACATCCACAAAGATTTGGCTCTAGGATATTTTATTATGGTAGTTCTGGATCTCCAGCATCGCCCACTTACAGTTCTTCTCAGACTGGTAAGATCTATATGAGGCGAACTAGATCGCACCAGGCTCCATATCCTGTGATATAATCCTCAGATATTCCTTCTCTCCTATGTTCTTAGCTCAACAGATTACAAAAATGGTTCATAACAGTATTATATAATGCATCAACTCGTACATAACTATGATGGAATACTACAAAAGGTGAACTAACACAAAAGAGAACAAACTTCTATATGATACCAGTGTATCTATATTTATATATATCGAGATCTTCAGACATTTATAATGTATTACCAAAACCCTAACCCTACCGACGTTAGGTCTTCCCCCCATGCACATGTGTTTTTCTTCCTCTAGCTGTCACTTTCCTTGTGCACACTTTCTTGCATGCGCGGATGTTGTTCCTTCTCCAGTTGTTACCTTGATTTATGCATACTTTCTTTCCCATGATCATCCTTCTTTCCACTTTGACCTTATGCCAATAGGCCCCCAACACTGACATGTGACTCATCCTGATTCACCTAATCCTTCTGATCTTACTCGATCTCCTTGGTGATCGTCTGGAACTTTTCCTTGAGCTCTATTTCTTTTATCAGTGCATGCGCGGTCTTTTCCTTGATGATGTCCACTAACTAAACTACCACTTCGTCGCTCAACAATCCTGGAAATTATACCTCGGTCTATGCTATCTATGTTTTAGCTCCTTATTCTTGTGCAAGTAATTCTACTACCCATTCTTGTAATGGCTCTATTTGAGCTTGACGTTCTTGTTTCTGCGTTTTCACAGTGATAAGTTCTTCTTGCATTTTCTTCATCTCTTGCGTCCCTTTGAAGCGTTCTAGGATTGGTATGGTCTTCTGCCTCTGTTTGAGTTCTTGGATAGTTGCATTGATCCTTTCCTCTTCCTTCTCCTAGGGTTGGACCTATGGATCCTCCTCCAACCTTGTCTAAAGTTATGCTTCTTTATCGAACAATTCAACTGCTGTACTAACCTATTGTTCTATCTCCTGCAGTTGTGTTGTTGCTTCCTGCTTCCTTTTATCCTTCACTTTTGGTGGAGTGGTTGGCGCGAGATGTTCTTGGAGATTCTCGATCTCCTTTTGATATTGCTCAATAGCCTTCTCAATCTGATCGATCATTTCTTCTACTGGGAGTTCATTTCCTTGCATGGTGCTTGGGAGTTTCTTAAAAATTCCTCCCACTCTTCGTTCCAGTTTGTTCCTGCATTCTTTTTCCTCCTTAGTTTCAATCTTGGCCTACTCACAAATTTTTTCCAGCGCCTCCCACTTCTTTGTTGCTTGTTGTAGCTCGACTAAGTTTTTATGTGCATGATATTGTACCTCGTGGTCGACGCTAACCTGCAATTTATGTAGTGTCCTTGATGGCATCCGTGTCAAGACCAATTGGATGTGGTCTAAATCCTTCAAGGGTGTCTGCCCCATGATTTCATCCATGACCAACATGCTAGGTTTGATGTAGACCATTTCATTTGCGTGTGGCATTGAGTGGACTGGGTCTCGTTCTTCTACCTCCACTCTTTCTTTGTTCTGTATTGTCGATGGCTCTATGCATCTGCTGCTAGTTGTTTTCTGTGTTTCCCCGAATTTCTTGAGGAACTGTCCCATTTCTGCCAACTCTTTTTGTAGTTTATCCCCGTGATGTGCTGCATGATCAAAATCTTCTACTAGGAAATCTGGACCATTATGGTGATCATTTCCCTATCGTCCTCCATGATTGTATAGTCTGGTGATGCTCGTTGCACCTTTGATTTCTTGTACGTGCCTTCTGCCTACATGACTGGTCTCTTATTTCCCCCTGATTCCTGTGTGTTGGGATTTAGGGCAGTCTCTTGTGCTCCCTTAGCTTGTTTTGGTTGTCCGTTGGTCGGATGTGTAGTCTCTTTCTTCCCCTTCTTGGTCCCTGTCATTTTTTACCCTTTGTCTACCTGAGTTAGCTTGCTTTGGCACATCCTTGGTTTCTTGGGCACTGGGATTTCTGAGGGTTATGTTTCCACTTGCATTGCCTCTCCTTCTATTGTTCTTTCTAGTACTTCCTGGGTAATGGCTAGGATCCCCCATTCATCAGGCCATTCATTGATGACCATGTCGATATCACCCTCTGTGATGCAGTAGCGCATCTATAGCCATTGTTTATCTGGATCCTGCTTTGGTTGTATCCACATTATTTGGCGTGTGGCCCAGAAGTTGGCGATGTCTGCACATCGTGCGACAACCTCTGGTGTTATTATCCATGATCGGCTGATAACTTCCTGTATGTCTCGTAGGTATGCTTCTAATATGATTCTGTTCTCCCTCTTATGCCTGGCCTATGACCCAGATCTCAGTAATAGGTATCTCGCTCCCACTAGATGTGGTATAGTACAAAAAATTACATACCCTGGTTCTCGCCATCCCATGAAGGATATTAGGGTGATCAACCATGAGTAATGGAACTCTATGCCTAGGTCCTGTGCATCCTTGCAATCCTCTTGAAATAAGTTCAATAAATATGGCACCCAACTCATAGAGGTTGCTTCTACGCACTCAGCTGCAACTGCAATGACTCATGCTGGTACTTCATCTTTGCGGCATTTTCTGAGCAATTTGCAAGCTAATATCTTTGCACCCAATTGTGTAGCTGTGTTGTTGATTCATTTGATCATGATGCCCCTCATTCCATTGGTGGTGCCATATTTATTTTTCATTTCTTTTTCCAACACTTTGTCCTTGGATTTGTCGTCCAAAATCAACGCGAGATCCATACCCTAGATTGGTAATCTTGTTATTTTTACAAAAATATCAATGGTTATGGGGACAGGTCTCTCCAACCATATATCCCCTCCATGTGTGAATGCTAACAGTTGGTTGACGCATGCTATCGCGTACTAGCCTCTGCCAAAATGTGGTAGCTTCAACAAACCTAAGATTCTTGTTCTCTCCAGCCCAGTTGCCCACTGGTCTGGCTGGTTGATCATTTCTCCAAGTCAGGTTACACCTATGGTCTGTATAAAGACCCTCTACGCAAGTTCCTAGAACTTTGTTTCATCTGATACATCATGGTTGGAATACTTGAGCTTCCCGATGTGACCCAATAGTTTTGGTTCTACCTGTACTCTAGCTAGTATGTGTGGTAGAACAATTTCTATTGTAGGTTTCTTACAGGGTGAGCTTGATATATGAACTCTATCTTTCTACTGCGACAGCTAGTTCAAAGTTCCAAAAACTTCTGGTTGTTCCCACATCAGCCATTTTGGCCAATCCAAAGCATTTGCAGTGGTCTCTTCTGCTAGTTGACCTGATATGGTCATTTGTGACTCGCCTAGTTGCACTGCTACTTCCAGATTTTGTGTTGTTTCGTTAACTTCTAAGGTTATTTCGATGCTTTCTGGTTGCACTTCCTGTTGGGTTTCCATTTCCTCATTCTGAGGTTCCTGCGTCTTGCTAGCGTATCTTCTTTCATGACCTCTGCTTTTGGTTGCTGAATTTATTCCACAATCGGTGTAGATTTCACCGGTATCATATCTTGGGATGGGATTCCATCGACGTCAACGATATTCGGCTGCTGTTGTTCATTTTCTTCCAGCGGTCTTCATGACCTAGTTTGAACCTTGGTCGGTCTAGTTTTCTGGCCTGCTTTTGCTAGCTTCGGTGGTGCCATAGTGGTGACGATCGAATGTTTTCAGAGTTTGAATAAATTCTATGAGCTCTGTGGTCTTTCTCTGTTCATTCTTGCTGCTATTACTCTCTCTCTATTCCCCTTTCATGAATAGACTAGTTGGTCATGTGCTCGTGTGTTGTATGGACTTGTCACAAAGCTTGTCGAGGATGCTTCTTCCATTATGCGTTTAATGTATCATAACTATGGGTTCAATGCATCTACGGTGGTTTCTTACTTTCCATTACATTTTCTTTGCCGTCTCCAGTTGGCGTGTTTAATGTGATGTCCCATCGATCGTTGTCATGCTTTAATTCCGCTTAGTGTTGTCATGTCATCCTACTTTTGTTGACTTTCCATTTCCCACTTGTTTTCCCTTTGTATGTAACCGTTGTTTGTTCCTTTACTGAATTTGTTTTTCCAACTTCATGGGGCCTTTCTATTTCTTGCGTATTGCGCCTTATTTAGTTTTGTTTCCTTTTTGTTCTCTTTTTTATTTAATTTTTTTTTTTTTTTTAATTGCACGGTGGGTGGTCGATTGTCCTTATACAGCTTCAGTCGGATCCCATTGATCATTCCTTTAAGTTATGCACCTGATAAATCTCGTAACTATATAGCTCCTCTGTTTGTGACATATTTGACCTCATATGGTCCTAGACAATGCATTCTAAGCTTCCTTGGGTGCTGAAACAAATTGTTGTCGTAGAGAAATACTTGATCTCCTTCCTTGAACATTTTCTTCTTGATGTGTCGATCATGCCAAGATTTGTCTCTTTCTTTCTACACTTGTTGATGGAATCCTTCCAATAGTCGGTCTTCCTCCATTAACAATAACTGATCCAGTCTCTCCTGTACTACGCCTCATTGTGTCATTTGTGTGATAGCTTCTACGCATAAGCTGGGTACTAAAAATTCTAATGGCACTATTGTTTCTTGGCCATAGACTAATTTGAATGGTGTGTGACCTGTCAAATATTTTCATGTGGTCCTATAAACCCATAATGTTGTTGATACTTTGAGGTCCCAGTCATCTCTATTGATGTTACAAATCTTTGTCAGTACGTTCTCTAGAATTTTGTTGAAATCTTCTACTACGCCATTCACCTGTGGATGATACGTTGTGCTCTTTTGGTGATGAACTTCAAACTGTTCAATCATCACATGGATGGTGTTGTTTATGAAGTGTGTTCCTTGTTCGCTCATCAAAACTCTTGGGCACCCAAATCTAGAGATTACTTGTTCAAACAATAAGTGTGCAACTGTCTCTGCGCTGCAATATTTTACTGGTGCGACTTCCGCCCATCTTGTTAGGTATTTCATCGTAGTGATAATGTATCTTACCCTTTTCCTTTTGGCTGGTGGGTTAATTGGTCCCACAAAGTCTATTTCCCATTTGTCAAATTCCTGTAATGTTACTTGTGGTCATAGTGGAATCTCGTCCCTTCTGTTGGGTTTGCCTACCCTTTGACAGACATCACATCTCTGACAGTACTATTTCTAGTCATTGTGAATCGTTGGCCACCATAGTCATGTGTGTAATACCTTCTACATGGTAGATTTTCTTGCATAATTCCCTCCTGCCATTCCCTCGTGATCTTCTGCTAAAATTCTTGGTTGTTTGTGCTCTAACACATACCTTCACAAGATGCTATCTGTGCCCATTTTGTATATATGTCATGCAATTAGTTGATAGTATCTCGCATGGACTACCAGGTTCTTCTTCTACGTGGTGGTATATTCTTTCAACGTAGTACCTTTGCTCAAGTACTGGATGATCTCTGCAAAGTAATCATCAACAATCTGTACTGAGAATAATTGTGCATATGGAAAGTTGTCTTCTAAATTCGTAGGTTCTTCTCCATTTGTGACCCTGGATAGTTGGTCAGGTCATGCATTCAGTTTTCCTGGTTTAACTATTACTTCAAAATCAAATTCTTGAAATAGCAGTAACCATTGACAGATTCTCCCCCCCAACACTGGCTTGTTGACTAGGTATTTTAGGGTTGAGTGGTCTATGAACATCTTAAAGTGTTTTTCCAATAAGTAATTCCTAAACTTATATAGTGCATAGACTATGGCTAGGCCTTCTCTTTATGTCGTGTTATAATTATGTTCTGAGTCTGATAAATTTCTGCTTGTGAACACTATCAGGTGATCCAAGTCTCTTGCTCCTAGTTGCACTAAGATAGCTCCCAGTGCTATTGTTGATGCATCTACATGCACATGGAATGTCTTTCCCCAGTCTAGAAATACTAATATCAGGGAAGTAACCATCTTTTCCTTCAGGGTATCCATACTGTGTTGACACTCGTCGTTCCATTGATACTTTGTTTCCTTCCTTAAAAAAATTTCCATTGGTGTTGTGATCTGCGCATACCCTTTGATGAATTTCCTATAGTATCCTGTGTGCCCTAATGTTTCTCTTAGGTGGTGGACTGCTTTTGGTGATGGTAAGTTAACAATGACTGCGATCTTGGACGGATCCAATAACAAGCCTTGTTTGCATACTATATGGCCCAATAGTATCCCAAACGGTGTTCCAAATATGCATCTCTTGATGTTCATTCATATATGGTATTGTCCACATCTCTCTAACATCAGTCGTAAAAATTCCACATGGTTTTTCAATAGACTATAAATTGTCCATTCATCCAGGTATACTTCGATAAACTAATGGATGAATTCCTTAAATGTTGCGATGACCACTTTGGATAATATTGAGGGTGCATTCTTCAGTCCAAATGGAATGACTGTGTACTGATAAGATCCCCATTCCATCAAAAATGTGGTCTTGTGTCTGTGCTCTTGTGCTATCTTAATCTGATGGTAGCCTAAGAATCCATGAGTGAATGAGTAAGCTTCGTGTTCCCCCACATTCTCTAACACTTCATCTATGAATGGTGTAGGGAATGGGTCATGTAGGCATGCATCGTTCAACTTCCTCAAGTCAATGCATATCATGATCCCTCTTCCTTGTTTCTTGTCCTGTACTACCATCAGGATTATCCATTCTGATTCCTCGACTAGTTCAATGATGTCGGCTTCGAGCATTCTGTCGATCTCATCTTTAACCTTCTATTTATATATGGGGTTCAGTCTGTAGGGTCATTGTCTAATAGGTCTCACTTCAGGTCTGAGTGGTATCTTCATCTCTCCCAGTTCTCTAGGCATACCCTTCATCTCTATAAATGTTGTGGGAAAAAGGTCACTATATTCGCGCAACAATTATGTGATTCTTTCTACTGTTTGCTCATCCTAGTAGTCTCCAATGCTAGCCATTTTGGGCTGCTCAGTTGTCTCGATGCTAACTTTATTTACCTTGATTGGTGCAGATATGACTTCTAATTCTATGGGTGGTCCTTCCACATCTCTTTCGCCTTCTACTTCTTCGATCTGAATATCGCACGAATCATCTTCATATGGTGCTTCTTCCTATACATGGTAACATGGAAATAGTTCCTTGACTTCCTGTTTATTCCACTGTTTCTCTTCTGTGATAAATTCTATTTCCAGTTCTTTGATGAATATTACTCCTCTAATTCATTTGAGGGTTGCGTCTATGTTGGGGTTCTCATGCTCGAATGAGAAGGTGATTGTGAAGTTTTGTTGCAATGTCCTCCATGTTGTAGTTCCTTTGCGCAATTCCCGGTCTGTATACCAGTTCCTTGGTATGCCCTCTAAAGTATGTATGATGTGATGAGGCCATTCCTCTGGTGGTGTCATTTTCCACAATGTTCTACATGCCTCCAAGTGTTCCGCTAGTGCTCCTTGTCTTTCATATTTCTGCTATTTGTTTTTTGCCGATTTCGCACCGAATCTTATGTGCATTAACTTCTTACATTGATACTAGTATGTGATTGTCTTTTTGTTTATGCCCCACCATATTGCGGGTGTGGGATTGAGTGCTAAGTCAAGTGCTAACAGTCATTGGTTTTCTAATACTTTGTCTTCATACTGTGTTAGGAATGTTTCCAGATCATTTAGTCCATGGAAATTGGGTGGTTCTCTGATTTCTGTGCTGACCCACCTTACTACGCAGTCTATCCTTCCACATCTTCTCATGGATACTTCATGTAGCCTCTACTACCAGTTTTGCAACCCAGTGTCTGAGTCTATTGTACATGAAGCAATTCTCCACTAACTGAGTACCCCATCTGTCGTTGGTTTTACATAATCCTCATTGAGTGCATTTTTTCAGTACAACTGGTCGATTTCCTCTAAGTCCAGACAAGTGGGTTCTATGAACCTCTCCCCTTTTGATGAATCTAATGGTCCTATGACCTTGTATTCTCTAGACTCAAATGTCATTTTCCTGGTTTTCAAATTGATTATGGCCTAGTTGTCAAACAACCAATCCAGAACAAGAAATGTCGGGTAAGGTGTTGTGTCGTCTACTATTTCAATGACTTCAAAATCTACTTTAGTGCACACTCCATCCATATATATTGTCACTCCTTTCAGTCTACCTATTGGTAGGACTCTATGCTGATTTGCTAGTTTTAATTGAATGGTTGAGTATCCCAATATTGGTTCTCCCATGCATTGCCATATTGTCTTTGGTAGCACATTCACTTCGGATCCTAGGTCTAGTGTAATGTCTCCCATATTGAAATCCTCAATGTTAGCATTTATTCTAAATTCCCTACTTGTTCTTCTTATTGTGTGTAGGTGATTAACTGTTTTTGGTTCTAGATTTTCTTTCGTCTCACTGCTACATTTCTCTAGTATGTTTTGCAATATTTTCACAGATGAAGGATCACTTAATACTTTTATGCATGATTTCAAAAAGCCTTTAATTGTACTTACTTGTCCAGGGGTTTCATTCTATTGGCATGATCTAGTGAGGGCGACATCTCATATTCTGGGGCTTCCTTGAATGGTTGTGTAGTTGAAGTCAATGTTGTGTCCTTCTGAAATTCTTGTCTAGCTTCTTTAAATATCTCCTTTTCCTTTTGCGGGTCAAACTGCTTCTTGGGGTCAGTGTTCTTCTTTACCCATTGGTTTTGTTCTGGTTCCTGTCAAAATGCGTTAGTGCCTATTTTCGTTCCTCCACAAGTGACTATGTTGATGTTTCATCCGCGTCCCTTACTTCAACTGAAATTCACTAAACATTATGATTGTTCTGGTTCCTCTTTTCATGAATCTTTACTAGTAGTGTCGGACATTCCTCTGTATCATGGTCCGATGCATGACAATACATTCAAGTGGATGGTGGAAGTGGACATTCTCGTGCATAATTTCCTAGTTGCTGATAATTGTGACATGTGACTGGTCCTCTACCCCATCCAAAACCTCCTATGGCTCGTCCTCCACCTCTGTATCCCACTCGATCCCCTCTCAGCGCATTATATTGTGGTGCTTGATTGTACTGCACGGTATTTTACTAGGGTTGTGTCGGGTTGTACTGCGGTTTCACGTTATTGTAGGGTTGTTGCGCAATGTTGTATGGAGTTGGGGCTTGATTGAACTGTGGTTCTACTTTCCCAGTCATTATTTTGACTTGTACCCTGTATGCATCTGATGTTCTTTCCCGCATCAACTCCATAGTCTTGCAATCTTTGTCATCATGGCCCACTAACTTACAAAAGGTGCAATATGAATTCTTTGGAACTGTCTGGTATTTATGCATCATCATATAGTGATAAGGGTCGTGACCTAGTTTCTTTCATATTTCGCACCATAATCCTCCCTGTGGTAATGGATTTGGCATACCCATTGCCATGTACTACACAAATGTTGGGCATTCATTCTTGTGGTGTTCTTCCGTCCTGCATGTGGTACACCAAACGGATTATTGTTTGTCCTTGTTCTTATTCAGGTTCAGCTGAAATGTTAAATTCTTCAAATCCTACTTCAGTTCTTCGATAGCTGGGTCCATCTGCTGGTACTGGTTCTCTTCTAGTTGCAAGGTTTCTTGCTGAACCTCTGCCTGCGTCTGAAACTTATGTTGTTGTAAGGGATATTTTAAGTGTGGGATTAGTGAGTTGAAAAATAGGTGCCGATGCTGCATATCAGTCATAAGGTATATTAACTTTCCCTCCTGTTGCTTGACTCTTTGATCAATCTCCCATACAGATTCTGTTAGAAAAACAGGACTGTGAAGCAATAAAATAAAACAAATGCGGAAACAAAACACAAAAGATACACAATACAATAGAGACACAGATTTACGTGGTTCACCCAGTGTGGGCTATGTCCACCAGAGAAATTACCAGGTCCTTCCTTTATTATTATCCAACATATGAAGGGGTACAACCTACAACAAACCCGCTGTAACTTCCTCTTCTTTCTCTCATATTCTCCTATCTCAGAATATAATATTCAACATCAACCATAGCCGCAATACATTTTCCTCATAAAAGAGGGTTGCCTTCTAGGGAAAAAAACCCTAACATAATCTCTATCGTTAGATCCATGACCTTATAATGAATGGTCCAGATTTACAATGAAATTACAATATACATTTACAAGGAAAATTTTTCCTTCAGGGGATTTGCCCCCAAACCCCCATCGAGGAATGCTGCCCCTGAACCCTCGCTGGGGGCCCACTTGCCCCTAGACCCCCCAGCCGGGGGGATAGCCCCCCTGGACCCCACAGAGGGGGTAACCCCCTTCTACACTCCCCCACATGGAAGAGTGTACATACTTATGGGGTGTAAATACTTCATGGGGTATAAACACAGCTAAAAGTAAAAGACCTCTAAATCAGGAAGATAATCAGGCTCCACAACCAACAATCTCCCACTTGGAGACTGATCTCAACAACTCCATCGTTGTTGTATATGCTAGACTCTGAACCTTCTTGGACCTGGAAAATTTATTATCTTCATCTTCATTCTTGAAGACCAACTGAAATTGAGCAGGAACTTAGTTTCTCCCTGGTTACTCCCTTTGTTAACATGTCTGTAGGATTTTGGCTAGTGTGTATCTTTTCCAACTTCAAATGTCCATCTTCCAAGGTGGATCGTATGAAGTGGTACCTCAACTGTATATGCTTAGTCTTTGAATGGAAGTCTGAGTTCTTTGTAAGATGAATGGCACTCTCACTGTCACAGTACAACCTGCTATTCTCTTGCTTATTTCCCAATTCCTCCATAAACCTCTGTAATCAAATCATCTCTTTACTAGCCTCTGTAGCAACAACATACTCTTCCTCTGTTGTTGAAAGTGCAACAACCTTTTGCAGTTTTGAAATCCAATTTACTGTTGTTCCACCTATAGTAAACACATACCCTGTGGTACTCCTCCTGCTATCTTCATCACCTGCCATATCTGAATCAACATATCCTTGTAGAACAGTTTCTGAACCTCCAAAACATAATGCATGATTAGCAGTAACTCTCAAGTATCTAAGAATCCACTTTACTGTCTCCCAATGTTCTTTAACTGGATTGTTCATATATCTACTCACAACTCCCACTGCATGTGCA
>ML779574.1:712745-737178 GCA_009831015.1 Picea engelmannii
CTCAACCAAAGCTTTCCATTTCTTAAAAGTATCAAAAACATCATATTTTTGTCGAATGCAATAAACCCAAGTTTTTCTAGTTGCATCATCAATAAAAGTAATATAATAATGAGATCCACCAAGAGATGATACCTGAGATGGTCCCCATACATCTGTATGCATAAGTTCTAACCTTTCACTCTTCTTTTCTTTTCCGACTCTGAGAAATATGACTCTCTTCTGTTTTCCATAAGCACAATGCTCACATAAGTCCAAATCAATTTGTTTAAGATCTGGAAACAAATTTCTTTTGTGAAGTATCCGCATCCCCTTCTCACTCATGTGTCCAAGCCTATGATGCCACAGTGTTGTATCCACTCCTGTAGAAGCTAAAGAAATAGAAGAGTCAGTATTACCAGTACATAAATACAATGTACCTACCTTCTCTCCTTTCGCTATCACAAATGATCCTTTGATGACCTTCCACATCTTATCTGTAAATATGGATATACAACCTTCACTTGCTAACTGCCCTGTTGAAATTAGGTTTTTTCCTTAAATTTGGAACATGTCTTACCTCTTTCAACAACCATTGGTTTCCATTGCATTGCTTTATTTTTACCTTTCCCATTCCAATAATTTTGTATGGTGCATCGTCACCCAAATGAACTTGTCCAAAATCACCTTGAACATAATATAGAAAATGTTTCCTATGGGGTGTGGCATGAAATGAAGCCCCTGAATCTACTACCCAAGACTTAGAAATATTATCTACAGAAAGAATCAAAGCATCTTGTAACACATCACCTGTTACATTTGCTTCCTGATTTCTCTCTTATTGTCCATCTCTTTGTTTCTTTGGAGCTCTGCAGTCTTTCTTCAGATGTCCTTTCTTCCCACAATTCTAGCACTCTATCTTTCCAAGTCTGGATTTGGATCTACCCTTCCTAGAATTCCCATGGTTCTCAAAACCCTTTCCTCTATCCTTTTGACTTCCCCTATTCTCCAAGTTCGACGCATTTCCTGATGTCTCACCTGTGCTTTTCCATTGCATTTCCTCACTAAGGATAACACCAACAACATCATCAAATTTTAAAGTATTTGAACCAGAGATAGAGTTACTTACAACCATGACCAAGCTATTCCATCTTTCTGGCAATGAGCACAATATTAGAAGATCCTTGACCTCATCATCAAAGTCCACTTTTACAGAACTTAGTTGATTAGTAACTGTATTAAAATCATTTAAATGTTCTACAATAGACCCACCTTCCGACATCTTCATATTAAATAATCTCTTCATTAGAAATACCTTATTGGACATCGAGGGATTTTCATACAATTTGGCCAATGCGTCCATCAAACCCTTCGTTGTCTTTTCTTTGTAAATATTGAAAGCCACCAACGCTGCCAGGCTTAGCCGTATCGTTCCTAGAGCCTTTCTGTCAAGAATCTCCCATTCTTCATCCTTCGTAGCCACTGGCTTCTTTTCTATTCTACCCAATGGTAGGAATAGATCCTTCTAATATAAATAGTCTTCCATCTTCATCTTCCATAACTGGTAGTTTTGGTTGTTAAATTTCTCAACTCTAAACTTTCCATCTTCCAACATTGCTCCCACTCGAACCGAGAACCCTCTTTTCCTGCGAGTTACCTTTCGCTTTGATACTAGTTGTTAGAAAAACAGGACCATGAAGAAATAAAATAAAACAAATGCAGAAACAAAAAACAGAAGATACACAATACAATAAAGACACATATTTACGTGGTTCACCCAGTGTGGGCTACGTCCACTAGAGAAATTGCTAGGTCCTTCATTTATTATTATCCATCATATCAAGGGATACAACCTACAACAAACCCACTGTAACTTCCTCTTATTTCTCTCACAGTGTCCTATCTCAGAATACAATATTCGCCATCAACCATAGCCACAATACATTTCCCTCATAAAAGAGGGTTGCCTTCTAGGGAAAAAAACCCTAACATAATCTCTATCGTTAGATCTGTGACCTTATAATGAACTGTCCATATTTACAATGAAATTACAATATACATTTACAAGGCAAATTTTTCCTTCAGGGGCTTCACCCCCAAACCCCCATCGGGGGACACTGCCCTTGAACCCCCGCTGGGGGCCCGCTTGCCCCCAGACCCCCCAGCCGGGGGGATAGCCTCCATGGACCCCATAGAGGGGGTACCCCCCCTCTGTAGTCGTCCGCGTTGAAGAGTGTACATACTTATGGGGTGTAAATACTTCATGGGGTATAAACACAGCTGAAAGTAAAAGACCTCTGAATCAGGAAGATAACTAGGCTCCACAACCAATAGATTCTCCTAGTTTTTGTCTTATTTCAATCATCTCATTCATGTACTGATCCTCTGATCTTATCTTCTGGAACTCATTTATCAATAATTTCTTAATGTTGTCTAGTGTTCTTGTCATCCCAGGGGCACTGTTTGTGTCTAAACTCATGTACCAATCTAGTGCGCGGTCTCTTAGCATAATCGCTAGCTGCACAATTTTGGTATCTTCATCAGTGATCTTCTTTGCTTCGTAGATCTTTGCACAAATGAACAAATTCTTCTCAGGGTCTACTTCTACATCTCCTTGAAATTCTATCAATCTGATGGTGGGATCGTGTACTACCATTCTGAATACGAAACTATTGCCTCCTCCGCGCGATGTAGATACTTGACTAGTGTTGCCTGAACTTTCTCCTCTAGTTGTTTCTCCTTTTGTAGATGTACTTCCTTCTGTCAGACTTCCTCCAAACCTCAGTAGCCTAAACGTTGGTGTTATCTTTGGTGTATTAGTCGCACATGGATTTATGGGTTCGACACTTACATTAATATGGATAGGATGGTGTCCTTCTCCTCCCATTCTTGGGTCTCTTGTCTTCCTCTCATATGTTGTGCGCATGATTTCCTCAATCTGCTCCACAGCCCAGAGATCCTCTACCTCTTTCTCATCACTCACCAAGCCTTCCCTTGCAGCTATGGCTCTCTTCTTGGTATTCACCTTATATTGGTAGGGTACTCTACTACACATCGTTCCTGATGATGCCAAGATCCACTTGAGCTAGTCGTCATCCATCATGATCGGGTCCAAGGGTTCCTCCTCCTTCTTTCCTTTATCCTTAACTCCTTCCATTTATCCTCTATTTGTAAGTGTTTCCCCCCTTCCCCCATGCATGTAGGGAAGTTTAGTTGTTTTATTCCATTGTCATTACACCTTTTTTATATAGCATTATCTTAATAGAAGTATACAAGGATTGAATGTACCTTCCTCAAGGTCCACGTAGAAATTTTTGATCTACTGCGCTGTATGACTTCACTATGTCAACTGCAAATTCTGTGATGAAACCTGCTACAATACTGTCAAGCCAAAAGTCTACGGCACGGGTGAATTTTTTGTTCACCTACTGTAACTGCTCAATATGTACCAGAGTCCAATCTAGCTGTTGAATCTGGTTCATCATGTGGTTATCCTTCAACCTTAGTATCCACTCCTGTAGTAGATGCGGAAAATCATAGAAAAAGACTTTGTGTAAATCAATAAATACGTATTTATCCAGATATTTGCGAGGTGTGATCCTAGGGTTTGTATTGTCTTTCTATGCAAACTCTAGCTCTTTGGTTCACAACCAACCTTCAATTTCTGCTTTCGTGGGGTTCCAAGGTCTCAACATTCCCTTATTATGTCTTACTAATTTAGTGAAGAAATATTTACATAATTAACCTTGGTCCACACCTAAGACATAATCATCATCATACTCTCTTTATTTACCACAAGGATAACCCTACAACCATTGGGCTTACATATTCATGACCATTACAGACTCACAACTCTCTGTATCGAGGTATATGCTTATAAAGATCCAAAAATTAGGTTGGAAAATATTACATAATACACTATTTATAGGCATATACAACAATGTAAAACCGTAATTTGTGGTGCCCAAAACTATCACATATCCATGAATATGATTGTTTGTGATCTTAGCAATCTAGAGATTCTATTAGAGGTTTCATCAATGATCTGGATTATTTTTGGCATGAAATGAGAGCAGAGATATAATAAATAAATGTATAGATACAACTTGAACATTCGATAATATAATAGAAATGTATCATAGATGCAACCATAAACACAAAGATACATTAATACACAATTTTCTATTAATGAGCTAAATGTACAAAGACTGTAAAAATACAGAGTGAAAGACTAGCTAGAATGGTGGCAACTTATCTTTGAGAAGAGATGTTTCTACTACTCACATTCGCAAGAAGATGATTTTACAGTGAGAATACAAAGGAATATTTATCATAAAGAAAATCCAAAACTCTAACCCTGGAAGATGAAAATCCAATAATTTTGTGGACCCTGTTTTGGGTAGTTTGGTGTATCAACTTCCCCAGGGCGTAACTTTGGCATACGATCTCAGTTTGGGGTGAACGATAGCTCATTGGAAAGGCATTGTTGAGGATATTCATTTTGGGGGCTCATTAAGAGCCTTCAACTATCATTGAGAATATCAATCCCCAAAAATCTTCATTTAGGCCCTCAAAATGGCCCCGAAGTTAAAAACTGCTAAAAATAGTAAATTGCCAAAATTGCTGGAAAATTGTTTTGAACCAGATGGAAAAGGTGGGTGGCCACCGATATCCACTTGGATAAATCCTCCCTCCTTAGGAAGAAATGGTATCCATTGCATTGATTTCCATGGGGAGAGGGGAAAGTGATTGAATCTTGGTGCACTACTTTCTTTGCTCGAGACGTTGCGCCATGGAAGGATGTCATGAACCTATTGCTTTCGGGATTGAATCTATTCAACCAATTGAGCTACATGAGATGTATGGGTGCAGAAGGAATATTTGTGATTTTCTTCATTTTTTTTGACCTAATTATGTTGGGTAGAAGGTGCTTGGGCCGAGGCTGTAGTGGTTGCAGTATCCTTTTGTTCACCTTTTGAACAGATTGTGAAGAATATGAATTTTGTAGTATGAGATACTACCTTGCAACATTGTTTAGGTGGGATCATAGTTGGAACTACCTCTGGTATCCTATAGAGATGACCCCCCAGAGTAACAATAACACTACGAGGTCGAGACTTATAGATAACATGGTTCTTCCACATATATGGTTGTCCCAAGAGAAAATCATAGACATCCAATAGGGAAACATCACATAATACCTCATCCTTGAAGGGATGGATGTTATATGACAATCGACATTGCTAGCTGACACAAAGATCTCGTCCCTGGCGAAACCACCCAAGGTTGTATGGTTTCGAGTGTGGTGTTTTTGAAAATCCAAACTGTTTGACAACCTCTGCTGAGATGAGGTTCTTCTGGCTTCTGCTATCAACAATAAAATGCAGTAGGGTCCCCTTCACCCAAATTTGTGAATGAAAAATGTGCTCACTTTCTTCATGATCTGTGGGTTCTTCTTGTTGAATTGTTGCGGTCATGACAATAAAAGTGGGGTCTGCATCGATGATCTCTCTTCTATCAATATTTTCTGAATTAGATTTTGAATCAAGGTTCGAATCCTTGTCTTTGATCTCAGCCACTAATGACTCTTTTGAGCAATATTCATCGGTGTTGTTCTAGGGGATTTTGGGGAAATCACACCATTTCTCAGTTTTCCTTCTTCGTCTTTCCGTGACCCTTCTTTCCTTGTGGCTTGGACTGGTTTTTGGGAGACTGTTTGTTAGGGTTGTCTTTATCATACTTTGGTTGTTGTGGATTTGCAGACTCGAAATCCACTTTGTTATGATGCTTAAATTTCAGCTCAATTTTAACAAAATATTGATAAGCAACACCGAATGATGAGATGTCTAGAAAATCCATTTCAGTTTGGATGTATCTATGTAGAGCCCCACGATATTTCAGAACCAAATTTCGTTCAGAGTCTTTGATACCCAACTTGATGTGCAAGGTATGGAAGGTATTGGTGAAATCTATAATTCTTGGCCCCTCTCTTTCCGTAGTGTGGACCATATCATGTACTTGTCCTCATAGTTTCCAATAGGGTAGTGCTATTCCTTTACCACATCCACAAAAAAATCCCAAGTGGGCTCGACCCCATATATTCCAGACTCCTCTGTGGAACTTTTCTCCTAGTAAGTTTCCCACCAATGTTTGACATGGGGGAGAGCCTTAAGGAGTGCGAAGGCGATCTTTTCCTTATTGGAGAAATTATTAACAAATAAATAACCTTCTAGAAAATTTAACCATTTTTCTAGGGCATCTGCATCTATCTCTCCTTCAAATATGGGAATATCAAAATTAACTTGTACCTTAAAAATTGAGGTATCTCCAAAGTGGTATCTTGATGAAGACGCACCCTTTTTATCGGTAGGCATTGAAGGATGTGTACAAAATTCTCCATCATTTCGTCCCTCTGTCACGTGAGAGCTTGCTCAAGCAACAGATTAATAGAATCGTATGCTCTGTCATTTTTATTTTCTTCTGCCATTGATGGTTTCTTGGGAATGAAAGATCAATTTTCCTCAATAGAGACAAGCTCGACACCCAACTTTCTATACTCGAACATCATCGAGGACATGCACTGAAAAACGATCAAGAGCAGCCTGCTCTGATACCACTGATCTGAATTATTTTCGGCATGAAATCAGAGCAGAGATATAAGAAAAAAATATACAGATATAAATTGAATATCCAATAATATAACAAAAATGTATTATATATGCAACCATAAACACAGAGATACAATAATACACAATTTTCTATTAATGAGAAAAAATGTACAAAGACTGTAAAAATACAGAGTGAAAGACTCGCTAGAATGGTGATAGCTTATCTCTGAGAAGAGATGTGTCCGATACTCACTTTCTCAAGAAGATGATTTTACAACGAGGATCCAAAGGCCCTTTTATCATAAATAAAATCCAAAACCCTAACCCTAGAAGATGAAAATCCAACAATTTTGTGGACCCCTATTTGGGTAGTTTGGTGTATCAACTTCTCAAGGGCATAACTTTGGCATATGATCTCCGTTTGGGGCACACGATAGCTCGTTGGAAAGGTATCATTGAGGATATTTATTTCTGGGGCTCAATTAGATACTTTGGCTATAATTGAGAATCTCGATCCTAAAAAAAATTCATTTAGGCCCTCAAAATGGCCCCGAAAGTTAAAAGCTGCTCAAAATAGTAAATTTCCAAAATTTCCAGAAATATGTTTTGAGCCAGATGGAAAATGTGGGTGGCCACATATATCTACCTAGATCAAACAAATAGTCGAACATCAGTCAAATATGAACCATTCAAATACCTTTTTGACCTCCTGTCGGACACTAGTCAACTATCCAGTCAACCTCTATTTGAGTTGTCCTACTGACCATCATATTGAATTAACTATTAATAAATTCATACCCCAATCAATAATTATCAACTATCCATTTGGTTGACTAAATCTCCACTACAAATAATATAACATTCCCAACATTCTCCCATTTGTTTTCTTCTTTGTAGAAACAAGAGAGCCTAAAATTATATTCACTGGCGGTGAGTAGCAATGCATGTTGCTTCTCTGCACCAAGAGCTCTTCACAACACTCACAAAATTGGTGAAAGAGCATGATATGTATTCCAAAGTGTCTACCTTTTGCAACGACTCCTTTTTTCTTTCCACCATGTCTCTGAAAAAATGGTATTGTACATCAATATGCTTCATCCTGGAATGGTAAGTTGGGTTCTTTGCCAAGAAAATTACACTATGACTATCGTGATTTATCCTCGTAGCTTGCTTCTCAAACCTAATACTTGAACACACTATATGAAACCATACTAGTTCTTTTCTTGCATTGGTGGCTACCATGTATTCAACTTCTATTGTTGAAAAATGTACTACTTCCTATCTCCACTAAACCTATTAAACACATATCCACTGGTAAACCGTTGTCAATCAATATCTATGTCCCAATTGGGATAGAAAAATCTATGTGCATTTACTTCCTTATTAGATTCAGGTTTCCATTGGTAACAAATTGCATACTTGGTTGTGACACACAAGTACTTGGGTGCTCTCTTGACTGCAGTCTAGTTCTCTTTCCCAGGTGTCGAAATGTACCGGCTCAATACTCCCATTGCATGATCAATATCTGGTTGAGTGCACACCATTGCGTACATTATACTACCAAAAACACTAGAATAGGGAACATGTGCCATGTACTCTATTTCTTATTGAGTCTTTGGACATTATTCAACAATAATTTTTAGTTCTACAAGAATAGGTACCTTGACCATTTTACACTCCTGCACATTGAAATATTTTAAGAATATTTCAACATAATTCCTCTAATTTAACCAAAGTTTTCTAACTTCCTGATCTCTCTTAGTCTCCATTCCTAGAATGAAATTAGTGGCACCGAGATCCTTCATGTTGAACTTGGAGGATAACTACATCTTCACCTCTATTGCATCCATGTTTTTTCTAACCAACAACATGTCATCAACGTACAAATCCACATATATGAAATTTCCACCTTCTTTCTTGGAATACACACATTTATCAACCTTTCTTCTCACAAATCCAAAACTAAGGATGTAAGTGTCAAAAATTTGGTACCAATCCTTGGTGATTACTTTAGACCATAAAGGGATCTCTTCAGTTTGCACACCATCTCTTTTTTTCCCTTTACTGCAAATACTTCAGGCTATTTCATGTATACTTCTTCTTCCAAATCCCCATCTAGAAATGTTGTGTTCACATCCATTTGATCTATCTCAAGATCAAATTCTCTAACTAGATACATTAGTATTCTAATGGAAGTCAATTTCGTAATAGGAGAGAAAATCTCACCGAAGTTGACTCCTTTGACTTGGGAATACCCTTTTTCTATTATTCAAGATTTTAATTTCTCGATATGGCCTATTGCATTTGATTTATTCTTGAACACCCACTCTCTACCAACGAGTTTTATTCCATTAGGTAGTAGAACCAAATCCCATGTCTCATTCATGTGCAAGGATTTCATTTCTTCAACCATGGCGTCCTTCCAAAGTTTATCCTCTGTCGATTTGACTACCTCTCTGGTCGACCTGGATCATCATTAGTGGACGATAATATAAATGCAAAATGGAAATTAGGTGGAATATACCTTTCAACTAGTTTTATTAATTGTTTATACCTCCTTACAACCAGATTTGGTGGTTTCACCTCTTCATCTAATTCAATTGACTCCTCTAAATCATGTTCCTCATTCTTCATATCAAACACTGATTTCTCTGTTTCTTTGTCCATTTGAGCATCTTCAATCCTGGAAGTTCCTTTGACTTCCCTGAAGATAACATCTTGACTGTAGACGATTTTCTTCAATACCAAATCCCACATATTATATCCTTTCATTCCATCCTTGTAACCAATGAAAATACACTTGACTTCCTTATTGTCCAACTTGTTCCTCTTTTCTTTAGGAATATATACAAATGCATCACAATAAAAAACTTTGTGATGTGAAAGAAAAGGATTCTTACCAAACCATACCTCATGTGGATTCAAGTTGAATAGTGCTGATGAAGGATACATATTAACCAAATACCATGCAGTGTTGATTACCTCTATCCAAAATTCTTGTGCTTTCCCTACACCACTGAGCATGATCCTTAACTTTTCCATCAATGTCCCGTTCATTATTTCAACAACTCCATTCTAATGAGGGGTGTTTCGGGTAGTATTTCGGAGTGCTACACCACATTTCTTGTAGAAATGTTCAAACTCCTTACCACATAATTCACCTTTGTTGTTTATTCTCAACACCTTGATCTTCTTATCTAGTTGGTTTTCCACAAGATATTTAAACTCTTTGAACTTAGCAAAAAATCAAATTTATTTCCTAGGAAATATATCCATGTCCTCCTAGAGAAATCATATATGAAAGAGATGCAATACAAATATCCTCTTGGTGATGGGACCAGTATAGGGCCACATATAGTGTGAAAACTTGCATCACTCATTTTGATAACATATATTAGATTTATTTCCAAACATGAAATATGTAGCACGCAAGGAAGGGTTCTAATCCTCCATCCTTTATCATCAGTTGGAATCTACCTCATCCAATAATATTGGTTGTCAATTCATCTCCCAAAAAATAAATCTACTCCTTCATAGTTCTCATATTCACAGAACCATTCCATGTGAGGTGTCATATGGAAAGTTGCACCTTAATTGATCAACCAAATATAATGATCTGACTGTGTACTGGTTGATGCCAAATACAAATCCCCTCCTTTGTCTAGATAATTATTTCCTTCAATTAATTGATTCTCTTCATATCCCTTACTTTTCTCAGTAGCCTTTGACTTCCAATCCCTTATGTAATGCCCAAATTTACCGCACTTCCAGCATATCCTCATCAACTGAATATTGGATTTAGATCTACCTCTCGACTTAGAATTTCTATTGAATAATTTACCTTTTCCTTCATTGACCGGTGTTATAGATTCATTTACCAACACATGTGATTATGATGACTTATTGGCCCAAGGTACATCCATTTCCTTTCTTGCAAGAACATTTCCCCCCTTTCCTCCTCAAAAATACTTAAAGTTTTTTTTTTTTTGTTGATGTATGTGACTAGACTTAAGGTATATCGCATACATACAGTTGTTTCCAGTTAGAAACCCATGCAAATTTTAATTTGGATAAAAAATGAAAAATAATTCCAACTTTTTGGGAAAAGTTGACGGGTTCCTCAGGTTCTTGACCTTCTGTAGCCCATCCATAACTACTTCCATTGTAAAAGAGGAGTATAAATTAGAGCCTATAGGTGGAGGGAAAAAAGGAGAACATAGAAATGCATCGTTATGTTGTCATTTTAAATTCAGTCCTGCAAGTCCCCTTTTTCCCCTTGCATTTGAGATTGTCCTTTCCATCCGAAAACCATTTTTTTAGAAGTTGTTTTCTCCCTATGTTGTCAGGAAGGAATCATTAGAATTCTTTGGAATTGTTTGAGAACAAAGTGTTGGAGGTGTCATCACTCTGTGATTTCCTTAGTTGAAGAGGAAATGGGCACAGAGATAACCACAAACCAACTTGAGGATGGAAGCTACCCCTTCCAATCTAGAGAGGGATCTCTCTTTCAAATCAATCACTGGAAGGATTGATTTGATATTTAATTTAAAATATAGATCTCTAGATCAGGGTAGAATTTATAGAGTTGGTGGTAGAAGAGATGAAAATTCCATTGGGAAATGGAGTCATAGGGTCAGAGATCAATGGTGGTTTGTTGGACACTTAATGAATTGAAATATAACTACTCAGAGGAAAGGTATAAAGTGATTCTTTAATCCATTAAATATCGTTGTAGTAGAAGGATCGGAGAGAACAAAATAAACTCTTAGGGAATCTATCAAGGATGAATGCCAAGGTGATTATAGTAGAATCACAAAAATAAAATATATGAAATAGAGCATCAATCTGCAGATGAATTATGATACGTATACTTAACTTAAAATCAAATAAGAAAACATTTAAATGAAAGAATTAAGACAATGAGAACAAGTACACTATAAAATCACAATCACCTGTATCTCTGGAGTCAAATTTCAGATAGTTTTGATCCAACAAATTGCATTATTCTCATAAAATAGTTTACAATATGCAAACAATAAAACATCTTCACACACTCGCCAATCATGAATTCATGAAACATCATAAAATATATACAAAATACATATTCTATCCTCCCAAATTCAAATTGAACTACCTCCCTAAATCAACCTATAGTTACAAAATATCTTGGCAACAAAATCTGAACTGTCTGCTGAAAAGGAGGAGTCAATATTAACTCATTAAATACATATAACAACTTGAATAAAATAGATCTTTGAATCCATTTTATAATGATATTTGACCCTTTCATTCGTTGTATATGAGGTGGCATGCCTTGCTGACTCATACATGATTATATGAATATGACAAACTGCTCTATCACAATTGTGCAGCGAGCTCTCTATGCAACATAAACCTACAGAAAATTGCGCAACATCTTGCATAGAGAATCCTTTCTTCACATTTTGTCCACCTATTTTAGATTTGTCTGATAGATGATGAGTGACTGATGGTGATTTTTGTCTCATGATGGTTATTCTCCTGAAGTCTTGAACATTCTCTAAAAATCTTACCTTAGATGCTCTACCATCATTCTGGTTGTTATTTTGTAGCCATCAGAATGATTTTGTGCCATGAATAGAGATATGATTGCTACATCTGTCCTGCAAATCTACAATTTTGTTTTAGTGCCAAGATATGCTCAAATTGTACCTCCTAGCAATAGTTACCTTCAATCTGGAAGTTGATTTGGTTGCCAATCCCATACTGCAAAGTGCTCTATCTCCATCTTAACAACATCTCTTATTGCCTAAAAATTTGGAAACTATCCTCGATATGTCTATCCTTTTCTTTCTAAACTAGAGATGATGGAGTTTCTATATGATATGCCACTTGTATTGAACATAGTTCATCCAAATATCCTTAGTAGGATTCTGCGCCAATTAAAAAATTATTGTCTTTCTCTAGAATTTAGTTCTTCTGTAGACATTCTGGCATACCATGGTGGCCTTCTAGGGATTTGGATATTGTCTTTATACAATGCGTATTCTTCTTTCTGTTGTTCCTTCCTTTGTGAAATATATTAACATGCATCCAAATGAAACCAAATATGCCAAGTTTTTTCTATCACATGACTATCCATGAAATCAGGCCCTGTGATGCCATCAAGAAATCCAGGTAAGTTCTTACCTCTGTTGTAGTCATCAACATAGGTGCACTAGGAAATGTACATGTCGAGCATATTTAGTGAGGTATATTTCTTATTCTATGGTTGTGTCATCACCTCCAACAAATGCAAGCTGTTGAACTTTAAATAAATGGGATGCACCATCACAAATTGCACAACCACTTATTCCTCTTCTCCAAAAGATAATTATAAAATTTCAAGTTTCCCATTGTCTCCCTATAAAACGGTACATAAAACCATAAACATGCCAACATAAATTTTTTAAATCATTATTTAAACCTTTTCGAACAAGCTCATGAGATTCTCTCTTATGGTCCATGCAATTTAATATCAAACCCTTCATTGACAACATATGTCCATGTTCTGGAATTGTTTTTTAAGTATAGAATCGAAGACCCTTATACCCTTCTTATAATGTTTCATTTCATAAGATTTTACAATGAGCTTGAAGAGATTGACCTCGATGAGATGATGGTGATACTCGGTAATTGATTGATGGCACACTTGGATACTTGGTTCACTCAACTAATGACATCTGGTAGCTAGGTGATGATCAATTTGGAGCCATTTATAGTAATGACACATGGACACTTCCCTTCACGCTTGGCATCATGGTTTTAATGAGTTTAACACTACGTTTGGTTATGGACCACTCCGAATATATTGAATTATCTTCACGCTTCAAAGATAAGCACCTTATGTCATGCGAACTATATGGATGTTGATCATTTACCTTCTGCATCCACAAATTCTACTCCTTCTACTTCTTTCTATTTTGGTATAAGTCTAGCTACCTCCATTCATGTGTTGAGTTGTGATACTACATTGCATTTTGCGGATTTTTATTTTGAGCCTAATGTTGGATTTTGCTTGTTGTTGTTTATCCTTTTATGCATTATCATCAGTTTCTAGCCATGCAATCTCTAGCCTTTGTGACTCGACACTTTTTTCCCTAGAGGAAAACTCCCTCGAGCATCCATGCCATGCATGTGTGTCCTTTCATTGAGAATAGGTATGTTCCTTGCACATGGAAATGTTTTTATCACTCATGATTCTCGTTTCTTCCATTGTAATATAACATTATTTTATTATTTTTCATGATTTATAATATGAAAACTACAAAAAAATTAAAAATTAAAAAAAAATGATAGGAAGATTCTTGTTTTTTATATGGCATCTAGTTGTGTCACCCTTGAATAGAGCGCAATATTATGATTTTGTATCTAACTATATTCGTTTTAGTATGGATTTAGGAGGCCTTTCCTTTTTTTTGAGAATAATCTCCTCTGACTGATTATTCTTCCAATCATATGGAGCGTTTGTTTATGCATAATGTGTTGTAAATGTATCCTAGTTCATAGTTTATGTTTCCCAAGTCACTTTTTGTTTTATGCTTCTGTTCAAGGGAATTCAACCTGTGTCGAGAACTCTGCAGAACTCTTGACTTTCCAAGTTGGCCTCCCCTTGTTTTAGGAACTTCTAAGTTTCACAAGTATCTTTGTATCTAACTTGTGCTAGTATAGAAGGTCCCCATTGAATTCTTTCTATAGGGTCTACTCTTATCAAGTAAAACTAATTGCTCTAAGACTATGACCTAGAGTTTCACCATGGGAATATTTACATTATTTATAGGTAACCTTATGCTCAGTGGATGACAATCATCATTGATCACTGAATGAGCGGGTTCCCTTGTGTTCAGCGTTAACAACAATTATCACATATAGGGATTCATGCGATACCTTGGTTTCCATTTGAACCCATTGGTGGATCCCTTGTCTTTGTAAGTAGTCTTCATCATGATAGTCTTTGTCGTGTGATATTCTATCTGGTACATGCTAGAGTTGTACCTCAGTGCTACACACTAAAATGTCACACTTGAGTTTCACACCCTAAGTGTCGCAAATGTCGCAAAGTGACGTATGCACCGTGTTAAGTGCCACATGCACTATCAAAAGTGTCATATGCAGCTTACCTAGTGTCATATTCATTTTTCTAAGTGTCACAACCCCTTGAAACCATGAAATATATTTTTCACAATCCCTAAGTCATGTTAGAAGAAGAATCCCCATCACTTGACAATCAAAGCACACCTTTTTATTGGAAATTTTGACCATTTTTTATCATTTTAGAAGGGTGGCACTCCCCTACCCATGTTGAGGGGGATCCAACACTCTTTCCATTCTTAGGGGGAACCATGATGCTTTGTCTCTAAATAGGGGGGGTGCCAGTCTTGTTAGAGGAAAATGTGGGATCCTCCACCTTTTCCTAAGGGCCAAGTCTTGTGGGATGAGGTTGGTCATGGTCGACTCCTATACTATGGATTCATCTAAGGATCAAATCCAAACCTTAGGGAGCCATATCCTCAACCATTTCCCTCATTTTTTCATGGTGGTTAAGACTCTCAAGCATATATATTGAAGGTATTTACAAGGTGAAGGGGGGAGGAATTTAGATATCAAACCTTTGATGTTTGGAGAGGAATCAACATTTTGATTCCAGGGTTCATGTAAGGGATAGATGAGGAGAGATTGGAGAATATTTTTGCATCATCAAACATGCTTTGTAAGTTCCTTCTTTGGATTTCCAATTAATATAAACTTGGCATGTTCCCTTCAAGTTCATGTGTTCTACATTTTCTTGTCTATTTTTGTTTCAGTTTTCATAGATATATATGCTTTTTCTAACCACATAGAGTAGGAGGCAGAGTTACTTTTTTAGTATTTGTAGGACTTCATTTGCATTGAGGATCTTGGAGATAAAGCCCAAGGATTGGATCATCGAGGATGAACATCGCAACAAGGTATGCCACATTCATGTTCTCTCTTTCTTGATTGGTTGAGTTAGATATATAAGGAAAGTAGTAACCACTTGTTCACTTCTGTCTTTGGACCAATAATAAGGGTCTTGGTTCAAAGGGGAGCTTAACCTATTTGCAGGAAAAGATTTTTCACAATAGAAAAATGGTGACTCCAGTGGGGAAGGACTTTGACAAGTTTTTCCTTTGTTTTGTCTTAAATCCTTTCTTATGATTAGATATTGCTTTTTTATTCTTGTTTTTTATCTATTTCCCCTTCCCTCTTCCGAATTGAATATTTTACAGAGCCATTGACTGAGTCTCTACTAATTTTGATCTTGCGGAAGCCATTTTTTAGCCTTTTTCATAAATTGGCACTCCCCTACAGTTCAAGCCAGGGATCCATTAGCTTAACTGGAACTCCCCTTAAGCCTCTGAAGGGGTTACTTTAGCTAATTGGTGCTTCCCATAATCCTTCTATGGGGTTCCATAACACTCTGTCTCTTTGAGAACATGGCCTCCAGTCTCCTCTTTTGGGTTTTTTAACCTGTTTCCACCTTGCTTTTCTCAGTCTTGTTTTGAGAGACTTTCAACCCAGAGTATCCTAGTTGGTCTTTGACTTTGTTTTCTTGAGAATTTGACAATTATTACTCATTTCATTTCCTTCCTTGAGTTTTCAAATATCTTCTAGTTGTTATCCCCTTGGGTTAACAAGATCCCTTGGTTCATTCTGCTTTCAGTTGTCTAATATTCATCTCGCAAAGTTTTTATATTGCTTGATTGTTTAAGAGTTTTCGTCAACTAAAGTTTGCAAAGGTTGTTGGTTTTGAGTCTTTCTAGTCTTCATTGAAACATATCACTTTTTTGGATGATTAGGACTCTCTTGTTTTCTGCAACCCAACCTTGAATGTTGTTTCTTGTTTCTCATTGCTTGAGTGTTTTTATGAGTTCTTGTCTTCTTTCTCTTTTGAAACTTTGATTTTTTTATTAAACGAGTTATCTTACACTTGTTTTCTTTCAGTTCTCATCATTTTGAGTGCACTTTGTTTGATTATTTTTTTTCCTCATATTTCTTTGTGTTGAAAATAGATCTCTTTCATTCCATTTGAATGTTAAGAAGAGAAAAAAATTTCATATCTCCTTGCATACATAATCAAACAAAGATTTTATTTTGCATTCTTTAGGAAATTCGTTTTGGTACAGGTTTGGAAAAAGAGCTAGTTTTTCTTGTGCATTTCGGTTTTTGACAAAATTTTATTGGTATTTTGGCATCATCTTGATATCAGAAATTGAAAGTTGCTTAGTTTTTATTTCTATATTGTGTTAAGAAGAATATAACTCTTCTCCTTCCCATACATAAAATTCATCAAAAAGAATGAACCACATCTCATTCTTTTACATTCTATTGGAGTCGAGTCTCTCACACGTCACTAGTTTTGTACCTGTGAACCTATTGAGTAAAAGCCATTAAAATCAACCATGCACTAATAAAACAAAATAGAACATTTTTTCATTTTAGCACAGAAAAAGTAGCACATGATTAGGGTCTTTGGACTAGGAAAGTGAGTAAATTGTTCAAGACTACTCAACAAACTGTAGAGAACTAAAGAGTGAGCAAATCCAACTTTTGTATAAGCATATCCAGGAACCCCCTCTCACATAGGGGATAAAAATGAGGTTGTGTGTGGAAGAGAAACGAAGATTTCCCCTTCCAAGCTTGACCAATCGTAGTGGAAAAAGCGTATACTAGGGGTTCTTCCTCAAGTGTCGCTGACTCATTTGGTCTCGGTACTTTGTGAACTCTAAATCCGTTCAGGGTCCTCTAGAGTCTACTGGTCCACTTGTCCTTATTCCTATGGAAGAATTTCACACTTTGATATTCTACCCATATGTTTGGTCTTGACTGTCAATTTTACCCACCAGGAGGATGATTACGAGTTGGTAACATTAGTGGCCTTTCCTAGGTATCTATAGAGGTGATCATGGGGGGATTCCCACGGTACCTAGGGAAGATGTCATATCACACTTGAAATACCCTTGGAGGGTGATCCCATGATAGCGATGGTTTATTGCACCAAGAAGGGATGTTACTTGGCAGTCGAGGTAACTGCTTTTCATTTCTTCGTTGGTGGTTTGATATCCCACCTTCAGAAGATCCTTGAGCATACTATTGCTTGGTTGATTGATTTTAGGAGTATGCTTCTTTGATTATCATAGTCGGACTTAGGATCACATATTTCATAGTATAAAAGGTATGGATCCTATTCAGGAACCTCAACACAATGTTTCTTATGAAGTAATGATTGGAGATCAAACTTATGAGACCGAGAGTGTATCTCCTAGAAGTTTCCTTCATGTATAAGAATCGGTCACAACTTTCGTAGAGAACCTTCCATGTTACGTGAATCCTCTTTTCACTGATCCACTTGGCCTACCACTCACTGATCCACCATATACAAAATATTTTGATTCCTGTTCTTCTTAAAAGTTACCATCCGGTTCAACCACTACATAATATTTTGGCATGAACCCACCATATTTTAGTTTTCGTGAAGGACTTGGGAATTTATATTTTTCCACAACTCCTGTAGTTGATACTACTGGTTCTTTGTCTTTACTAGAAACATAGGTGACCTAGGTAACCCTGACTCAACCACTTGTGCATACATCTCCCTTCGCACATGGGTCAGGTAATATTCTTTCTTCACTATTTACACACATGCACACACCAAGTTCTTTACTTGGTTGCTCCATTGGTCAGACACAACCACGATTACGCAAGATACTTAACCTCCATATCAACCATCACATATGATTACACCCTACATTGGAGTCAATATTCAATGGGACACCAACCTTTAGCTAGGGGGAAACCTTCAACTAGAGAGGAAATTTTCATTGGGGGGAAACCTATGTGGTTGAAATATCAATCCTGGGGGAAAGATGCTCCTACAATTCCTTATATCCATACTACCACTGTCATGTATCCTAGAAAACCATTTCTAGGAGTTTCTAACCCTTTGTGGGGTCAACCCAATCCAAATGTCATTCCTCTGCAAGGAATTTTTTCCTATCAATTTGTAAATCCCATGATTCCAACGCAATAGTGACTTCAACCATAATACATGGGGGGACTATCAAGAAAATATTTGTATGTAGGAGGTCCATATATTTAGTTACAGTACATGGGTGGACAACTAGGACAACCACCTTACATGGGTGGACAACCAGGGTAGCCATCGTACATGGGAGGACCTTCTAGTTTTTCCATCTCAGCGCAACTTGAATTTGGTCCTACTAGTGTTTTCATGCCATATGGTTATCACCAGTATCCATAGGATAATCGAAAACCTCCATTCTAAGATATGTTAGATATTCCATATATGTCACATTTTACCAATGATCCCATTCAACATGCCCCGTTTTGGCCCACCATCCCTGCGAAATTACCTTCTGACATCCCGAAATTCAATGGGAAACCTGGGGAAGATCCTAGAAATCATGTTATGAATTTCGATTTATGGTGTTCTTACAAATATTTTATGGACGATTCCATCCATCTTAGACTTTTTTAGAGAACACTTATAGGTGCGACAACGAACTATTATATTGAGTTGTTGTGTAACTTCTTTTTCAACTTTAATTCTCTGACCATGGATTTCCAGACGCATTTTCAGTTGTCTATAGGGTATGAGACTGGTATAGAGATTTTGAAATCACTCTAAAAATCCTCTTCCACCCACATATAAAATCATATTCAAGAGTGGAGAAAACGAATACGATTGATTAAAGATCCAATTCTGGACCAACTCCTTATGGACTAGTTTAAAAAGTCGCTCTTTCCTCCTATTGCACGTGATGTTGCTATGGGAAATATTGTTACTGAGGAGAAAGCTATTATCTGTGCGCGGTATTTGGACTTGGTTTATTCCCAATCTAACAAAATTTATGACATGATCCCTAATGCTCCTCATCTATGAAACGATCCATAAAGACCTACTCTAGAACCAGGTTTCGTTTCAAACACCAAAACTACTTCTTCTCCTACTTGAACCCCCTAGGTGAATGTGGTCCAATCCACATCATCTCATGAACCAAGACATAAGAAGAAGAAAAAAGGGTAAATACAAGAAATATTCTAATGAGCAGGATAATCCAAATACCGATGATACTCAACCGAATAGGAAGGCTAAGTTTCCTTGCATGATATGTTTGGAATACCACTACATGAAATATTGTCCTCATTGTGAGGCAATTGATAAAAATTTTAAGGGTACCTCCCAACTAGTTCAACAAGAACATCTGGTTGCACAAAATCCTGCCCCTCTGTAAGGGGGAAACACAGGTCATTCCCACCATGGGGATTCTTCCATGAGTGCCTCTGAGGTATACATGTTTAAGGAGGTTAATGTAATGAATCAAGCAAACAATTTTGACACTCCTCCAATTTATCAAACTAAAGGAAAGGTTGTTGATCAACCCTCCATACCGAATCCTCCTCCATCTTCCAATCCTCTTCATATTGAGAATCCAATTTCAGACACAGTGTTGTGCCATCCCATGAGTGCAATTCAAAAATTGAAATTTAATACAAATGCTCGTGCTGCCCAAAGCTAAAATATTGTTGAAGGTTTTACACAAGTGCCTTGTGCTATGTCAACCCTCAAAGTTATACAAAACTGTCCAAGTCAATGTAGAACCCTGTTGTCATCTATTGGAGCTATGGATCCATAGGAATCGACTCTGAATATGTTTAATGTGTACTATTATAAGGACATGCTATCCCACCACATAGCCTCCCCATTGCACTATTTTGTATGAGGGAGCCTCCACCTATTTCATATATTTTCCTTGTTGGAGAACCCTTGGTTCTCCTAAACTCACCCTGTCTCCTACCACCCTGAAAGTGTTTGATGGACGTGGTTTCCAACCTCACGAACTCTTGAACTCTTTGATTATCGCAGTCAGACTTAGTATCATATATTTCATAGTATAAAAGGTATGGATCCTATTTAGGAACCTCAACACAATGTTTCTTATGAAGGAATGATCGAAGATCAAACTTATGAGACCGAGAGTGTATCTCCTGGAAGTTGCTTTCATGTATAAGAATCGGTCACAACTTTCATAGAGAACCTTCCATGTTACATGAATCCTCTTTTCACTGACCCACTTATCCTACCACTCACTGATCCACCATATACAAGATATTTTGATTCCTATTCTTCTTAAAAGTTACCACCTGGTTCAACCACTACATAATATTTTGGCATGAACTCACCATATTTTAGTTTTTGTGAAGGACTTGGGAATTTATATTTTTCCACAAATCCTATAGTTGATACTACTGGTGCTTTGTCCTTACCAGAAACATCGGTGACCTACGTAACTCTGAATCGACCACTTGTCTATACATCTCCCTTCGCACATGGGTCAGGTAATATTCTTGCTTCACTATTTACACACATGCACACACCAATTTCTTTACTTGGTCATTCCATTGGTCAGACACAACCACGATTACAAAAGATACTTAATGTCCATCTCAACCATCACATATGATTACACCCTACATTGGAGTTCAATCTTCAATGGGAGGCCAACCTTTAGCTAGGGGGAAACCTTCAACTAGAGGGAAAATTTTCATTGGGGGGAAACCTATGTGGTTGAAATATCAATCCTGGAGGAAACATGCTCCTACAATTCCTTATATCCATACTACCACTATCATGTATCCTAGAAAACCATTTTTAGGAGTTTCTAACCCTTTGTGGGGTCAACCCAATTCGAAGGGCATTCCTCTACAAGGAATGTTTCCCTATCAATTCGTAAATCCCATGATTCCAACGCAATAGTGAATTCAACCATAATACATGGGGGAACTATCAGGAAAAAGTTTGTACGTAGGAGGTCCATATATTCGGTTACAGTACATGGGTGGACAACTAGGACAACCACCTTACATGGGTGGACAATTAGGACAACCACCTTACATGGGTGGACAACCAGGGTATCCATCGTACATGGGAGGACCTTCTAGTTTTTCCATCTCGCCGCAACTTGAATTTGGTCCTACTAGTGTTTTCATGCCATATGGTTATCAGCAGTATCAATAGGATAACCGACAACCTCCATTCTGAGCTATCTTAGATATTCCATGTCTGTCACATTTTACCAACGATCCCATTCAACATGCCCTGGTTTGGCCCACCATCCTTGCCAAATTACCTTCTGACATCCCGAAATTCAATGAGAAACCTGGGGAAGATCCTAGAAATCATGTTATGAATTTCGATTTATGGTGTTCTTCCAATTCTTTTATGGACGATTCCATCCATATTAGACTTTTTTAGAGAACACTTATAGGCGCGAAAACGAAATGGTATATTGATTTGTCGTGTAACTTATTTGTCGACTTTAATTCTCTGACCATGGATTTCCATACGCATTTTCAGTTGTCTATACGGTATAAGACTGGTACAGAGATTTTGAACTCACTCTGAAAATCCTCTTCCACCCACATATAAAATCATATTCATGAGTGGAGACAATGAATACGCTTGATTAAAGCTCCAATTATGGACCAAATCCTTATAGACTAGTTTAAAAAGTCACTCTTTCCTCCCATTGCACGTGATGTTGCTATGGGAAATATTGTTAGTGAGGAGCAGGCTATTATCTGTCCGTGGTATTTGGACTTGGTTTATTCCCAGTCTAAAAAACTTTATGATATGATCCCTAATACTCCTCGTCTGTTAAACAATCCATAAAGACCTACTCTGGAACCAGGTTTCATTTCAAACACCACAACTACTTCTGCTCTTGCTCGAACCCCCCAGATGAATGTGGTCCAATCCACATCATCTCATGAACCAAGATGTAAGAAGAAAAAAAAGGGTAAATACAAGAAATATTCTAATGAGCAGGATAATCCAAATACTAATGATACTCAACCGAATAGGAAGGCTAAGTTTCCTTGCATGATATGTGAGGAAGACCACTACATGAAATATTGTCGTCATTGTGAGGCGATTGATAAATTTTTGAAGGGTACCTCCCAACTAGTTCAACAAGAACATCTAGTTGCACAAAATCCTACCCCTCTGCAAGGGGGAAACACGGGTCATTCCCACCATGGGGATTATTCCACGAGTTCCTCTGAGGTATACATGTTTAAGGAGGTTAATGTAATGAATCAAGCAAACAATTTTGACACTCCTCCAAGTTATCAAACTAAAGGAAAGGTTGTCGATCAACCCTCCACACCGAATCCTCCTCCATCTTCCAATCCTCTTCATATTGAGAATCCAATTTCGGACACAGTGTTGTGCCATCCCAAGAGTGCAATTTGAAAAGTGAAATTTAATACAAATGCTCACGCTGCCCAAAGCGAAAATATTGTTGAAGATTTTACGCAAGCGCCTTGTGCTATGTCAACCCTCAAAGTTATACAGAACTGTCCAAGTCAATGTAGAACCCTGTTGTCATCTATTGGAGCTATGGATCCATAGGAATCGACTCTGATTATGTTTAATATGTACTATTATAAGGAGAGGCTATCCCACCACGTAGCATTCCAAATTAAAATTTTGGTTGGTGGAAAAAACATCGATCGCACTGTTTTGGATGAGGGAGCCTCCACCTATTTCATGTATTTTCCTTGTTGGAGAGCCCTTGGTTCTCCTAAACTTACCTTGTCTCCTACCACCTTGAAAGTGTTTGATGGATGTGGTTTCCAACCTCACGAAATCTCGAAATCTTTGATTATCGTAGTTGGACTTAGGATGATATATTTCATAGTATAAAAGGTATGGATCCTATTCAAGAACCTCAACACAATGTTTCTTATGAAGTAATGATCGTAGATCAAACTTATGAGACCAAGAGTGTATCTCCTGGAAGTTGCCTTCATGTATAAGAACCGGTCACAACTTTCGTAGAGAACCTTCCATGTTATGTGAATCTTGTTTTCGCTGATCCACTTGGCTGACCACTCACTTATCCACCATATACAATATATTTTGATTCCTGTTCTTCTTAACATTTACCACCCGGTTCAACCACTACATAATATTTATTGGATTACTGAGAGGGGGAGTGAATCAGTAATAGCGTAATTATAATCCTTTTTCTTCAAATGTTATATCAATGTAAAATTATTATCCAATAATGAGCACTAAGAAATAAACAATCACACATATACACAGTACACCAATGTTTTACGTGGAAACCCAAATCAGGAGAAAACCACGGAATGTTTTTTCTTATATGTCTTGAAGAATTACATTCATTGGAAGCACCAAATTCATTTGTTTTCTAGTTTCAACTGGAAGGAGGCTCCAACCCCCTAGATTCTTAGGCTACAACCTGAGGGAAGCTCCAACTCCCCAATTCTCTAGCTACAACCAGAAGGAGGCTACAACCCCCAATGTTCTTCGGCTACAATTGGAAGGTGGCTACAATCACCTGTCCTTGCCCCGTCCTACCACCCTGAAGTAGAAGTAGAATGATGGAACCAATGTCAAACTATCACTGTGAGATATACTTCTATAAACCTATACCAATAAGTCTGAACCATGCATCAACCATGCATCAACCTGTACCTCAACCTGTAATCAACCTGTACCATAAACAAGTGCATCAACCATGCACCAACCTGTAATCAACCTATACCATAAAAAATTTCATCCAACCATGTACCAAGTATGTACCAATCATGTGTCAACTACTCATCAACTATGAATCTTCAATATGTACCAACATCATCAACTATACACCTCATGTATGTGCGCCAACTCATCAACTACTTGTCTCAACCATGTACTCAACATGTACCACAACCAAAATCCCTCATCAATTTCATCATCCAAATATGATTTGTAGCTCTGT
>ML779574.1:745675-777600 GCA_009831015.1 Picea engelmannii
GGTCACTTGGCCCACTTTCCTTATTTTAGGGTTGGGTCCACTTCTAATTTCTCCATTAAATTTATTATTGAAATAATTTATTTTTTATTCACTTTGAATTATAATACACTCATCACTTCACTTTATTATTTACCTTTTGAAATCTCTTAAACCACTTTGACTACTTTGACCTTTTAGGGCTTCTAGATGACATATGAGGGTCCTCCAACTTCGTAAGGCCATAACTCTCAAACCGTGAAGAGTTATGTGACGTTCTACATACCACCAGAAATGGCATGACATTTACTATCCATATAGAATAGTATTATATGAAAATATATCATAACTCATACCGTCACCCATCAAACAACCTTGGGTTCATTACCCAAACCTGGGGTCTCCAACTTCTCATGGCCATAACTCTCTAACCGTGATGAATTATGTGACGTTCCACATACCACCGGAAATGAAATGACAATCACTATCCATATAGGATATTTTCCCTGCCAAAATCACTTTCCTTCATCTCATTATTCCATAATTAAGCATGGGTTCTCTTACTCAACAAAGCGTCTTCCCGTGACGACTTTCACCATAAGGGGACCACTTTGGAGTTCATCCATATTTACTTCTTATCAACCATGAAAAAAAATAATGAGTCATATTTACATAAAACAATATTGGGTCCATTACCCAAGCCTTTGTGCTACGGGGATTTCTTCAAGGGTTGACATCAATCACAACCAACCTTAATCAACAATATTTTGGCATGAACCCACCATATTTTAGTTTTCGTGAAGGACTTGGGAATTTATATTTTTCCACAACTTCTATAGTTGATACTATTGGTGCTTTGTCTTTACCAGAAACATCGCTGACCTAGGTAACCCTGACTCAGCCACTTGTACATACATCTCCCTTCACACATGGGTCAGGTAATATTCTTGCTTCACTATTTACACACACGCACACACCAAGTTCTTTACTTGGCCGTTCCATTGGTTACACACAACCACAATTACACATGATACTTAACCTCCATCTCAACCATCGAATATGATTACACCCTACATTGGAGGTCAATATTCAATGGGAGGCCAACCTTTAGCTAGGGGGAAACCTTCAACTAGAAAGAAAATTTTCATTGGGGGGAAAAGTATGTGGTTGAAATATCAATCCTGGGGGAAAGATGCTCCTACAATTTCTTATATCCATACTACCACTGTCATGTATCCTAGAAAACCATTTCTAGGAGTTTCTAACCCTTTGTGGGGTCAACCCAATCCGAAGGGCATTCCTTTGCAAGGAATTTTTCCCTATCAATTTGTAAATCCCATGATTCCAACGCAATAGTGACTTCAACCATAATACATGGGGGGACTATCAGGAAATTTTTTGTACGTAGGAGGTCCATATATTCAGTGACAGTACATGGGTGGAAAACTAGGAGAACCACCTTACATGGGTGGACAACTAGGACAACCACCTTACATGGGTGGACAACTAGGGTAGCCATCGTACATGGGAGGACCTTCTAGTTTTTCCATCTCACCGCAACTTGAATTTGGTCCTACTAGTGTTTTCATGCCATATGGTTATCACCAGTATCCATAGGATAACTAACAACCTCCATTCTGAGCTATGTTAGATATTCCATATCTGTCACATTTTACCAATGATCCCATTCAACATGCCCCGTTTTGGCCCATCATCCCTGCCAAATTACCTTCTGACATCCCGAAATTCAACAGGAAACCTGGGGAAGATCCTAGAAATCATGTTATGAATTTCGATTTATGGTGTTCTTCCAATTATTTTATGGATGATTCCATCCATCTTAGACTTTTTTAGAGAACACTTATAGGTGCGACAATTAAATGGTATATTGAGTTGTCATGTAACTTCTTTGTCGACTTTAATTCTCTGACCATGGATTTCCAGATGCATTTTCAGTTGTCTATACGGTATGAGACTGGTACAGAGCTTTTGAAATCACTCTAAAAATTCTCTTCCACCCACATATAAAATCATATTCATGAGTGGAGACAACGAATATGATTTATTAAATCTCCAATTCTAGACCAACTCCTTACGGACTAGTTTAAAAAGTCACTCTTTCCTCCATTTGCACGTTATGTTGCTATGGGAAATATTGTTACTGAGGAGCAGGCTATTATCCGTGCGTAGTATTTGGACTTGGTTTATTCCCAGTCTGACAAAATTTATGATATGATCCCTAATGCTCCTCATCTGTCAAACGATCCATAAAGACCTACTATGGAACCGGGTTTCATTTCAAACACCACAACTACTTCTACTCCTGCTCGAACCCCCTAGGTGAATGTGGTCCAATCCACATCATCTCATGAACCAAGACGTAAGAAGAAAAAAAAAGGGTAAATACAAGAAATATTCTAATGAGCAGGATAATCCAAATACTGATGATACTCAACCGAATAGGAAGTCTAAGTTTCCTTGCATGATATGTGAGGAAGACCACTACACGAAATATTGTCCTCATTGTGAGGCGATTGATAAATTTTTGAAGGGTACCTCCCAACTAGTTTAACAAGAACATATGGTTGCAAAAAATCTTGCCCCTCTGAAAGGGGGAAACACAGGTCATTCCCACCATGGGGATTCTTCCACGAGTGCCTCTGAGGTATACATGTTTAAGGAGGTTAATGTAATGAATCAAGCAAACAATTTTGACACTCCTCCAAGTTATCAAACTAAAGGAAAGGTTGTCGATCAATCCTCCACACCGAATCCTCCTCCATCTTCCAATCCTCTTCATATTGAGAATCCAATTTCGAACACAGTGTTGTGCCATCCCAAGAGTCAAATTCGAAAAGTGAAATTTAATACAAATGCTCACGCTGCCCAAAGTTAAAATATTGTTGAAGATTTTACGCAAGCGCCTTGTGCTATGTCAACCCTTAAAGTTATACATACTTGTCCAAGTCAATGTAGAACCCTATTGTCATCTATTGGAGCTATGGATCCATAGGAATCGACTCTGATTATGTTTAATGTGTACTATTATAAGGAGAGGCTATCCCACCACGTAGCATTCCAAATTCAAATTTTGGTTGGTGGAAAAAACATCCATCGCACTATTTTGGATGAGGGAGCCTCCACCTATTTCATGTGTTTTCCTTGTTGGAGAGCCCTTGGTTCTCCTAAATGTACCATGTCTCCTACCACCCTATAAGTGTTTTATGGATGTGGTTTCCAACCTCATGAACTCTTGAAGTCTTTCATTGTGACATCGAAGGGTAAAACCATTTCGGTAGATATAGAAATGGTTGATGTTCCCATGGTTGATGTTCCCCTGGATTATAATTTGTTACTTGGTCGTAGTTGGTTCTATGCTATGACTATCATCACATCTTTGTTTCATATTTTTTTGTTTCCCCATGAAGGAACAATTGTCACCGTTGACCAACTTGACTATATAACTCTAGATCTCCAGAATGTTGCAACAAATAATGTCCCTTTTCTAGGACAATCTAATCTTGAGAGTGTATGAGTAGGTCTTCTTAAGGATTCCTTGATCACAGGGTTTTTTTCTTTTTCCGCTCCTCCCATCGCATAGGTTTCCATGTTAAACATGATTTTGACTCAGGTGCAACAATCCCTAGAATCACTTGATCTTTCGGTAGTACCTGGTCTCGGTGACAGTTCTTTTCTTATGTCAAGCTCGTTAAAAAATGAAATAGACTCTTACAAGCATAGTTCATTGTCTTTGTCAAGCTCATTAAAAAAAGAAACAAACCCCCCTCATTTGAATTGAGTCTCAATCTGGATCAAATAATTGAACCTTGTTTTCCTTCGCCTAGTGAAAATGTTAATATTAGTAACCAAATGCCTAAATGAGGAAAGAAGAATATTTGTTGGAGGAAATGACGGTTGGGGTGCAGGTCTCCAGCCTCTAGAAATAATGTTGGAGCAAAGCCACAATATTTTACTAGGGAAAAAATACCTCTAGAAAGAAACACTGCTAGGAATGATCCTCTCTTAAGGGTCAATCCCATCGTAACATAGTAGTTTTTCTAGAATGATCTTAGTATTTGTTCTTTCTCATGCTTGTAAATACATGAGAATAGGTTACCGAGATCAATATTTGTTCTTTCTCATGCTCATTAATACATGATAATAGGTTATGGAGTACACTTTTATCTATTTTTTGGACTCGTGAAAGCTATATGAATAAATAACTCTTTGGTGTCTCCTTTAAGCTATTTTTGGACTCCCTAAACATGTAAAGATTCTTGAGTGATCCTACTTCCTTTTACACTCATTAAAAGGTTTGAAAGGGTGTCTTTCAAGTGGTAGTTTATATTTTTTCTCAGTCTCACGAGACTAATTATGAAAAAGGAATACTCTAATCAAGCATGATTAGAATAGTTCTCCCCTATATTTTTTACATCCATGGAGCTGTCTTTAAGTTATTTTCAAACTCTCTAAACATGAAAAACCACCGAGTTTACCTTATTTGGGCTCGTAAAATTATGCATTGAAGGACCTATGTGATTCCAATATCCATGACCCATACAAGACCCAACCCCTCCTTCCTCAGGTTCATTAAACATATGACAAGGGACTCATCCGAAGGATGATCTATACTAAGAATTTTTTATCCTCCTCAAGCTCATTAAAAAAGAAAGAGGTACCAATCAATCACGATGGGGGGGAAATTGAAGGAAGTGGGTCAAGTTTTTTTGGAATCCTTTAGGGCAGTTGATGTCTCCCTTGAACATGGCACCTGATTGCATCTCATCTTATAGTTGGGTAATTTGCCTATATCTAAGTCATAACAATTCCATGTGTCATTATAATTTTTTGTTCCAGATGAAGAGTGCTCTTATTTTCGTCAAATTATGTTGTTAGTAATCGTTGAGTCAATGTTGCCAAGTCACTTGTTGTGCCTCATCATGTTCAAGGGAAGTTTCACTTCAAACCATCCATTTGTAGTATTACCAATTTCCATTTGTTGTGTTATTCCATACTCATTTTATCCACCATATTACATCACTTTCCTGTGTCAATTTCATGTCGATGATGGGGGATACATCAAGGCCCTCCTTTGAAAAATATTTTCTTGTCGACTTCAACACATTATCTGGGAATTAGACCTAGAAACTAGTTAGTACCTTGGGACCTTCATGCCTCAATGACAGGCCTCCTCACTTCTGATAGTAGGTTTACATCATTGAACTCTGATCGGATGATTCCACGAATGTTTGGCCTCAACTCATTTATTCAAACTCGATGGAATGTACTAAAGGCACCTTGGTATTCATTGTCATCATTAGTGATTTCCCTTGCACTTTTTAATGGTATACCTCAATGAACGGTAATAAAGTGGTTTGTACCATGTTCAACATCAAGTCATTATTCACATGGATAGATTTGTATCATTTCGGGATCGAGACAAAGACCTTGGGTTGGGAACTCACTCTATTATGTTCTTTTCCCAGGCTATGATGGAGATCATTTGAGCATGTAAAATATTTTAGTACAATCACCATGTTGGAAATCTTATTAATATATATAATATCACATAGATCCACATTGTATTGATCAATGGCTATGTTTTGTCTTCTTCTAGCTCCACTATGTATTTTTTGTTGCTGCGATCAGTTCATGTCATGGAGGTAATGATCCAAACTATATGTCTGGTGGCCATATCCTTAGTTAGTATTCTCATGGATCATTAGTGTATTGGTTGATGACCATGCTTTGATTCATATCATATTTTGAGCATAGCTATGCTTGCCTTAGAAATGGAACATATATATGTGTAATATCCCAATCCAAACCTTGGTGGTAACTATGAATTGTAACATGTTCTGTAGGCTGGTCAGCCAAGTGTTATAAGCAAGGAAGCTTATGTGTTTATTAGGACGAAGAGCCTATATGTTAAAGACCAGGAGCTTGTTTTGTACATGTAAATATTCACATTATTAATATAAACAACATCATTCTGTGTAGACCTGCCATGAAGAAATACTATGGGGGACTAAGCTCCACTCAGTTGGGTAAGGGAGGGGGGTTGAGAGACTAGGAGAAGGGTCTAATATTGAGGGCTTAACCCAAGGGAATATTATAATGTATTTCCTTAGATTACTAATGTTTGGGGAAATAAACCCAGTTATCCTAAGTTCCTTTGGGAGGAGGAATGGGTTCCAAGTGGAGAGGAATGTGCTCCTGGAGAGCCAAGTGTCACCCAAGACGCATGCATATTTGTGTGGGAATTTCCACCATTGTTTGGGGTTCATGAACCTTTCGAGCCATCTTTCCTGAGGGGTTCACTCTCAGCATGGGGACTAGGTGAGCCATCCATTTCCTTGATTCACTCATGGACTGAGCAGGCATGCAGTCGGCCAATTCTGCCATTGTTGAACCCTTTACCTTCATGAACTTGTGTAAATTGTTGAGTCGTCCCTTTCCTTACTAGAGTTTGCTACTGTGGTTACCTGGTTGACTTAAGAGATGGTTTGAAGAGGCAGTTGTCAGGCCTGTGGGTAACTCTCCTAGGTGAAAGAGTGTGGATAGAAGAACAAGGGTATCATGCTTGTGAGAAACTCTCTCCAGGTGAGAGAGTGTGTTGAGGAAGTGAGTTCTCCTTGAGGGAGTCCAATAGCAGCTACAAAGCTCCGAGAATTTTGTCTGGCTTGTTGTTGAGGCGTTGAAAGGGAGGAGGAGAAGCTGATGGACTATGTGACAGTGAAGGTGTACACTCCTGGGGTGGGACAAGCATGTGGGGAATGAGAGTCTGTGAGCTATGGGCGTAAGTGGATCCTTGGAGTAAATCCTTCCTGTTGTGTTGTGTAACTTCCTGTTGTCCCTGCCTAGCTTGGGAGTCCCTTTCCTGGTGGAGTTTAGTCCTAGATCGGGGGTGACCCACTGCTGAGAGTGATGAGTAGTGTGGTCTATGGTTGGGAGGTTCGTGGAAGGTCTGGACGTAGTTGGTGTACTTCAATTAAAATATAAGTACCCATTTCTTTGTTCATTTGCATGTTGTGTATTTGTACATGCTATATGGATGAGTATTGCCTATACATGCTATTATATTTATGGGTTTCACCTATGATTACTACATATATGCTTTTACTATTATTTCCGCATTAATCTGTGTATTCGCATAATATGTTTTCTGTTATATTTATATTTATATTTATATGATAATTGTTATTTTTATGAGGTAGCATGGTCGGCATGTTGGTGGTCGGGGATGTTACAAAAATGGTATCAGAGAGAAAAGTATGTTTACGAGTGATGTTTCCCGGCCATTTGGGTGTTGGGGACATTATAAAATGGTATCAGAGCCATGGTTTCAACAATGAGCCTGGATGGGCCATGTTAGTGGTTAACGAAACAAAGGTTTTAGAGTGAATTGTTGTCAAGAGGGACAAAATATGAATATCAGAACATCCCTGAGTGCCAAGAAGGAACTGCATGAACACTAGGAACGTGTTCAGAAGATCAGGAGGTATAAATATTTATGGAATGGAAACAGAGAAATAAGCCACAACAACCATGGTGTTGGGCTGTGAGGTTTGAATTTGGGTCGTAGGATCTATTCAAGAGAAGGCATACCCTTCACTACCATCAGATCTGGGAAAAGGTGCATGAGAGTTAACCTCCAAGTCCTTCGAACTTCGTGACTTAGGTGAAGTTTATGTGTTATAAAGAAAAAGAGGCCAAAGCCCAAAGTTATGAAGTCCAGGATTGGATCTACACCATAGATCTGGGGAAAAGAGATTGACCATTGGATCGACCGAAGACATATCATAGCTGTTAGATTGAATCAAGAGAAAGAATTAAGGTGCAGTGATGAAGAACAAATATCAGTGATCAGATCTGCATGTGGGTGGTTGTGAGCCATAGATCTCACAACAGTTTGGGAGTACGACATTCAGGAGAATTGGAGTGTGACAGTGTGGAATCTCCCAAAGCCAGAAGTCCTGAAGCTAAAGAAAAAAAGTGGAGTGACATGATGATGTCGCTAGTGGTGATGCAAACCTTTTCTAGACATGCCATGTATCACCACCTTAATTGTTGAAAATTGTACCATGTGGACCCTAGAGGGTAAAGTAGTTTGAAAGTTTGGAGTTCAGGAGATTTGAGGAATGCAAGTGTAAAATATTCTGAATCCCTAAGTCCTGAAGTGATTTGGCTTGTTGAAGTCACTAGGGATGATGTGGAAACATGGGATGTGTGCCACATGTCAAGACTTAGAACATTTGGTTCATAGAAATTCTAGTTAGAACGTGACACGTGTCACCCATCATAATGGGCCATGTGTCTGCTTCTAATATTTCTCCACGTGGCACTCTTCTTGACCATGGTTAGTGGGGCCCCTGATAGTTGCAGGGGACATGTGGTGCCAGATCCTAAAGTTTGGAGACTTGACACTTCAAAATAAATGGTTCATGAGTTAGTGGGAGGAATATATCCCTGAAGTCCCATAGAGCCGAAGTGACATGACGTGATAATGTCAACGGGGGTGACATGGAATTATTCATAGATTTGTGGTTTGGGAGTTTTGGGGTGTGCAGATGTGAAATCCTTCAAAGTCCCGGAACCCGAAGCTCTGAAGTTCTATAGCCTTAAAGCCTGAAGCCAAAAATTTGAAGTTCCATAGTAAATATCAGTCGTAGGATTCTGGGAAGCCATGGCTCGTAGATCCACCCCATTATGTGTGTTCACCAACTCAACATTCAAAAGAAATGAGAGAAGAAGGTGTGAAATTATCCAAAGCCATAAGTTTCAAAGCATCGAAGTTTTGGATAAGATCCTATCAGCTTAGCGCTTGGTCACAGCTTGTAGTCACATGATTTGGGGACCGAAGAAAAGGGGACTAGTACCCGAATTATTGCTTTAAGAACATAAAACGACTTAGAGAAGGAACCGTGAGGATTCTTGATTGAGAAGACCACATCGAAAGAAGTAAGAAAATCCTATGCGAAGGAGGCACACCTAGAGTTACTGAAAACCCTATAAACTCTGCCAGGTGTGCATAGATCTAGTGCAAGGAGTACACAAAATTCCAAGAGGGCGCAAGAATTCTTTGAGGGACCTAAGTGATGAGACACTTTGGAAGTTCTCTCATGAGAGATAGCACAAGTACACGTAGACAAACTTGCTTCAATTTCGGGAGCTCTGGAAGGAGGAGCTAATACAATCGTCAGATTGACTGTGAGATTTGATCTGGACCATCAAAGATCTATGTCCAGACAAGGAGGAGCATGTAGAGGAGGAATACAGATACCAACCATTGGATCTGAGCATGAAGGATAGACAGTCTTTGGATATAGGTAAGTTGCATGAAGGTTAATTCCCTAAGTCCTTCAGACTTCATGAAATTCAGGAATTTTGAGGTCGAGTGCACAAGAGAGCGAAATTGCCGAAGTGGATTGGGACCACCCATATTTAGGAGGGATAGGTGGAGATAGATATGAAACTCCAGAGAAACATCACTCCAAGAGTTTTTCAGTACGGAAGCATGAAAGATCATTGAATCTCCAAAGGCAAAAGTAAATCCTATATGTTTGCATAGGAGGACATGTGACAATTGATCATTAACTCTGAAGGATTTGAAGTATGGTACTTTGAAAATCCCTGAAGCCCAGAGTAGCAGAGAAGATCTCAGTCGTCCGATGTTTGGATTCACGTGGTGGAAGATCCTACATTTCGGAGGAATCCAATGTAGAAGGTTGGATAACTTCTGAAGTCATTGGTAGTTGAAGCAGATCTGAGCCATTGATCCTATAGGGATAGGTGTCACTAGATCCTGCACTCTGGAGAAAGAATGCTCTAGAGGAAGATGGAGTTGGATGGATCAAGAAATCCTGAAGGCCAGATAACCATAGTTCATCTTCGTCGTCGATCAGTTGAGGACAAGTGTCATCATATCCTTCACTTCGAAGGATATCCACTTCGGAGGAAAGTGGGGTCGCATGGGTTGAGAACTCCTGAAGGATAAAGCTTCATAGTACATCGTGACTATTGATAGTTGGAGACGCATGTCAGAATATCTGTCACTCCAGAGGTTTGTGGCATTGAAGGATTTGGAAATTCTGAAGCATAGAGTCCCAAATATATTTGTGGCCATTGATTTGGATAGAGAGTGGGGACCGTTGATCCCTATCACGTCATTTGCAAACTTCGAGAGTTTGGAGTTCAGGACATTGGCATTTTGGTGAGTTGAAAACACCCGAAGCCCAAAACTTTGAAGCATGGAGTAAGTGCCTATTTGTTTGGCGCATGGTCATATCCACGATCATATGCTATCATCACCGAAGGAAAAAGGGCTAGGGCCTAAAAGCTTAATTTGGAAGCATGGGAAGCTTAGAGAAGCACCCAAAAGGTTAAGTAATTTCAAACCTGCACCAGGCATAGTGAGAAGTCCCAAAATCCCTTGGGTATCATCGGATTGGCCCTTAAATTGGCACAAGGTCCCTGAAAGGATTTTGTGGGTTTTGAAAATACCCTCATTCACTATCTCGAGCACGAGGAAGGAAACAAAATCCTGTGGATAAGGTTTTGGAGCTCAACAGGAGCCTGAGAGCCAATTTAACTCCATCAAATTGATCAATCCTAGACCGTGAGGTCGTGCAACCCGAGAGAAAGAGGGGGTTTCATCAAAAGTGTACCAAGGACCTATGCAACCTCAACAAAAAGCAAGTAGAGTTTCAATCACACATTATTGAAGTAGAAAGTAACAAAGGGGGCATATGTGCATCCTTATAGTATGAATAGAGATCAGCTATGCAAGTCAATTTTGAGACTAGTAGTCAAAGAGAAGAGAAGGTACAAGAAACCTCAAGTACTAAGGTAGTCAATTAGAAAAAGTCTGAAGTGGTTTAGTTCGAAAAAGTAAATGGATTTTGAAGAATCCAGAGTCTATAAAATAGATTGATTGGAACTATACTTCGTCCAAGTATGAGTTGGATTAGTTGGATCTAGGAAATTAATGAATGTTGAAGGTTAACATCATCTTAGTATTTGGTTGTAAATGCGAAATAAGCCAAGAGTGATTTGGCTAGAAGGTTCTTAGGTCCAAACTAATCATGTACAATGATTACAAGGAAAGCACAATAAAATTCAGGAATCCAGGAAGAATTGAAGACTTCTCGGATCAACAAGGAAAATTTTTACATGGGGAAGGAAGTTGTTGGGATTTCTGTGGCAGCAAGTATGTTCTTATTGGGATAGCCAAAGGAAAGAATTCTTTCATGTTGCAAGTGTTTTTGTGGATATTTCTGCATATGGAAGGAAGCATCATAAAGTTCCAGTGTTGGTTATAAGTTTGATAAAAAAGCATGAAAGATTCTACTTCCATGAACCATTCAGGTAGAATAAAATTTATTAATGGAAGTCATGCAGGTATGAGTTTTTATTACTCTTATTGCATAATTGCTAAAGGGAATTTAGGTAAGAATTTCCTTAGCCAGAGTTATTTTATAAAATCACATGATTATATTATTTGAATGCATACCATTAGATGTGGTAAAGGCTGGAGGCCTGTATTAATTCAAAGTTTCTTAGCTTTTTGAATGCACACACTGACATAGTAGAATGTCATGTTGATTTGGTTATGGGTTGATAACCAAAGAAATAAAAGATAAGAACATGTTATAGGAATAAATTCAAATACAACTAGTCATGTATGAGACCAGGACATGGTTGGATATGGAAAAGTATGGATATGGTAAGGTTATGAACCACACAAGTACCAAAAGCTTCCTAATTTTAAATAAAACTTGGACTGCAACCTTTTTGCTAACACTAATTAATACCACAAAATTATATTCTTGGTGTAGTGTTTGGGTCGAAAAGGAAGGCATCCAATTAATTGGGAAGACAATAGGAAGTGTGTGGGGAATGTGTCAAGACATTGGCCAAAATTCCAACTTATGGATGGTGAGATACATGACTGAGATAAAGAGCATTATGTAATTCAATTCAAGGTGCATTGATAATTGAACTCATACATAGTGAGTGATATAATTGGTTACTTAATGCATCTGTTGAATGTGTTTTGTAAGTACATGCATATATATTATTGCATGGAAATACTTGTTACTAACATATGAAATGTTGTTAACTCATGAAGTTGAGAACATTTCAAGAGTTGTTAGACATTGCAAAGGAAAGTTGCAAGTCAAGTAGTCACGTAAGCATTGACTACAGAAAAATTTCTTGTTCAGAAAAGGATTAATGAACTTATTGATATTACTGTGAACAGGCTTATGCATAGAATGGTAATTCATTCTATATTAATAAAATTGTTTGGTAGTTGTGATTGAATTACTAGGTGTAGGAAATTCTAAGATCACTGCATAAGGTTTTGTACATAATACAATTGAATTATGATGTACAAGAAATACTCACAATTTGTTAGTTATATGTAAGATGAAGCATTCCTAATATGACAACATCCAAGAAGAATTATGAAATAGAATTTCATGTTTTGGGGAAAAGTTGAATTCCCTTTTGAAATAAGTTTGAGTTCTGAAATGAATTCCTTTATGTTTTATCATGATAACTGCATGTGGGTGATGCAGATCAAATGATATTTATTAAAGTTGGAATGTTGACTACAAAGAGTAGCTCGGGGAAGATGTTGATTGGAGACAACGAATCTTACCCTGTGGATCCCCGGTGGATCTATGTGTGTGTTCACTTCTCCTTGGGTTACCTTGGAGAGGGATGGAGCCATGGAGGGAGAAGTGTGGGGATAGGTTCCCCGGTATGAGGCCTGGAGGGTACCTAGAGACCTTTGAGGGTAGTTGAAACTCCTAGAGTCATGATGCTATGAGACTTCCTGTCGGGCCTGTGTTGGAGCCCTAGAAGGAAGGTGCATACTACCTTGGGATGTACAGGCATGTGGGGAATGAGAGGCCATTGGTGGGAGTGCTACTAAGGTTTGGTACCTTGGCCTAGACCATGTTGATATGGATTGTGGATCGTGGCTATCTTGGGAAGTCATTTCCTTGATGGAATCATAGCCCTGCTCAGGGGTGGAAGGTCTTCTCAATCAAAAGATAAGTATCAATTCTCTGTTCATTGTATATTGTGTATCTTGTATATAGGTTATAATGTTATTAGAATTTCCTGTATATATATTTCATGTGTGTTCTAATGTTGCTTCCAAATGAATAGGTGTATGAGAAAAGTTTTTATGTCTGTGGAGTCATAGCCCCTGTTGAGAGTTTATCAACAATGAGATCTAAGGATGGGTGGAATGTCGTGGATCTACAACCATTCAGTGCTTTCAGTGAGGTTTAATTGAAGCATGTAATAAGGAACAATGAGCTGAATTATTTCCTAAAGCAACTCTATGGAATAGAGTAATTGAATTTCAGTTGCAGTATGAACACCAAAATTGGTGCTTAAAAGTAGAGCACCAAGTGGATAATAGGCTTCCAATAGAAAAATCCTGGAGCTTTTTGAAGAATGTTATATTACACATGGTATATAAATCACTGAGGACAGTGCATAAATAAGGGGAGGGAATTTTAATATCCCATGGCCGAACCCCGGTGGTAACTATGAAGTGTAACATGTTTTGTAGGTTGGTGAGCCAAGCGTTAGAAGTAAGGAAGATTATGTTTTTATTAGGTTGAAGAGCCTAGATGTTAAAGGCCATGAGCCTGTTTTGTACATGTAAATATTCATATTATTAATATAAACAACATTGTTGTGTGTAGACCTACCATGAAGAAATAGTATGGGGGACTAAGCTCCACTAGGCTGGGTAAGGGAAAAGGGGATAAGCTTGAGGGCTTGACCCAAGGGAATATTATAATGTATTTACTTACATTACTAATGTTTGGGGAAATAAACCCAGTTATCCTAAGTTCCTTTGGGAGGAGGAATGGGTTCCAAGTGGAGAGGAACATGATCCTAGAGAGCCAAGTGTCACCCAAGATGCATGCAGATTTATGTGGGAATTTCCACCGTTGTTGGGGGTTCACAAACCATTAGGGCCATATTTACTGAGGAGTTAGCTCTCATCATGGGGACCAGGCAATCCATCTGTTTCCCCAATTCACTCACGCACTGAGAAGGCATGCAGTCAACCAATTCCGCCATTGTTGAACCCTTTACCTTTGTGAACCTGTGTAAATTGTTCAGTTGTCCCTTGGTTTACCAGAGTTTTCTACTGTAGTTAGCTAGTTGAATTAAGATATGGCTTGAAGATGAAGGTTTTCAGGCCTGTGGGTAACTCTCCCAGGTGAGAGAGTGTGGATAGAAGAAGTAGGTTATCATGCCTATGAGAAATTCTCTCCAGGTGAGAGAGTGTGTTGAGGAACCAAGTTCTCCTAGAGGGAGTCCAATAGCAGCTACAGATCTTTGAGGATTCTGTCTGGCCTATTGTTGAAGCCATGGAAGGGAGGTGGAGTAGTCAATGGACTGTGTGACAATGAATTTGTACACTCCTTGGGTGGGACAAACATGTGGGGAATGAGAGTCTGTGATATGTGGGCACAAGTGGCTCCTTGGAGGAAATACTTCTTGTTGTGTTGTGAAAATTCCTATTTTCCCCACCTAGCCTAGGAGTCCCTTACCCGATGAAGTTTAGTCCCAACTCGGGGGTGACCCATTGCTGAGAGTGATGAGCAACATGGTCTATGGGTGGGAGGTTCGTGGAAGGTCTATACAAATTTGGTGTACTTCAATTAAAATATAAGTACCCATTTATTTGTTCATTTACATGTTGTGTATTTGTACATGCTATATGGATGAGTATTTCCTATATATGTTGTTATATTTATGGGTTTTCCTGTGATTACTGCATATATTCTTTTACTGTTATTTTTGAATTAATATGTGTATTAGCAGAATATGTTGTCTGTTATATTTATATTTTTATGCATATGATGATCATTATTTCTATGAGGTATCATGGTCGGCTTGTTGGTGGCTGGGTATGTTAGAAAAATGGTATCAGAGTGAAAAGTATGTTTACGATTGATGTTTCTCGACCAGTTGCGGGTTAGGGACATTACAATATGTGTACAAATTGATGATTGTTTTCATCTTCTGCCAAGTTCTCCTACTCCAACACCCTTGCATTGAAGAATTTGTAAATTGTTTCGGCCATCAATCTCTCTTTTGACCTCGCACTTTAGGGGGCATATGTTACACACCAAAATGTCACACTTGAGTTTCTCACCCTAAGTGTCGCAAATGTCGCAAAGTGACATATGCACCTTATTAAGTGTCATATGCACCTTACCTAGTGTTGCATTAATTTTTATATGTCTCACAACCCCTTGACACCATGAAATACATTTTTGACAATCCCTAAGTCATGTTAGAAGAATAATCCCTATCATATGACAGTCGAAACACACCTTTTTCTTAGATATTTTGACCATTTTTTAGCATTTTTGAAGGGTGGTGCTTCCCTACCCATGATGAGGGGTGGAAACACTCCTATGGACATGCTTAGGGGGTTCCATGGTGCTATTTCTCTCACTAGGGGGGGGTGGGGGGGCGCCAATCTCGTTAGAGGAAAATTTAGGATCCTCCACATTTTCCCAAGGGCTAGCTCTCTTGGGATGAGGTTGTTTATGGTCGACTCATATACTATAGATTCATCTCAGGATAAAATACCAACCTTAAGGATCCATATCCTAAATAATTTCCATCATTTTCTCATGGTGATTAAGCCTCTGAAATTTATATATTGAAGGTATTTCCAAGGTGGAGGGGGGAGTAATTCAAATATCAAACCTTTGATATTGGGAGAAGAATAAACATTTTGATTCCAAGGTTCATGCAAGGGTTTTATGAGGAGATCTTGGATAATATTGCTACATCGTCAAACATTCTTTGTAAGTGCCTTCTTTAGAATTCAAATTAATATAAACTTGGCCTATTCCCTTCAAGTTCATGTGTTCTACATTTTCTTTTCTATTGTAATTTCAGTCTTCATAGATATATCTTCTTTGTATAATCATATAGAATAGGAGGAAGAGTTTCTTTTCTAGTCTTTACAAGATTTGATTTGCATTGAGGATCTTGGCGATCAAGCCCAAGGATTGGAGCAGTGAGGAAGAACATCGCAACAAGGTACGCCACATTATTCTTCTCTCTTTCTTGATTGATTGAGTTAGATCTATATGGAAAGTAGTAACCACCTATTCACTTTTGTCTTTGGACCAAAGATAAGGGTCTTGGTTCAAAGGGGAGCATAGATTTTCTACAGGGTAAGATTTCTTACAACACTCGGTATGGTTTTTCAACCTTTTTGTCTGAGTTCTTCCTAATATTTGGCCTTCTTCTATTCCTGATGCTAGATGATGGAGGATGCCTTAATTCCTTCCTTTCAATGGATCTCATCCCATCAACTTCAACTCATTCATTCTAGTATTTGGGATCTAGAGTTTTGTTAGTACCTTAGGGCTTGTAGTCATCAATGGAAAGTTACCTTACTATTGACCATTGGAATACATCAATGTCCCTTGATCGATAGATTTTATAGTTGTTCAACTCCAACTCATTTATTCACACTTGTTAGAATGTACTAGGTACCTTGACACCTATTATCATCATCAGTGGTTTGTCTCGTGTTTGTTAACATTTTACATCAATGAATGGTAATAAAATGGTCTATCCTATGTTTGAATCTGACACATCTATTCACATAGAGTAAGAATCATACCTTGATGGGTTTTTTTAAAGATCTTGGGGCAGGTAGTAGCATCACTCCTTTTGTTCTCCTACCCGAGTTATATTGACTATATCACCTTCTTTAAGATTGGTACTTGCAGAGGATCAGTTTGACTCCAGATATCCTCTTTTATATTCTGAGACATAGCTCCATTGTGTATCCATTCATGGAAATGATATACATTTGCATGGATCCATTGTGTATTTCTCTTGTGGACATGATTACTACTTTTACATATCACATGGATCCACTTTGTACATTTTTTCGTGGCCATGGACATTAATTATGATTTTATTAATCATGGATCCAAATTGTACTTGATTTGGCTTCCTGACATGGGAAGAAAGTGTCTTACTTGTTTCTGGTGTAGGTAATGTTCCGAGATTGGTCTTCAACTACTCCTACCGAAGCCCCTCCATGATCTCATGACTATTTTGTAATGTATTTTGGCCATCAGTTTATCTTATAACTCACACATTAGAGATCATCTATTATAGCGCCACCACATATTCTTATGATGACTTATTGGCCTAAGATACATCCCTTTCTCTACTTGGAGGACCATTTCCCCCCTTTCCTCCTAAAAAATACTTAAAAAAAAATCCATTTATGTTAATGTATGCGACTAGCATTAAATAATCTTGCATACATATGATTGTTTCCATTTAGCAACCTACGTACATGTTAATTTGGACAAAAATAATAATAATTCCAACTTTTCAGGTGGAGTTGACGGGTTCCTCAGGTTCTTGACCTCCTGTAGCCTATTCATAACTACTCTGTTGGAGTTACTTCACACACACCTAGGATTTATTTTTCCTAAGTTTTTTGATATGTTTATTAGTCTTTATCCAGTCTCCTAAAGTTTAAGGAGAATATTCCTCTAGGACAATATTCTCTTCAATTTTCACTTCAGTTTGACTAGTTTAGTGGAGTCTAGATGCTGCATTGGTTTTGTCACCATGCAACATTGGGATCATCACCAACTAATGCACATTAGCCTTGGTATCATCACTAGACTAGCGCATTGCCCATGATTCCTTGATCTCCTCCTCACTTCACTCTATTTTAGTCAGTTAACTGAAGACTTCTAGACTAGTTAACTCAGCTAGGTGGCAGTTCACTCCCGTAACTGCCTGAGAGACTAGAATAGGTGGCATTTCACTCATGTAACTATTGGTGTGTGTCCAGATCACTCTAGAATGTTGAAATATTACAAATGAAAATATTATTCTATTTATTATTGATCTATTATTCATTAGATCAATCCCCTTTTGTGGATTGATCATGTCGGGCATTGTAATTGATCAAATCCCCTTTTGTATATTAGTCAAACCCTAATTGTAATATGAAAATTAAGAAGCCAGCCCCTAGGAAAATTAAAGTGGTTCTAACCACCCAGAAAGACAAGTCATCCCTGCCAGTGAAGAGACACCTCCTTTTAGCACTTGCCAGTTTGTATAAATAAAGGAATCCAAGCACTCATTTGTTCACTCACTCAGCTCACTCATCTAGTGTGCAAGTATTGAAAGAAGCCGCAGTTACCAGTTGCTGGAAGAAGGAAGAGAAAGAGGTGCATTGCTTGGAGAGGATATTCTCCAGTATTTGATTTTTTTCTATTCTAGCATCATGGTAGTTTGTATCTCATAGAGAGAGATTTATTATGGTGTTGTACTTGGTTATTGAATCTATATTAAATACGTTTTTATGGGTTTTCTTCCCCTTGAGGATTTCCCAGGATAAATGCTTGTGTACTCTATGATTGTGTTTCTCTCAGTGATCCTATATATGCTATGGTTATCTAGTAAATTGAAAAGAAACCTAATAATAGATTAAAATTTAACATGGTTTCAGAGCTAAGTTGAAGAGAGCATCTTTCATAGGAAAAAGCAAAATGTCATTGTTGTTGTACAAGAAAATTATGGATTTTTATTAAAGAGGAATTTCAGTCAAAAGATCATCTAGAAAAGTGTGTCCTAGCCTAAGGAACTCATTGACACCTTCAACACACCTTTTAAGTGGATAGAACTTCCAGAAAGTGAAACCCTAGTTTTCACTAGTACCAGAAGTACCAGAAAACCATAAGTACTAGGAAACCAAAAGTACCAGAAAACCAGAAGTACCGAAAAACCAGAAGCACTAGTCTAGAAATCCGATGGTCAAGTTTGAAGGGGGGGAATTTGGATTTTCTGAAATCTAAACACACCAAGATACTCGCCTCAGCCAAGCACACCTCTTGGTAAGCTCAAAATTCAATTCTGAGAATTTTCATTTTTTGGTCATTTTCCTAGATCTAGGTAAAAGACGTCTGCAAGAACTAAGCTTGTTGACAAGCTAGAAGGTGTGGAAAAATTTCATGCTTGGAAGTATAGTATTACACTCATTCTTGAAGAGAATGGCCTATCAAGATTCATTAAAGAGAATGTATCAGAACTCGTCGATGTTGCAGCTAAAGTAAAACATCAAAAAGACACAGTTAGGGCCAAAAGAATCATTGCAGATTCTATAACGGATCACTTGATTCCCCAAGTGGCCTCAAATAAGACTCCAAAATAAATTTTTTATTCCCTAGCCCAATTATATTAAGGAAGGAACACCAATGAGAAGATGAATCTAAGAACTCAACTCAAGAATACAAGGATGCAGAGAGGAGAAACAATTCAGGAATATTTCTCCAGAATGTCACAATTCAAAGAACAACTAGAAGCTAACTCTGTAAGAGTTCTAGATAAGAATAAAGATGTTTCAAAGATCAGATGCTACAACTATAAAAAGTTGGGACACTTTTCCTATGATTTTCCTCAAGGAAAAGGGAAAAGAAAGCATCAAGCACATGTAGCAGAGGAAGAGGAATCTCCTCCCTCAAAGAAAGCTTTAGTAGAAATTGAGAAATATGTACTTTAAGTTGAAGATAGTTGATTTGAAGAAAGATAGAAAATGGTGGAGTCCATGGAGCCTCGCCACACAAAAAAAAAATATAAGTATTCATGTTTATTTTTAGTATCTTGTTTACTTTAATACTTTATCATTACAAGTTAGATTTTTGTGAGAATGTTAATTAACCTCCTTTTATTTCAGTGTCTATGCAGACTTATCAAAGAAGAGGGTAAAGAAAGAGATAAAATATTTATTTCAAGTATGATCACTCATGAGAGTGACAAAGGTATGTTTTTAGCTATTATAGTAAGGGAAATTTTGGTAATTTCATAACTAGAGTGAAAAAGAGTTCAAAAGTCTTATTCATGATTAGGGTTTCAGATGTGTACATGGTTGAACAAGTTTTTCTTAAGAAAAAATGTGTTCTACTCTAATAGAAATCATGATATAGTTTTATTTGATTACTGCTTATTGTTACTGACTGATTGGCTAAGTGACATATCTCATAAAGCATATTGTAAGTAATTTTACAGGTCTCAGAAGAAACAACTTATGCCTTGACTTGCAAAAGTTAGACATCATGAGAAGGACTTATGATATGGTGAAAGTCAGTAAATACCAAACAATATCCAGTATTTATATAGGAGCAGGAGGCTCCTAAAGATGCATAACAAAAATGTTCAAGATGAAGAAAAAGATGGATACTTAGATATAGTTGATGAGATGCAGGTAACTGTAGGTTGTTCCAGTACCGTTATTATAGATGCAGAGGGAGCAAGTTGATCCAATATGAAGTCAAAAAGAAAGAAATGTTCGAACTAAAGAAGGCACCCAGGATATTATAGAAGAGAACTTCAAGGATGATGATTAGAAGATCTTAGTTTGGTTCAAGAGGGAGCTATGTCTCCAAGTTCGAAATGGAGGATTGTGATTTGGTGCAGTTAGGAAAGCAGATGGATGGTGCCCAGTAGATGGGTAGCATGGTATTATACCATGGAAATATTTTGGACCACAAGAGATTTTTTCAGATCCCATAGATAGACCTTCATAGAGAAGGAATAGACCATCATAGAGAAGAAATGAGAAATCCCACAAGTAGACCTTCATAGAGAAGGAAAAGAGAAGAGACCTTTGTAGAGAAGGGGAATGCGAAATATGCCAAGGTTGGCCTCTATCCAAGTGTTGAGTTTTGGATACTCTAGGGATATGATAGAATACCCTCATAGAGAGGGGTGTGACCACCCTCGTAGAGAGGAGTGTGGATGTTTCTCCAAGGGGCAGTGGGTAGATACTCTCCTCTGGCCAAGGATTGAGTAGCCTGGAACACAAACCTTGACCATGTGGAATGGTTAGTTAGCTCTTGAGGTTTGTGCCATGATCTTGCATGGATCATAGAAAGGGAGTCTAGTCTTGCCCATGCTATCATCTTAGCTTCTCTAGTTCATGTGGGATGACTAGGAGTGAAGCTATCGTAGTAGGCCTCCCCAGTGGATGGGTGAGATAGATGACTACAAGAGAAGGGAGAACATAAAAGGAATGGAATTAAAACTCATAGAATATCTTTTGTGTGAAGATAAGACATCTTCTATGTGAAGATAAGATATCTTTTGTGTGAAGATAAGACATCTTCTGTGTGAAGATAAGATATCTTTTGTGTGAAGATAAGACATCTTCTGTGTGAAGATAAGATATCTTTTGTGTGAAGATAAGAAATAGTATCTTTTGCGTGAAGATGAAAGAAATAAAGAGTATCTTCTACGTGAATATAAAGAGAACAAAACTTATTTAATATGGATTCATGGAGAACCAGTCAGTGATCGTAATGCCAGATGACCAAGTGGATTATATTGATGCCTCATGTTACCTAGTTGATGATATTGCCTAGTTGATGATGTTATCTAGTGGATGTTGTTACCCAGTTGATGATGTTATCCGATTGATGTTGTTATCTAGTTGATGTTGTTACCTAGTTGATGATACTACCCAGTTGATGATGTTATCCCGTGGATGTTGTTACCTAGTTGATGATGTTATACAACTGATGTTGTTGTCTAGTTGATGATGATTATCCAGTTGATGATATTTCCTAGATGATATTGTTCAGTTGATGATGATATCTAGTGACCTGTCAAAAGATAAAGAATACCCTTCTTGTTAAGGGGGAGTGTTTAAATATTGTAATTGCAAAGAGTATTCTATTTATTATTGATCTATTATTCATTATATCAATCCCATTTTGTGGATTGATCATGTCAGGCATTATAATTGACCAAATCCCCTTTTGTGGATTGGTCAAACCATAATTTTAATATGCAAATTAAGAAGTCGGTGCCCAGACAAATTAAAGTGGTTCTAACCACCTAGAAAGAAAAGTCATCCCTGCCAGTGAAGAGACACATCCTTTCAGCGCTTGCCAGTTTGTATAAATAAAGGAAGCCAACCACTCATTTGTCCACTCACTCAGCTCACTCATCTAGCGTTCAAGTATTGAAGGAAGTTGTAGTTACCAGTTGCCAGAAGAAGGAAGAGAGAGAGGCACATTGCTTGGAGAGGATATTCTCTAGTCTTTGATTATTTTCTGGTCTAGCATCATGGTAGTTTGTCTCTCGTAGAGAGAGTTTTATTTTGGTGTTGTACTTGGTTATTGAATCTATATTAAATAAGTTTTGCTGGGTTTTCTTCCCCTTGAGGGTTTCCCAGGATAAATGCTTGTGTACTCTATGATTGTGTTTTTCTCAGTGATCCTATCTATGCTAAGGTTATCTACTAAATTGAAAAGAAACCTAATAATAGCTTAAAATTTAACATAGAACACCACTATGGTGCATTGGTTTCACCTCCAATGTGCATTGGTTGAGTTATACAGAGTATATCATGTGTAAATTATTAATTATTCATTATGGTTAATGATAATTCTTCTATTCTTTATCTCTTGCTTCTTCTTTCACAATTTCTCTTTGAAAACGTGTGTGGTATTTTCTAGAGAGATCTATTATGTGCAAGTTCAACACATTTAAATGGTATCAAAGCCGACAGACTGCTAAGAAAAAGATACACCAAATTATTTTTGCAGGTACCAAAGATTTATTACAACAGAAAAATGGAATTCCCAAAAGAATTCATTCTTACACCTTACAATTACTTTTCATGGAAGGAGAGAATAATCATGCATCTATGAACCAGAGGATTATATAGGTTAACCTTGAATACAAAGACACAACCAACATCATCCATAGAGAAATCCAAGTATCTAAATCGAATGGATGAACCATTCATAACAATTTGGAGTCTCATCTCTCCCGATATCCTTTTTCACATATCTTCCTATAAAACCCCCAATGAAGCCTGGACCCCCATGGAAGGGATATTTGGAAAAAATGATGAGATGAGGGGAAACATGCTTGAGGTGGAATTTATCACATTGGATGAAAAATATTCAACAATATCCAAGATTTCTTTACAAAATACAAGGATTTATTGTCACAACTCAAAGTTTGTGGGGTTGATAAATTTAAGGAGGAGAAACAAATGGTTCTCACCATTTGTTATAACCCTAAATTGCACCAGACATGCATACCTGGCATTAGGCCATTTAACTTGCTATATTTTCCAAGCCATCACTGAACAATCTCTTCTAAAAACCATTGTTTTGAAGGTGTACATGCCCTGCACCACTACTGCCCACGTACACATGCTTGTTGCACCACTACAGCCTGCATACACTCACAGAATATCGTGAAAAATGAAAATTGCAAAGGGATACAGATTTATGGGCCGTTACCTAACCATTTGACTGCCCATAGTAAATCACCCCAATCGTTGCTATCTCCTTTGGCCTATAAAATAAGGTGTTGGGGTCCCATTTAAAAAAAAAGCACAAGAGCATAGAAACTATGCCCATTTCCGTATTCCCCCTTTGCCTCAATATTTGGCAACCACATTGTGAGTTTGAGCCAAAATTCCCTTTTCCTCCATTACAAGCCCTTGTCATTTCCCTAGAGAGAACTGAAGAGGAGAATGATATGTGGAAGCAATTGGTGCATTTTGAAGAGGAGCCCAAGACTGAGTTCGAGGAGAAGTGTCGGTCTCATATTGTAAGTGAATTTTGTGAGATTAATATAAAGAAGTACTTTTTCCGTCCCACCAAATGACATCTTACAGTTCTATGATTTTTTTACATTTCTTGTTTATGATGTCTAACCCTCTAATCCATATATAGAATGCATGCTTGTAGTTTCTTGTTTGTCTTTTGGTGAATCCAGGTCAACCTTGGGAGGAGACTTGCATTCAGGAAACAACTAAGTGCAAAGGGATCGACACCGAACATGGAGTTTAAGGTATGCCTACCAGATCCCTATACTTTGTCTTTTATGTATCATTGTGGGGTAATGTCAAGATAGTTGATAACAAGTAGGATACTTTAGACGGTTAGATCTGCCTGCACTTTAGAACCCTGGTGTAGTCTGTAGATGGTTTTCCCTCTTACATTAGAATTGGTGACCATACTGGGGACAACCTCTAGGGTTTCGGGGGATATTTCTTTCTGGGTGATTTGAATCAGTTTATTTACTATTTTCTGAGTTTTTGTAATCTTATGTGTCCTTAAGGGATTCTGGTCTTCCATACTAGTACTCCCTGCATGTGTTGGACTGTTGGTTTTCATTTTTTGAGGAGTAATATAGGTGTACACTGCCTGCAGTGGGCCTGCACGCATGCATTCGTGCCCTTCCCTTGGATAGCCCACATACATACGCTGACCATTGAAGTTTCAGTAGCGTACCTGTGTTGAGATTTAAAGAAAGAAAAGAAGAGGCAGTCATCCTCTTCCCTGTTAGGAGTCACACTTCTCAAAGGTTTTCTTGATCTAGTCCTGGTCTTTGTTAGAGCAGTCTGTAGCCTAGGTCTGACTTCAACATAGATTTCTTCTGATCAAATATTTCTGGTGTTTTCTTTAATAGGGTTTTTAGACAAGTTTGTGAGTCTACTTTGATCTGCCTATTTGGTATTGTCAGTGACTCCTTGCAATCTGCAATTGGGCCAGAAGTCATTTATTGGTCTTGACTTGTCGTCATTTTTCGCTTTTTTTCTTTAGAAGAAGAGAAAAGAATTCATTTTCAAATTTCTTGTCTTGAGGCATAAAACAATAAAAAAAAATTAATTTCTTTGTTTGGTAAAGTAGTTTAGTTTAGTTGCTTCATTTACCAGGGAAAAATAATTTTTTATTAAGTTATTTACTTGAATTCTTAGGACAGTAAGTAGCTCATAGTCGAGAAAAATCTTGTTTTAAGTTTTTCTTTTCAAAGATCTGAGAAAAGTAGTTACGAAAAGTTTGGTGAAAGAGTTTAATTTGGAAAATATTTTGTGAAGAAGAAGTAGTTTGTTTCCAGTTTCATCTTATGCTCTTCTCTTTCATCTCTTAAAGAACATCACTGGTTTCATTTTCGTTCCTTTTGACTTAAGAAAACCACTAAAATTAACGCTTAATTAAAAGTTATTAGACTTTGTGTTTGTAGGGTCCATCAATGCAGTCTAGGCTAGAGCCTTGATTTAGGATTGGAGAGGAAACTCTTCAAGGCTACAAAAACAAACATAAGAGTTTGTGCTAGGGAGTTCTTGAAATTCTAGTAACCGTGAAATTTATTCGGGACCCCCCTCTAACACAGGGGCTAAAAAAAAGGTGGCGTGCGGAAAGGTAGCAGAGATAACCCCTCCAAAGCCGGACCAAGCGTAGTGGGGAACACATATAGAGGGATTATCTTGGGATTTCATTGATCGAATTTTCCACGGAGCTTCATGGGTCTCAAATCCATTCGAGGTCATCATTCGTCTTGAAGAACACTTTCTTTTGATACCCTTGATAGGTTTCGGGCTTGATACCCTGCTCATTGTGGTCCACCCGACTGTCGATTGTACCCTCCTGGTGATTATTCGCATGTTGGAAACCTAGTTGCCTTTATCTTAGTGACTTACACAAGTGACTGTGGGGGTATACCATGGTACCTAGGGCAGAAATTAGGCCATGCTTTGCAGAGTATACCCAAAGGGTTCTTTTGTATTTGAGTTACACTTTCACCGATAAGTTTCTCTAGTGTTGGCTAGTGTAACTGTTCTTCCAACTAGCTAGTGATCTGCTTGTATTATCTCATAGGAAATTTTTCTAGTATGTGCTAGTTTTTTAACATTCATAGAAAGCCCTAGTGTGTCATTGATATTCTCACATAATGGAGGATCAGGATCTCTACCAATCGCGAAGGCTTCTTGGCCTACCGTCGGTTAATATAGAGCCACCGCTAAGGCGAATACTAGACCAACAAGGGTCTTTTGAGGTGACCAGGACACAAGAAACTGAGCCTGACCCATCTCCAAGAGGAGAACATTTGATTCCAGAGGAACCAACCATTTTCGACCTCTAAGTGGAAGCTCTGGGTCCATATAACCCTCCGATCACCAATCTATTGGTGCCCATCTTCATACAAGCTAAACCTTACGAGCATCAGGTAGTGTCACAAGAAGCTATGGAGACAAATGTTGCTAGTTCTTTAGGGAATCCTCACATTCCCTCTATGGATGTCACTATAGGGGGTGTTCTACCTCCTAACCAACCATCATTGGTCCGGGACACTATGGTCTCGACTGCCTCTACCTCAGGCAATGGTATGATTCTGTCGACGGCGACAATCACCGCTCCTTTCACCCAGAGTGTGACAGGCCCTCCGTTCTCATATGGGATGCCTAGCTTCGATACAAAATCTATCCTTTCCTACTCCAATCTACAGAATTTAGGTTTCATAGTAGGGAGCTCCAATGCTCCTCTGCAAGGATCCATGGGGGGCACTTCAGCTCCCTATAACGCTTTCCCTTATGGAGGAGGTTATATACCTCCTTCGTCCCCTTCGCTCGGCGATGCTCACCAACACTCCGCCGGGCCGAACGTAAACTATAGTTTGTTTGGAGAAGGTAGTCAAGTACTTCCTTCTTATAGCATGTCGGTAGGTTCGAAACTATTCTTTTTGTTCAACGCATTTGGTAAAAACAAATTCATGTCAGTTGCCGTCTCGGCTGGGGGCAACCCCGAGTATGGACAACAAAATCCTGTACAGGGTATTATTCCTACATAGGGGGGAAAATTAGGAATTCCTTCCTCACAAGGACCTTGGAATCCATGGCAGGGATCAGTTCCCTTGTTAGGGATGTCGACCGAGGGCAACCCCTTCCATAGCTAATGAAACCCTGGGTAAGGCTCAACACCTATGCCCGTCGGACTGGTAGGGGGAAACCCTTCCCAAAATCCTTGGAATGCGATGCAAGCCCAACCCTTTATGTCCTACTACGGGAGTCAGTCGATGACATCTCAACAGGCGCAAAATCCATATGCTGGTCACGACCATGGTTATTACTAGAACCCTGGCCAACAACCTAACTTTTCCTGGCAACCTAGTGCCAACCAAACTCCAGGCTCCTTTTTCCCTAGTTATAATCAACAACCCAAATTACTATTTTTGGCAACTCTACACTTGCCAGACTTGACAAGGTTATTAAATGACCCCATATGTCATGATCCTCATTGGACTCCTATGCTGACCAAGTTGCCTTCAAACATTCCAATGTTTGAGGCCAAACCTAACGAATATCCAAGCGATCATGTGACTACCTTCCATTTATGGTGCTCATCCAACTCATTGAGAGACGACTCCATCTAGTTGTGTTTGTTTCAATGCACTCTCATCGAGGGTGCTACAAAATGGTACGTCAAGCTTGACAACTCAAGATACTCTTCCTTCGGTGAATTGGCAATGGTTTTCTTAAACCATTTCCAATTACCTATGAGATACGACGTCGACATCAAATTGTTGGCCAAATTTGAGCAGACAAAAGTGGACCATATCTCAGATCACATCTGAGAATGGATATGTTGGAAGAGTTTGATAAAAGTGTCAGTCTCACCAGCATTCTTGCTTGAGTGGTTCCTTAAGTCTTTGGTACCTCAGTTATCTAAGGATGTCACAACGTCGAGGGTCTTTTCAAAGGAAGATGTGATAATGAGAGCCCAATAGCTAGAACTGATTTACTCTCAGTCTGGTGTACTTTACAAAGTTTTTCTAGATGCACCTAGGTTGATACTTGACAAGACCAGATAGAGGTCTAGTACACATGCTGATGGTATTTTCGGTTCAACGCAAATGAAGCCCATTGATCATTTGTAAAATCAATTGCAGCAATTGTTGATACAACAAACAGTGGCCAGCCAGACCACTGGTTCAGCTATTCCCCCTACCCAAACGTCAGATGTACATAGTGTGCAATCAAAAAACTCGAAGGCCACCCAACAACCTGACGAAAAGAAAAAGAAGTGAAAGAAGGGTAAGGGGGATAAGAAACCTACCAATAATGATGGCAGGAGAAACACTGAAAAGAAGAATTCAAAGTATCCATTTAATCTTTGCACAGAAGACCATCTGACTCACCAGTTCCCTTGGATTGCGGGGCCCAGAAGTTATTAGCACAGCGACAACCTGTTGTGTTAACGAACCCGTTTCCACATGGGAAAAATTTAACTCAAGCCACTTCGAGTGCAGAAGGGGGCAGTCAGGGACCCCCTCCATCTTCGAGTAATCCTTCATCCCTGAATGTGTACATGATGAATGGTAGCATTGATATAACAACTAGGACATGCGACTATGGAATGCCAAACATCTCTGAGAAGGGTAAAGAAGCTAAAAACCCATCTCTTCCTCTCCAGATTGAGAAGACATTGGGAGAAACAATGACACGCATCCCAAAAGGTGCGTTCAAGAAATATTCCCACAACCCAAACATAAGGGTCACCCAGAACTACTCTGTGGTGGAGGATTTGTCACAAACCCCTTGTGAAATGTCTACTTTGGAAGTCTTCCAAAGTTTCCCTTCCTAGAGAAAGGCTTTGTTAGTTGCCTTAGGATCTGTTGAGGCTTGTAATCTGAGAACAATCATGCTTGATACTACCAACTTAAAACCTTGTCTTACCACTTGGCGTTTCAGATAGTAGTGGCTCACAACAAGAAAAATTTTACTCGAAACATTTTTCACACAGTGGTTGATGAGGGCACCTCAACATGCGTGATGTCTTTGGCATGTTGGAAGGCCATTGGCCAACCCATTTTGTCTCTGTCACCTACTCTTCTTACCACTTTCAACGTTCATTCGTTCCAACCACATGGAATCATCCCCTCTTTCCCCGTGCAGTTAGGATGGAAAACCATGTGTTTCAAGGTTGAAGTGGTCGATGCGTCTCTTGACTACAATTTCTTGTTAGGAAGGAGTTGGACCTATGTTATGAAAGCAATGGTCGTGACAGTTTTCTAGGTCTTGTTATTTCCACACAAGGGCTAGATCGTGTCCATTGATCAGTTATCCTTCTCTCATCCTAACCCTTCATTGGAGGTATCCATGGTCTCGATGATTGATAACCATCATCTCGACATATTCAATGTAGGGGTTGGTTTGTGCCCACCTTTGATGGGAAATTTTGATTACCCGCCTCCGACCAACAATGTCCACTGCATATCAGCTATCCCCGACCAGCCTAGGGATGAAATCTTTCAAATCTCATCATTTTGCATGAATTACTTTAATGATCCATGGACTCTTCCTTCCCCATCAGCCACAATGGAAGGGACAGGGAACTATGGCATGGAAATGCCTTTGTTCGTAGTAGAAGTTGTGTACTCTATAGTTCATCAAGCTTCCACCAACCCTGATCCGACTCCCGCACAAGAGTTAGATCCAGTTCTCGAGCCTCCATGGGCTCAAGGCTCCCTCACTGATACTGAATCTTTAGACTTAGTATTTCCCTCAGACAAGACGATTATTGAGGCAATGACTAGTCCGGACAGACCCTAGGATGATCTCCATCACAGATCTTATTTTCTCCCAGAGTTAAGAAGAATTGAAGCAGGAGAATTCACTCTGACTATGATTGGAGATAAGGCTTGTCCTATCAATCCTTTGGCTATGCACGCCATTGACGATGAAAGAAATATGGAAACCATTTCTAAAACGATACCCATTGATATCTCTAAAATCCCTGGCATCGTGGAGAATATCTTTGTTAGAGCAGACTGCTCCCCTGAGGACATTCGAATCTACACATATTTATTTAAAGAATTTTGTGACGTGTTTTCCTGGTCTTACGAGGAAATTCCAGGAATAGATCCAAGAATCGTCAAACATGAAATAACGACATATCTTGATGCTAAGCTGGTCTGGCAGACATTTCATCCAGTCAACCCTAGGAAAGAAACAACTATTAAGGCTGAAGTAGAGAAACTACTCAAATTTGATTTCATCTACCCCATCCAATTGACTCAATGGATGTCAAATCTCGTGCCTGTCAACAAAAAACAAGGTACGATTCGGGTATTTACGGACTTCCGTGATTTGAACAAGGCCTGTCCAAAGGATAATTTCCCCATGCTTTTTATTGACCAGATAGTCGATGAATGCACAGGTTGCAAAGCATTTTCTTTCATGGATGTTTTTTTGGGATACAATCAGATACATATCAAGCCCAAATACCAACACAAAACTGATTTCATTTGTCCGTGGGGTACATTTTCTTATAGGAAGATTCCTTTTGGTATGAAAAATGTTGGAGCTACTTTTTAGTGGGCCATGTGTTTTTCTTTCAATGATATCAAACACATAGTCGAGGCTTATCTTGATGATTTAACGTCATGATCTCGCAAGAGAGCTGATCATCCTGCACACCTCCGACTTATCTTTAAGCGATGTCGCTACTACCGGGTCCACTTGAATCCAAACAAATGTAGCTTCTACGTAACATTGGGTCATCTGTTAGGTTTCATAGTTTTAACAATAGGGATCATGGTCGATCCTCTAAAGGTTGAGTCGATAGTTTAGTTCCCTCCCCCGTGCACAGTCCCTTAGCTTCAGAGTTTATAGGGAAAAGCAAACTTTTTACAGCGTTTCATCTCACAAAGGGTTTCATGTGTTTACTGAAGAAGGATGTTCCTTTTCATTGGGATGAAGCCGCTTATCACTCTTTCGTAGCGTTGAAACACGCCCTCACGTCTACCCCTCTGTTTCGGCCAACCAATTATAATAAAGATTTCTTATTCTACTTGGTCACTGTGGACTCAACCATCGGTATGGTCTTGGTTCAAGAGGATGAGTTTCTCTCAGAATACATTATTTATTACCTGAGTCAAGGCCTGGTTGGATCGGAACTCAATTATTCCCACATTGAAAAAATTGTGTTGGCAACAATTCATGTTGTCCAACGGTTCTGTCATTACATCTTGTTTTGCAAGACCACCATCATTTTCGTTGTGAATCCATTTCAATACGTGTTGACACGACGTATAATCGGTGGAAAGATCAATAGATGGATAGTGATCCTCTAGGAATTTGACTTGGATTTTGTTTCAGAGAAATCCAAAAAGTCATTGGTATTTGCAGAACTCATCTCATAACTTACAGTCGAATAAGGTGATGTTATACCTGAGGAGTCACGTATCAAAGGAGACATGTTTTTGATCGCGTCTTCAAACCCCTGGTATGGATATATATTAGTCTATATCCAGACTTTGAAGTGCCCCACCTCTACTTCTCATGATGAGTGTCACTGTATATGCCATCAAGCCAAAAGCTATCTCATACTCGAGGACACTTTGTATTGTCAAGGTGTAGATTGCATCCTTCACCGGTGTCTCACTCATGAAGAAGAAAAAATTGTGCTTAACGATTTCCATGCTGGAGCATGTGGTGGTCATTTGTCTGGGTTGGCAGCAGCCCAAAAGATTCTACGAGCCGGTTACTTTTGGCTGACATTAATCAAAGATTGTGTTGAATCGTTCAAGAAGTGCCACCCGTGTTAGATCTTCTCTCAGAAGATGAGGGCACACCCCACTCCCATGTTTCCCGTCATCACAGTTGGTCCCTTCACCAAGTGGGGGATTGATTACACTACATGCAACCCTCCTTCTGCAAGAGGGCACCGTTATATAATCGTAGCAGTAGAATACTTCACAAAGTGGGTCAAATCTATTCCAACATTTAAAGATGATGATGAGACAACAACTCTCTTTTTGCTTAACTAGATGATTCCTTCCTTTGGGTACTTCTACATAACTCTTTTTATTTTCTTCATTCTTCTTTTCTAGCAACGTAGAGTGATTCTCTTCATTCTCTACAACTGATGTGGATGTTTCTGTCTCTTCAACTTTCTTGTGGAGCTTGTCAATTTTGACTCTTAGTGTGACAACTTCTTCTTCAAGATTCTCAACCTCTTCTTCTTTCTTCATTATCTGAGACTTCATGACCTCTTATGTTCTCTTTTCTTCTTCAAGTTGGATTTTCAATGCAATTATTTCTT
>ML779574.1:787910-827479 GCA_009831015.1 Picea engelmannii
ACCAGAAATGGAATGACATGTACTATCCATATAGAATAGTATTATCTGAAAATATATCATAACTCATACTATTACCCATCAAACAAACTTGGGTCCATTACCCAAACCTGGGGTCTCCAACTTCTCATGGCCATAACTTTCTGACCGTGAGGAATTATGTGTCGTTCCACATCCACCAGAAATGACATGACAAGCAATATCCATCTAGGATATGTTCCCTGACAAATTCACTTTCCTTCATATCATTATTCCACAATTAGGCATGGGTTCTCTTACTCCACAAAGCATCTTCCCGTGAGGGCTTTCACCATAAGGGGACCACTTTGGAGTTCATCCATATTTACTTCTTATCAACCATGACAAAACAATAATGAGTCATATTTACATCAAAAAATATTGGGTCCATTACCCAAACCTTTGTGCTACGGGGCTTTCTTCAAGGGTTGACATCAATGACAACCAACCTTAATCAACAACTTCCACAGCTTGGGTGATTTTCACACCTCAGGGCCAGTTGCTACCTTAGAATTTCTTTGTGACACTCTGTCACATGGTATCTCTCACCTCCAAGTCTACTTAGATGCTCAACTTGTGGTGTCCCATTTAAATTGGGTTTACCTCATTTACGATCCTACTCTACACCGATGGTTCCTTAGGGTACGTCTCTTAGAATGAAGCTTTGATTACATTATGTATATCCATGTTCCTAGGAGATTGAATCAAATCACAGATACTCTATCTAATCATGTATTAGATTGGAATATTGCACACATGTAAGAAAAATCACACACACACACACATGTAAATACATTTGTAAAATATATCTAATCCATAAGATGTAAAAATATGTAAATACGCATATATATATATAAAAATATTAGAGTACATGGGTGGGTGCAAGCACCTCAAAAATATGTCCAGTAAGAGTCACGGGGCTTATTCCCTCAAAAATATACAAAAGTTCTCTTGGCACGTAAGTAGTCCAACCTAGCTAAGGTAGGGGCCTGTTTGCCCTGCCATAGTGAACAACGACATTTTCCAAATGCCAAAAGAGTTGGACCCAGGTCCATGGCACCCCAACTAAATGAGGTTTCATCGACGATGGGAGACCCTCGATCTACGCCATAGGGACTGTACAAGTGTGTGTGGTGAGGTTCCACTCTACCCGTCTCAATACTCTCTCAGCCTTTCTAGCTGGACGCCCCCCTGTTGTTGTTGTTGGTCCAATGGTTGCAGCTGGTCCTTCCCCTAGTCGAGGATGCTTCCTAGGTCTCAAGAAGTCTGCAAGATGCACTAGTCCCACATATGTACATAGCAGATACATAAGTGTCAGATACTCTGGTATACACAAAAATGATATATATAAAAGGACATAAAAATTTAATAAGTTTGAAAAAAAACTTACCCATCTCTCCTCACTCCGCTCCGGGAGGTACAGGCATGTTAGGATCCCTAGAAAAATTGATCTTGGCATAGGGGTAGTCCTCTATTGCCGGAATCTGCCATGACCACTAGTCAAAAAATTTATCATCGAAGGCCTCGATGGTCCTCCCTCCCCCTTTCCATGGCAACAATGCTGCCCATATGCATAGCGCCGGGAGAGAGGCCTCGTTCCCTCGTATAGTCTCTTGAGGACTGAGATTGGGTACCCTCTCAAAGAAAAAGGAACACAAAACAGTCTCAAACTTGAAGTTTCAATGCTCCCGTATCCGACACTATGTTAGTTTTCTCTTCATGCAATCCAACATGGTTGTACTCCAGTCAAAAATCTGTGTATTTAAGCATTGTACTACACAATGCATGTGTGCCCGAGAAGCCTAATGTAAAGACATGGATGCAGTGATCTACCCAATGAGTAGAACTATCACTTTGAGTGATAGGTTGTTGATCTTATGTATAGGCACCTGAGAACCTACTACACAGTACCAGCCTCGCAACGGGTTCCAATCAACTCCTCAATGTTGTGAGGCCTGGGGGGGAAAGTATGCAAGTTGACTGGATCCCCTCTCCTCGAGAGACCATTCAGGAAGTAAATGTCTTCAGTCATTGGAGTCAATGACTGCCCCTCGAGAATAAATGCCTCTGCATCAGGATTCCAGTAATCTATCAAAGAATTCAACAACCTGGGTTGTGCCCTCATAAACAGACACTGGAAGAATTTTAGCAACCCACGTTGTGATAAAAAAAACAATAGTAGTGGGGTATTCTGAGACAAAAAACTCAATTTCCTCATGCTCCCTCTCTCTCCAATGAACATACATCCTGCAAAATGACAAATTCATGGAGAGTTAACTCTTGCCTTTTCATTTTTTCCACTTATTTGAGGGTGTACACAGGCTATCTTGGTGACAGTCATGTGTGCACGCGAGCAAATTATCTTATGCCCGCGTGTACACACAGGCTGTGCTTGGACAGCTTGTGTACATGCAGGGCCGACCTCTTTAAAGGTCAGCGCCCCCCCAAAAAAAAAAAATGAAAAAATGAAGAATGGAAATGCAAGAGATGCTAGTTTGTACTTAGTTGGTCCAAGCAGAAGTTTGTTTCGTCCACTGAAGCTCCCGTAATCAACTCTTTTGGAAAAGGGTTGTTTTTTACTTTTTGTCAATTCTCAATTTACAATGGTGATAATGAGCTACCAACTTCTATTTATAGACTTTTTGGCCCCTTTTTGTCATTTTTTGGACCCTTTTGTCATTTTTTCTAGCTTGAAAATCGTTCAGTATGGTTCTTGAGTCTCTTGGGGGATGTTATGATACATGTTACTTTGGGTATTGAGAAACTTTTTGAGAGTTGGGTCATTTTTAAAGGTCTTTTGGTAAGAAGTCATTTTTTTAACTTTTTGCATCTAAGTCAGGATTCCACATCCACTTTATGCATCTCGTTGTCTTTTTCGCTTTGCCATAGGATCGATCCCATCGAATTGCGACACAAAACCCTCACTCCTTCTCTAGAAGTGCGTAATTTAGTGGTAGAACCTACTTGCACATGGATTCCCTAGGTAGATCCTGGTTGGATTTTGGTGTCCATGTCATCACTAATGACTATAGTCTTGGGATTCCTTACCAGTTTTCCATGATTATGAGTTTGAGCCTCATTTGCATGATTCATTATCACTCTTGACCTCACCCTCGGGACTCCCAAAACACAACGGGTCTTCTTTTAAGCCCTTTTCAGACACTCTAAACATGAAAATATTGTCGAGCGATCTTGTTTCCCTTCACACTCGCCAAACTAAAATTTGAAGGCACGTCTGTCAGCGGTAGTTTACCCCTTTTTCAGTCTGGATGGTCAAATGTACGAACAAAGGTATAATTTAGGAGCCTCGGTTCTCTAGAAGAGTATTCTTAGGTATAAATTTAACCCTTTTTCGGGCCGAAAGGACTAAATTTACAAAAAAGGAACCTCCACAGAGTCCATAGTTAAGCTCTTTTCAGACTCCCTAAAATTGAAAAGATGGCCGAGTGACCTTGTTTCTTTACACCCATTAAAGATGGTCGAGTGACCAAGTTAATCTCTTTTTAGACTCCTTAAATATGAAAAGATTGTTGAGTGATGTTGATTTTGTCACATTCATTAAAATGATTTTGAATAGACATTTGTTCGGTGCTAGTTTATCCCTTTTTTGAGCCGACTAGACTACCTTCGAAAAAGGTACCCCAGTGGAGTCTCCTTTTACGCTTTTTTAGACTCTCTAAAAATGAAAAACCATCGATCTTACCTTCTCTGGGCTCATTAAAATTACATTGAAGGACATTATCATTGTGTCTTATTAATCGCATTTGAATTCTCGGGTATCATTCGCATTTGAATGCCGGGTCCATGTTGCTCTCAACTGAACCATTTGAAGCATGCCTTATACGCAAGCCTTGTAGCACTTTTCCTCTGCTTCTTAATACCTTGACCCATGGAGGATTTTTCTGAGTGTCCTTTTCTTGCATATGTCCCCTTGCTCTGAGAATTAATGTGTTCCTTTCACTTGGAACTAGTATGTCTGCGACACTCGTTCCTCCTTTGTAACATAGCATTCTTTCATTCTTTTTTCAAACTTTCCAAAATCATTGAAAAAAGACAAAAAAACAAAATATACCCCAGAAAGAGGAAGGGAAAAGTATTTTATTTTTGTTGACAGCACAATGAGTCGCCCTTGGACAAATCACATCCTTTCGTTTGTTCATCAAGCTCTAGGATTCAATATGACCTTAGGAATCTGTTCTCTCTACATAGAGTTGTGTCCTCCTCCATTTGGTTACCCTTCCAAACATATGGAGAGTTCGCATTACCTCCTGCACTGTGAACTTATGTCAATGCCATGTTTCCTGAGTCTCATCTTTTGTCATGCTTTCATCCAAGGAAAGTATTACTAAACTTGAGTTGAACCTTCTACAGTTTGTGTCTTGTCCTCATGCCTGACCACCCCGAAAGACCAATCAAGTCCTTGTTCGAAATCAATGAATTTCTCTGCACTGATCACCAAGATCCTCTTTTCTATTCCCAACGAGCCGTCAAAGACCTTTGGGTAGTGAAGTCATACACTGATATTACACTCCTACCCGAGTTTTGAATATTTTGAAGTTGTTTCTCGAGCTCTAAAGACTTCATCTCCAGCCATCAGGCATCATTGGATTCTTGAAGATGGATGCCATACATGTATATCTTTTGATTTTGAGATGTAGATCTGCTGTGTACTACTCACAGCTACAATTTATATAGTTATATGACATGGATCTGCAGTGTATTTGATTGGCAGCCATGATTTTATTTCATCCCGAGCATGGGTATGCCCACCTCGGTGAGACAAATTATTATTTTTGCAGATGGCACCTCCTAAACTCTGGTCCCTAGGCTCACTCGCTTTGTACATTGGTGAATATTTGTAATGTATTTCGGCCATTAGATGCTCTTCTAACCTCACACCTTAGGGGGAATCTATTATAACCCTAAATTGCACCAGACATGCATACCTGGCATTAGGCCATCTAACTTGCTATCTTTGCCAAGCCATCATTGAACAAGCTCTTCTAAAAACCATTGTTTTGTAGGTTTATGCACCCTGCACCACTACTTCTCGTGTACACATGCTTTCTGCACCACTACTTCTCGTGTACACATGCTTTCTGCACCACTATAGCCCGTGTACACTAAAACAATATCGGGAAAAATGAAAATTGCAAAGGGATATGGGTTTACGGGCCGTTACTTAACCGTTTGACTTCCCATAGCCAGTCACCCCAACCGTTACTATCTTCGTTGGCATATAAAAGAAGGTGTTGGGGTCCCATTTCAAAAAAAATCACGAGAGCATAAAAACTCTTCCCATTTCTTTACTCCCCCTTTGCCCCAATATTCAACAACCACACTGTGAGTTTGAGCCAGGATTCCATTTTCCTCCATTGCAAGCCCTTGCCATTTCCCTAGAGAGACCTGAAGAGGAGAAGGAGATGTGGAAGTAGTTGGTGCATTGTAAAGAGGATCCCAGGACCAAGTTCGAGGAGCAGTGTTGGTCTCATATTGTAAGTGACTTTTGTGAGACTAATATAAAGAAGTAAATTTTCCTTCCCGCTAAATGATGTCTTAAATTTATACAATTTGTTTACATTTCTTGTTTATTATGTCTAACCCACTAATCCATATATAGAATGCATGCTTGTAGTTTCTTTTTTGTCTTTTGGTGAATGCAGGTCAGCCATGGGAGGAGACTTGCAATCAGGAAACAACTAGGCGCAAAGGGATTGACACCATATGTGAATTTTAAGGTATGCCTACCGGATCCCAGAGCATAGATATGTCAAGGATAATACCCCCTATGAGGCTTGGAGTGGCCTCAAACCGGAAGTGACCCACTTTCATATTTTCGATTCATGGGCAGGGGCCCGTATTCCCTTTGAAAAGAGGAAGGCACTTGGTCCACAAAGCACATATTATATCTTTTTTGGATACCATGATGGTGTGAAGGGATACATACTTATTTATCTTTCCTTAGACTGACTCATCATTGAGCGAAGTGTCCAATTTGAGGAAAGTGTCTCACAGGTACCTCAATAGTCGCATGCAAACACCTTCATTCTTACACCTATCCGAGATGATGAGAATGCACATGCTGACTTTTCTTCAGATGAGAGTTATGATTCAGAGGATTCATATGATCCAGATACAAATTCAATACAGTAATATGCAAAGTCAATGTGTCCAAATGCATATGCAGAGCCAGAGAATAGGCCCAAGTGGGCCCAGAATACTCTTCAAGATGAAGGGGATCTTGTTGGTGATCTAGACGATGCTAGGAGGACTCGATCTGATTTCGAGTAGCCTCCTATTGCACTCACTGCCACTGAACCATTTCCCTCTAGGAATGTTTTCTTGGTTCAATCCTCAAATTCACATTCTTATGGTGAGTCTAATAGAAATCCCTTTTGGGAATCTGCCATGGAAGATGAGTACAACTCCCTCCTTGAGAACTAAACTTGGGATCTGGTTCCTCTTCCTTCTGGAAGGAAACTTGTCAGGTGTAGATGATTCTATAGGACCAAGAGCGCAACGAATGGACAATTTAGTAGATACAAATCCAGGCTTATTTCCAAAGGCTTTTAGCAGGTACATGGAATTGACTATGATGAGACCTTCACTTTAGTAGAAAAGATGGATTCCATACGATTGACACTTTCCATTGCGACAACCAAGGGATGGGAATTCCATCAGATGGATGTGAAGAATGCATTTCTTCATGATGGTCTCTCTGAGGAGATATATATGGAGCATCCCCAGGAATTTATGCAGGATTCATCTTTGGTATGTCGACTGAAGAAGTCTCTTTATGGCCTCAAGAAGTCTTTGAGGGCATGGTATGCCAACATGGAATCCTACATGTTATCACAAAACTTTGTACATTGTAATTCAAACCCGAATGTCTACATGGTCAAGACAGATGATTCACTTCTACTCATAGTTCTGTATGTTGATGATTTTATTATCACTGGTTACTCGACTTCAGTGATTGCTGCAGTCAATATGATTCCACATGAAATTTTTTTGATGACGGACATGGGTCTGCTACACTTCTTCCGTGGACTCAAGATCAATCAAGATGCATCATGCATCAAACTGTCTCAAGCCAAGTATGCTCGAGATCTCCTTGAGAGATTTCACATGACAAAATGCAAGTCTGGTCTGAATCCTTTCCTATCAGGACTCAAACTTGAGGATGGTGGGGACACTCCACTGTTTGAAAAAAAACTATACAGATAGCTAGTGGGGAGCTTGTTGTATCTCACACACTCTAGACTAGACCTCTCCTATGTAGTTGGTGCAGTTTCCAGGTTCATGCAAGAGCTGCATGAGCTACATTGGAAGGCTGCAAAGTGTATCCTTCGATACGTACAAGGAACCATCACCTTTGGGATTCATTATGCAAAAGAATCTACATTAGATCTCATCGGGTTCACTAATTCTGACTAGGCTGGTGATAACACTGATTGCAAGTCCACATTTGGTTACTCACTCAGTATTTGTTCTGGGCCTATTTATTGGTCGAGCAAGAAGTAGCTTGATATTTGTGTTTCTTCAGCCTAGGTAGAGTTTAGAGGGGTAGTTAACATAACCATTTAGGATATGTGGCTACAAAAATTTCTCATTGAGTTGGGCATTCAGTTTCATCGACCGATCTTCATCTGGTGTGACAACCAGAGAACTCTGAACTTCTGCAAAGATCCAGTTCAGAGGCAGTGGATGAAGGACATCGAGATCCACATGAACTACATACGGGACATAGTACATGAGGGGATCATCGACCTATAGTTTTTTCCTTCAACAGAGTAGACGACAGACATCTTCACCAAGACCTTCACTGAGCAGAAGTTCCATTCTCTACGAGGTCATGTTGGAGTGAAGGACATAGTTGCCTAGCAACTATAGTTATTATTTTTCCATACATTGTACCTTGAGGGGGGTTTTTTCCCATGAGGTTTTCACTCTTTCCTCACTTTATTTTAGTGTATCTTTTGTATTTGGGTACCTAGCATGGCCTCATTTTCAGGATCCATTATTTATTTTCACCGTAGTGATGTTGAGGGGGAGTGTTGGAGTTACTTCACACACACCTAGGATTTATTTTTACTAAGGTTTTTCCTATGTTTATTAGTCTTTATCCAGTCTCCTAAAGTTTAGGGAGAATATTCTCTTTAGTTTTCACTTTAGTTTGACTAGTTGAGTGGAGTCTAGATGTTGCATTCGTTTTGTCACCATGCACCATTGGGATAATCACCAACTAATGCACATTATCCTTGGTATCATCGCCATACTAATGCATTACCCATGATTCCCTGATCTCCTCCTCACTTCACTCTATTTCAGTCAGTTAACTGAATACTGGTAGACTAGTTAACTCAGCTAGGTGGCAGTTCACTCCCGTAACTTTCTGAGAGACTAGACTAGGTGGCAGTTCACTCCTATAATTGTTGGCGTGTATCCAGATCACACTAGAACACCACTATGGAACATTGGATTCACCTCCAATGTGCATTGGTTGAGTTATACAAAGTATATCATGTGTAAATTATTAATTATTCATTACGGTTAATGAGAATTATTCTATTCTTTCTCTCTTGCTTCTTCTTTCTCAATTTCTCTCTGTAAATATGTGTGGTTTTTTCTAGCTAGATCTATTATGTGCAGGTTCAAAACATTTACATATTCCAATTGTAAAAAATGAGTATAAATTATAGCCTAGGGGTGGAGGAAATACATGAGAAAAAATAAATTCATCCTTTTGCTATCATTTTCAATTCAGTCCTACAAGTCCCCTTTTCCCCTTGCATCTGATATTTTCCCTTCCATATGGAAACCCTTGTTTTCAGAAATTTTGTTCTCCCTATCTTGTCAGGAAGCAATCTTTATCCTTCTTTGGAATTGTTTGAGCACAAAGTATTGGAGGTATTGTTGATCATATCCGGCCTTGGGTGGAGGAACTTGGAGTCTACTTTTGGGGTCGTGCCACAATGGTTACATGTTGTAACCAATTTTCTTATGTTGTTCGTAATAAAATATATCTCATTCTCATCCGATTTCATATGTTGATTCATGTTGTTAGTGCATGTTGTGTCTTCTTTTTCACTTCGGTGAGAAAAACAAGGGCACTTGCATGCCTAGTTGTCCCTACTAGACAAGACAGAGGTTAGTGCATGGATTAAACAAGCCAAACACATGAAATAAACAACTAAAAACAACTAAGGAAATAAAACTTGAATGCATAAGAAAGTTTTAGAACCATAAACAATCAACCAATGACCAAGATTATGCCACCAATAGATAACTGTATTAGTTGGCAAAACACTGTAGAGAAAAATGAGGACTGATGAGTCCCCTCTTCCTCCTTGGGAGGGATCTTGAGTTCCCTAATGGAGAGCTCTTCTTACAATGGATGAAAAATGGAAAATGATGAAGAAAATCAATGCCTATTCCCTCAAGATCTCAGTGGAATGACCTATTGGAATGATGCTAGAATGATCCTAGGAGAAAAGAATATTCTCAAGGGAGAATTGAGGAAACATAGCAATACTATGAAGATCTTGGTTTCTTAGTGCACCCATGGCCTCCATTTATAGCATTTCTTCAAGGAAATATTCAACTGGTTCTTAGTGTGAACACCCTTCAAGGCACCTTTTAGTCCTTGACCAGCCCCCCATTCAGATTTTTCTTAGATATGAAGGTCAAATCAAGTTGGGAGCTGGTCCATAAGTGGTTGAGTGGCCGACAAGAACCATAAATGCATTTTTCACATGAGTGTGCAGCTTTTCTCGTATAGAGTCGTGCATATTGTGCATTGTTCTCTCTACGGGCTTTGTTGGCCCATGCACTGTGCGCATGTTTCCTTTAGTGAGTTTGTGCATGTCAATTTTTGTCCAATTGTATAGTTTTTTCCTTTTGAAAATGCATTTTGGTGTTGCGGGTGAACTAATAGTTGTTTGGCATTGCTGTGTTTTTGTAACCATTTGCGTGCAATGTTACTGATGGAATTTTAATGATAATAGATGCCCCCTGATGTGTGAGGTTAGGAGCATATGTATAGTCGGAATACATCAATGTTTCTTCTACTGAGAGTGTCATTGTAATGAAGAGTGATGAGAGGAACTGCAAGAACAATCCGTCAAAGGGACAGGGGAAACTGTGGGACCCAAATCTTTCTCTAGGGAGAAAAAATAAAATTTGTATACAAACGAGGTGGGCATGCCCCATGATCGTGTCATGTAACTCAAAATGTAAGACATTAACTGAAATTGTATGTTGGTGTAGATAACTGCAGTGCCCTCCAGGGCGGTTTGATAACGACAGATGACAATTATGAATGGTGAACATACTCTGAAAAGAGGCAAGGAAACCTATAAGAAGTGTTGATGACTCATAGGCATTGATGGCCTAACAAATTCAGAGGTATTTGATTGGTATAAAACAACTGCAATAGTCTCATAGTAAGACACACCGTAACATGAGATTTTGTTGATGTCGAATGTTATGGGGGTCAACAGAATCAGAGAGAAATGATGGTTCTCTCTGTGTCATCCGAGACTCCTCATTGTAAAGGTAATGAGAGTCAAGATATTGTCTCCCTTATAGAAACTATGTTGATGTCAATAGAAAGGGAGACGTGAATCCAAGAAGTAAACAGCTTCATGAAATCCACGGAGATAAGATCATGAACTGATAGAGAACATGAACGAAGTTAAGATGCAGTGAGACTCAAAACTACCCTTGGTTGGGTTTATGTTTGAAGGATGATTGGAAACAACTGTAAAATTGTATCTAGTGTCAAGGGGATGACTAGATATGGGGTTAAATTGTGCCAAAGGCTGGACAAAGTGGACAAACTTAGAGATCATGGGTACATGGACTGTGGGATACTTGGGGTTTATGAAAGATGTCAAAATGAGAAAAGGAGAGTGGATTCCCCAACCAAGGGTGACATGGGTTGCGTTGCCTGTAAAATAAGGTCATCAAGGGTGACGACAAAAATCTAATTAAATGATGGAAACAAGGGATTTTTATAATTATCAAATAAATAAAGAATAATTTGGGATGAGTGTACAAATATAGAAATGGGTGCCCCAGTGCAAGATGGCTTGGCCTGTGTTGAGTCTCCATTTTGACACCTTTATTACCCTATATTACCCTCTATCTGAGCCTATTTTACCTATGCTATGTGTATATAATTGACTATTTCCTCCAAAAATACACTTGATGACCTTGTCCATATGCATAGAGAGGTAACTTATGATTAAGGCATGATTCGTTTAGTTTTCTTGAGTTCATTCGATTAAATGCTTGATTATGTATGATCCTAATCACTTTTCTCTTAAGTAGATTGATATAGTACATCACTATTCTAGTACTACAAATATAGTGTGATTTGGTACTGCAACTATGGCACGATCCGGTACCCAGTCTATTCTGATACCAAGGCTCCACCTATTTTGGTACCCAGTCTATTACAGTACCAAGACTCCACCTATTCTGGAACCAAAGATCCATTCAGTACCAGCTCCGTTCTTCATCCAGTACCATCTCTCCACCTCTTTCGGTACCATATTCATCTAGTACCATCTCTGCGCTTCATTCGATACCAACTCTCCACCTCTTCTAGTATCAGCTCCATCTGGTAATAACTCTGCACCTCTTCCGGTACCAGATTTCACCTATTCCAGTACTAGCTCCATCTGATACTACCATCGCACTGGTCTGGTACCCATATTCATGACTGTGTTCATCTGGTACTAAAATCCTGCCTACAGGATTCTGGTACTAACTGTTCTAATCCATTACCAACTATGCTAATATGGTACTAGACATAATTCAGAATTTTTGAATGTTTCTAGAAGAAAATAGGGCACATGGGTTTTGTCCAGAATGATTTTTTCATGTGGACACGTCAGTCATAATTCACCTATCTCACACATGTGGACCTCTAGGTCAGGGGGAATGATTCTTCCAAAATTAGCAAAAATCTCAAACTACCAACTTGTGCCTCGATTTCCATGCATATGGTATCATATCTAGGAATTCAAAGATATGGGTTTTGTCTAGAATATGGAAAATTAAGTAAAATGTGAGCATTTTTTCAAAATTAGAATTGGTTTGGGAGATATGGGTGGAGCCCTAACCTGAATCTACCCAAATTGATAAAAAAACACAGATTTGTGGGATTTATCCTAAAATTGTGAAAATTGTTTTCTTAGTTTGGGGATTCGGTTTCATCCATTCCTCCATGGATTTTATGTATAAATAAGACCTCATAGGTCTGAGGAGGGAAGGAATTTTATGATGTAATATTGGTTCTTGGAGAAGGATGTATGTTGTTATGTTGGGAAATGAAATGTTGAACTTTTGATTCACTTAATCAATTGAAGGAATGCAAATGTTGTTTTGTGCAATTCATGGGAATGAGTAAAGTGCTTTAGTCTACACTCTCTTTGGAGGTACCTTGTTGGTTTGGTAGGGACCCACCACCCCAACCAAGGTAAACCTTTGTGCAATGTTGTTTTGTGCAATTCATGGGAATGAGTAAAGTGCTTTAGTCTGCACTCTCTTTGGAGGCACCTTGTTGGTTTGGTAGGGACCCACCACCCCAACCAAGGTAAACCTCCTTGTACATGCTTTGTGTGATTGTGTGAGTGTGAACATTTAACAAATGTATGTGTTGTCAATGATTTCAAATACATTTTAAAGTTCAAAATATAATCATTTGCTTTTGAATGAGTGTGAGTAATTAGATATTGGACAAAATAGATAGTTTCCTTTTCTACTTCTGCAGGTTGACATTTAATTAACAAGAATTTGATGTGTGAAATTGCTAAGCAAAGAGAGTGTTATTTTGATTTTGCAAGTGTGTTGTTCTCAGTGGTACAGGAACCATAGGAATTTATCTCTTATCTTCATGTTCCATAATGAAGTCTCTCAATCATATTGGCTGTTTCTTGTACTAAAGAAGGTTTGATTGAATATAATAGAGTCGGGATTGATTTATGTTTAAGAGTAGCTAAAATTGATTGTTAATTACTGTTTTCGATTGCTACAGGGAACAATATATTAAGTTCATCTCTCCATTTCATAATCCTGGGATGAACAAACTTGCCACCTAAGAAAGAACCTTTTGATTGATTATTTGCTTGAGAAGTTTTGTTATCAATTTTCTCTTCTAAGTTTGAAGTTGTGTGAAGCATTCAGATATTCTAAAATAGAGTGTTATGTTATTAATTGTTTCTTGATTAAGATATACTCATTATACATAGGAACCTATCTGTTATCGACACATATGGTGCATCAACTCTACTGATTACAAATCATGGTCGATAATTTATGTTTGGTAATATATTATGCATATAATTGCACCAACATTTTGGGGTCGTTGTCGGGGAGTTGTAAACAGTAATAGGTAGTGTTTGAATCAGATTGTTTTAATGGTTTTACATTGGTTTTATGGATGACCTAAGGGTAGAGAGAAGATAGTAAGACATGAGGGAAGATCCCACACATCCAGTTTAATGGGGTTTCTCCAAAGTTAGTTTGTCCTCTCTTCTTTTAATGCAAGTGTGCTTTTCATTCCTTTATGAAAAATTGTATTTTCATGATGGGATAGCTTTTGAGAACAGATAACCTGTGACAATAGGGTCCCAATAATGCAAGGAGTTCAAGTTGGTGTGCTTTATTTTTGTAAATAGTTTTAAAATTCAGATCTTTGATGATAAATCATTTTTGGGGTGTTGTAAGAACCTTCGAGTACTAATTTGTATTGCGAGACAGGGATCATCAACTAGCTAGAGTAATTCAAGGATGATAAAGAGATTGAAGAATGTTCCTCCAAGAACTTTCTCTCATTATAGCAACAACTAAGATATACGCTTCTCAGGAAGAGCATATCTTGACAATAGTCAATAATCTAGTTGTCTGTCCATAAAAAGATTTAGAAGTCCCATCATATTCCTCTTGTCAATTTGTTGAGGAGAATAAAGAATCATGGATAGAATTAAATGGAGAGCAACCAATGTAACTTGAGATTGAGGAGTCCTTAGCATGCCTCTCAATAGATCCTATATGTACTCCAAAGACCAATCATCTTGAAGAGGATAATCTGCATAGCATGGTAGAAGAAGACATTCAATGTGGCCTAAATAAAGAAGAGAAACAAGAATATAGTGATCCTATTGAAATATGATTTCAATTAGTTATTAGGTAACACCACTCTTTTGTTTTTCATTATTGCTTGATCTCATCATCAAAGCAGCTGGTCCTTCATACTCTGGTATGCATTAAAATATATCTTTTAAACCTGAGTATGGATATATTTCTAACCTTGTTACGCACATGGCTTCAGTGGAAGTATTCCTATACCTAAAAGACATTTTCTTTTTTTCAATTAGAGTAGGATAGATAAATAAATAAATGTTTCACATAAGTGCAATACAACATATCTTTCATATTTTCCATAGACGAGAATGTCAAAAGCCAATAAAGCAGTTGGTTTAAGATCTTTTGTTCCTATAGGAGATTTCTTTCTAAAAGTTATGATAGTTTTGTTGGAATCTTATGAGAATGGAATCTCTTCATCCTCTGAATGCACACATAATACTTGAAGGGTTTCAAAAGTGGAGAAGGCATCCTTGTCAATATAAGATAACACTTAAGGGAGTGCTTCATGACCTATTTCTTCAAATTTCTTCTGTTTCCTTAAGTTGTTAAAAATGATGCATTCGTTCTTTATCATTACCTATTTATTTTAAGACCACTATTTCACAAGGATGATCAATTAAGTGATCTTTTTAATAGTATTTGAAACTAATTGTTAATTCCAGGCTATTTTATTCATAACTAATAATTCAACTTTTGGCATTTTCCCTAAATTTTCTATTTGTAAGCATGAATAAAAATCTAGTTTTAATTAGTTCTATTGGTTTGTTTTTAGCAGATATTCGTAACTTTCTAAGAAGACTTTTTTTTAGCATCTCACATTGCTTGCATGAGGCCATGCAAAAACTCAAGCATGGGGTAGTGGTTGCTAAGACAATAGTAGTTAGGTTTATTTTCTAATAAAAAGGAAGTGCCAACAGGAGCAGTGATCAACATGGTTCCAAAAGAGGAGGGTTCTAAATCTCAACATATGGTCATCGAATTACAGAGTACCATCTTTTCACAGAGCTTGGAGCCTAGTCACCAAATTATTTTTCCTTATTCTGATGCAAACTCAGAGTTCATGCATCTAGTGTTGGTATTTGTTTCATCTACATGGTTTTTCAATTGAATCAGATCACAGGTCCTCTTCCAGAACACTAGAAAACACCAGCTACTTCTACAAAGTGCAACCTACAAAAGTTTCAGTCTACAAAGCACTATCACAAGGTACCGTGTCAAATTCTCCTCAGATACCAGATTACAATGTTTTCCTCCATCATCATTCGGTACTAGACAACATCTCTGTGTTCATCTGATACTATGGGAGGAAGTCTTTTCTCATTATGTACAAGACCACATTTATGCATTCATCTGGTACTAATGGTTGCCTCTGCACTATTCTGGTACTGGTCATAACCCTGCGTTCATCCGGTACTGATGTTTGCTTGTGTGCTCATCCAGTACCAAAGGAGAAGGTTTGTGTTATTCCAGTATTAGTCATAACCATGTGTTCATCTGGTACTAATGGTCGCCTCTGTGCTCATCCGGTACCAAAGGAGAAGGTCTACGTTATTTCGGTACTATGCACAACCCTACGTCCATCTGGTACTAAGGTGATTTGGTATTGGTAATGAGGTGTTGGTAGTCCTTATCCTAATTTCAAAGTTTCTGCTGCTCGATTTAAATGCTTCAAGTAAGAGGACATATAAACTCAACATTTTTTTTTATTATTAAAGAATTAGACTAATTATGTATTAAACATGTGGTTACTCTCATACATCCTCATGTCCTCAATTATTGCACACTCCCTACCATGAACTTCTGCAATCTCTTGGATATATCTCGTCACTCTGTTTCTGCCCTCTGCTACTTATTTTCATTTTTTTGTTCTGGTAATGCAGAATTTTGTTCCAGTACTGCAGAATTCTATTTTGGTACCGCAGAACTCTATTATGGTACTACTCTGTTCCAGTACTGCATAATTTTGTTCCAGTACCACTTTGTTTTGGTACTGTAGAATTCTGTTCTGGTACTACAAAACTCTATTCTAGTACTGCTCTGTTCCGGTACTACAAAATTATGTTCTGATACCATCTTTTTCCAGTACTATCTATTCCAGTACTGCAAAAACCTGCTCCATTACTTATCTGGTACTGATGCCAAGGTGATATGATTTTTGTCATGTGCTTAACATTGTAATTGGAGGTATGAGCTAATCTTTTCATGTTCTTTTTATCAAGGATCATTTAAGTCTTATGTTGAAATGTTCTTTACTCTCATATACATCTTCCTCCTACATTGTTACGTGCACCCCTAAATGAATCATCCTTGCTATCCTTTAAGAAGATATTTTCACATTTATCTCTATATGATAACGGGTGCACCTATATTATTACCTCATAATTTTGAAAAAGTGATTACTAATTGAAATATCCATTGAAAAGTGGTGGCACCATTATGTCTAATACTAACCTAGTTGATTCAACAAGTTCTTATCCAAGTTTATCTTTACAAGTTTCTTTTGGGAGGTATTGATGAAAACCTCATGTGGTGGACCGCCCTTGCAAAACCTCAATGAACTTTCATGAGACCCTAATAGGATTAAATAGAGGAACCTCTTAGTCATTATCCAAGATGTTCCATTATACATTGAATAACTGAGATTTAATTCTAATGTGGATGATGTCACCCTTGGGATAATTGAAAGCAGTTAATTATGTGCCTAATAAATCTAAAACACTCTTATACCACCTACCTTCCTTATAATCTAAAGTTTTCAATGAACAATATACATCATTCTAAATCTTTTTAGTAATATAATAAAAAGGAAGTATTAGGAAGTACAAGTAAAAATGTTGAGGTACTGAACAGGCCTGTTGGCAGTGGGGCCATGCTTGTATGGCACTAAGGTAAACCCGTCGGGGTACTGAACAGGCCTACTGGAAGTAGGGCTATGTCGGGTAAAGGGATATGAAAAACATAAAGTGGCACACCTAAAACTGAAAAAAAACCATTGGGTCTCATTCTGAAGCATTATCAAATCAAGGCTAGGAGATGACCTTTATATCTCTCGGATGATGTTCTTAAGAACATTCAAGTATCCACTTTAGAATTGTATCTTTAAAATAAATAGGTTTACATGAAAGTGGGACCCTTAGTATATGTAATTCACCTTACCTAAGAAAGAAGAGCTTCATCTCTAAAAACTTGGATAAGAAACGAGTTAATCATCTTGGGATGTATTATTTTATGTGTTCCTCTCTTCAAATGAGATCTAAACTATGCTTATATCACTTTTATTTTAAAGGTAATCTAGCTAGGGCGGCCTATTAGTCAAAGTCATTATGAAAACTCTTGGACACTATCCTATAATCATATTAGAGTCACATCCATCACTTTCTCCTAACTATGATCCACAATAGATTGGATAAGACTTAACGTCAAATCACTAACAGATCTAATCTATTACTCATGACTCCACTTTTTCGTCATAACTACTTTTCCATGGGTAAGAAGTGTGAAGCATAGGCCATGAATTTTATATTGTTTATCATGAACTTAGGAGATGAAGAAGGGTGGAACATCAAGGAATGCTTGACGGAGTGAGGAGTACCATCAATTTTGAAATTTTGAAGATCATTGTTGCATAGGGACATGCAATGACTTAAGCATGGGAGAATGTTGAGCCTCCATTTTCACACCTTTACTACCCTTTATTACCCTCTATCTGAGCCAATTTTACCTATGCTATGTGTATATAATTGACTGTTTCCTCCACAAATACACTTGATGACCTTTTCCATATGCATACAAAGGTAACTTATGATTAAGGCATGATTTGTTTAATTTTCTTGAGTTAATTCGATTAAATGCTTGATTATGTATGATCCTAATCACTTTGACTCTTAACAACTTGATCTGGTACCTCACTATTCTGGTACTACAATTATAGCATGATCTGGTACTACAACTATGGTGCGATCTGATACCCAGTCTATTTTGGTACCAAGGCTCCACCTATTCCGGTACCTAGTCTATTCTAGCACCAAGGCTCCACCTATTCCGGTACCAAAGATCCATCTGGTACCAGCTCCACGCTTCATCTGGTACCATCTCTCCACCTCTTTCCTTACTAGCTTCATGCGGTACCAACTCTATGCTTCATCCAGTAACAACTCTCCACCTCTTCCGGTACCAGCTCCATCCGGTACCAGCTCCGCACCTCTTTCGGTACCAGCTTCATCCGGTACCAGATTGCACATATTCCGATAATAGCTCCATATGGTACTACCATCGCGTTGGTCTAGTACCCATAGTCATGATTGTGTTCATCCAGTACTGAACCCCTACCTACAGGATTCCGGTACTAACTGTTCTAATCCGTTACCAACTGTGCTAATCCGGTACTAGACATAATTCAAAATTTTTGAATGTTTCTAGAAGAAAATAGGGCACATGGGTTTTGGCTAGAACAATTTTTTCATGTGGACACATGAGTCATAATTCACCTAGATCGCACGTGTGAACCTCCATCTTAGGGGGAATGATTATGTCAAAATTAGCAAATATCACAAACTCCCAACTTGTGCTTCGATTTCCATGCATATGGTATAAGATCTAGGAATTCGAAGATATGGGTTTTGTCTAGAATATGGAAAATTAAGTAAGTAGCAGGCATTTTTTCAAAATTAGAATTGGTTTGGGAGATATGGGTGGAGCCCTAACCCAAATCTGCCCAAATTGATAAAAAACACAGATTTGTGGGATTTATCCTAAAATTGTGAAAATTGTTTTTTTAGTTTGGGGATTCAGTTTCATCCATTCCTCCATGGATTTTATGTATAAATAATACCTCACAGGTCTGAGGAGGGAAGGAATTTTATGTTGTAAGATTGGTTCTTGGAGAAGGATGTATGTTGTTATGCTGGGAAATGAAATGTTGAACTTCTGATTCACTTAATCAATTGAAGGAATGCAAATGTTTTTTTGTGCAATTCATGGGAATGAGTAAAGTGATTTAATCTGCAATATCTTTAGAGGTACCTTGTTGGTTCGGCAAGGGCCCACCGCCCAAACCAAGGTAAACCTCCCTGTACATGCTTTGTGTGATTGTGTGAGTGTGAACATTTAACAATTGTTTGTGTTGTCAATGATTTCAAATACATTTTAAAGTTCAACATATAATCATTTTCTTCTAAATGAGTGTGAGTAATTAGATATTGGATAGAATAGATAGTTTCCTTTTCTACTTCTGCAGGTTGACATTTAATTAACAAGAATCTGATGTGTGGAATCACTAAGCAAAGAGAGTGTTATTTTGAGTTTGCAAGTGTGGTGTTCTCATTGGTACAGGAACCATAAGACTTTATATCTTCTCTTCATGTTCCATAATGAAGTCTCTCAGTCATGTCGGTTGCTTCCTGTACTAAAGAAGGTTTGATTGAATAGAATAGAGTTGGGATTGATTTCTATTTAAGAGTAGATAAAGTTGATTGTTAATTATTGTTTTCGATTGCTACAGGGAACAAGATCTTAAGTTCATCTCTCCATTTCATAAGCCTGGAATGAACAGACTTGTCACCTGAGAAAGAACCTTTTGATTGACTCTTTACTTGAGAAGTTTTGTTATCAGTTTACTCTTCCTAGTTTGAAGTTGTGTGAAGCATTCAGATATTCTAAAATAGAGTGTTATGTTATTAATTGTTTCTTGATTAAGATATACTCATCAGACATGGGAACTTATTTGTTATCGACACATATGGTGTAAAAACTCTATTGATTATGAATCTCGATCGATAATTTATGTTTGGTAATATATTATGCATATAATTGCACCAAAAGCATGTGAGGGCACAAGTTGCAAAGAGAACTGGTGGAGGGTGGGGGCCCCATGGGTGGGTTTCTATATGAGGTAAATGAATGGAGGGCAATCTGTAGATGTGAAAACTGAATGTGGATGAAATGGAGGGTGAATGATACTGCGGAGGTGCAGTCAAATAGAACTGAGATGAGATAGCCTGGGATTCCATTGGGAAAGCTAGCAATATGATGACAAGGAGTATGTGGCTTATTCTCAGGAGTGCATAAGACTATCGAGACTCCCATCCCTAGGGGGTGAAAGAAGCATGAGTGTCAAAGTACCAAGGGGAACTATGAATGGGACAACTCATGTGGGGGAGAGTGATACCGAATGACAATACCAAAATGTAGCAGAGGTGATAGTACTATAGAGCCGGATGTAGGGACCCTAAAGGTGAACGTCAGAGGGTGTGACTGGGAGATGCAATTGATATTCAGATGGAATGATTACATGCCAGTGTCGAACATATACCTGAAGGGGTTATGATGATTTTGATGACCAAGTACCTGCACACATTAAAAACCGAATACCCAACGTGAACAATATCTGATGATAAAGAACATATAACAATTATTTGATGATTTTGAACATGAGCATGCGTACCTCGATGTGATGTGATGAAAATGATCCCCCTGGGCCAAGTTTCGATGGTGACTTGGGGAATGTGATTGTGTGGATGGAGGGACCCTGATCCCATGGCTAAAGATGGATCAGGAAACAAAGGCTCTGGGATCCTGTAACTGAGTGTGGAAGTTTGGAAAAAGGGACTATATATGGCTGGTGGGCCCACAATGCCACCTCATTTGTACCCGCTGCTATAGTGAATTGACGAGAGTATTTGGAGGAGTTTCAGAGAATATGGGAGCTCGAGCTGATCGATCTGGGAGTTGCGAGAGTCAGGTTAGTGGTATGATCCTCCTGCACAGTATAAATTTCCTAGTTTTTGGGTTAGGGGTCGTACAGATGGTCGTACAAGGGTAGGTTTAGGGGTGGGCCCACTAATGCATGTGAGAAGGAAGAATACATGTGCTCAGATGCACAGATATAATTCCATATCCCATGCATAATGTCCAGTTATGCTTGACACAACCACGCAAAGAGGCATGTGGGAGGTAAAAATAGGCACGCATGATATGCATGCCTGTTAAAATTACAGTTGCGCACTCTGTGCATCTGTTTCTCAAACAATTGTGCATCAGTGCGGAGATGTGTAGAGAACATATGCACATATGTGCGCACCTATTGGCATGACAATTGTTCATTTATGAACAGTTGTTTCTCTGAAAACTACACATTAATGCATAGCTATGAGAAGAAGAGGTGCACATATGTGTGCACTTGTGGGGGTGAAATCCTCGCACTGGAGGCGAAGCTAAGGAGTTTTGAAAGTTTGAATTTTTTGGTATTTTTGATGGATGATGATGGCTGACAAAGTGTTTTTATGTGAATGCAGGTGATCAACTTGTGATAGGAGAGTCATCATGCTAGTCCACTAGAGGGATAAAGACTAGGAGCGCCTCTGAGAGGCAGTGAGAGAGCACCCAAGCGTTCAGAGACACTTGGAAGCCTATGGGCTACTCAATTTATTCGATTTCCATTTAATATGGTCGCAGGTGTTCCTACTTCAATATTTGATATCCATGTGGAGCGTTGAGATGTAGTGCTTCATTGTGAGGGGACAGCAGCTAGAAATCTCAGTTGTTGAGGATGTGTACTTTTTTATGGGGCTCCCCTTCCGAGGAATGGCCCTGCCTGTTGAACCCCAACTGTAGAGGGATGTGAGAATGATAGATATGGCATGAAACTATTGTTCAGGGTCGAACCCGATGTCAGGTTCAGTTTTTTGTATCGAGGCGATGGACGAGCTCTCGTCTCAGTGCATCACGACCATGGTTGTGAGGATCTATGGATCCTTATCTACTCAGCGGATCACATGAGGTCAGCTGAGGATTGTAGAGAGTGTCCTAAATGGGGACTTTTTTTCCTAGGGGTTGATGCTGCACTCCAAGATGATGGGGAAAATTCACCGGTGTTGGACCACCAACTTTGGTGATTTTGTGTTTGGATCTATCTTGGTGGTATGGTTTCTATAGAGGATTCCCATGTTGCACCCTAGGATTTTGTTGGCGCCTGCAAGGCTGCAAGATCCATGATTGATGCGGTAGGCCCCAATTTTGGCCTGTCATGGAGGGGGAGAGGGTGGTCACTACTTTATGGCCATGGTGGGACATGTTTGGTGTCACATGCCACAGGTGATACTCTAGTATCCATACGGTGGGATGAACTACCAGCATGATCCAAACATGGTGTTTTTTCCTGGAGAGGTCTGTGACTAGAGAGGTATGTTTGTGCATTTATGTTTTTGTGATTTTGATAGCGTAGCATATGATTATGTGATATATGGATGTTGAATGTAACTTTGGTTTTTGTGTTTGTAGATGTTGGGACCTGAGGCCATGAGGCTAATATGGTCGGGGATTCGTTGTGTCAAGGGACAATGTAACCACAATGTGTAGGAGAGAGGTGTAGGAGAGATGATGTTGGTGCTTAGCCAGCACGTGAGTAGAGGGAAGAGGCATAGATTTGATGATGTAGGTGTTGGACCATCGCACGAGCCATGGGTAAAGGCCGGAGGAGGGATGAAGGACCTTCATCATCAGTTCGAGGAGGTTCTTCAGGGTGTGTTGGAGGGCATGTGGGCTCACATCCAGGATGAGAGGGTCCTAGAGCAGTGTGTTGGTGTTCCAGAAGAGTGGTATACCTTGATTCGTCAGGTAGATGTAGCGGGGGTAGTAATGACTGGTCGACTTCCCCCTAGACTTGGAGGACCCCCAACTGGTGTACAGAGGACCAGGTGGGGGAGCTATGGGGGCACCATGAGTGTCGTTTTTGTTTTTTATATTTATATAAGCTTGTGAGCTCATTTTGTACCTATAGGGGTGAGAGGACTCACTGGCCTACATGCGATATATATTTTTTACTTTTGTAAACATTGATGACACTTTAGAGGATATATATATATATATATATATATATATATATGGATACACATATTTTGGCTCTTTGTTATGTCTACATGTGTTGATTTTGTTGATGGTTTATGATGTCTAATCTATATGTTGTGACCGATGGATGATGTTTATGTATATGCAATGATGTATTGATGTGATAAATGCCAATATAACACTAGGTTAGCCATATTATCTGCTATTTGATTCAATTGTAATATGTGTAAATGTAATTGAATCAAAGTTTCGAGATAAGAGTCTAACTTGCAAGTATTTGCAAAAGAGGCAAGGATCGCAGACATGATATACATTGTTGAGCTACAAGATGACAAGCTAGGAATCTAACAAAACACTAAGGTGACGAAAGTGGCAGTGACTAGCCTCTACAAGGATACCAATGACGACATTGTATTCTGCTTGGTTGTTGGTGGCTAAGACCAAACATATGCTGCTGGAGTGGAGCAATTCATGTAAGGGGGTATAGAGGGCCCAAGTGGCCGAAGCGAGATTCTGAGTCCAGCGACTAGCACCGTCAGCATAACCGATGTGGTAGGCCAATGGATGATGCATCTATCAATAAAACATATGCTAGATTAGACATGAGGAGTGGAGGCGAAAAAAGAAGACTAAAAACTCTACAAATGTGTACAAAAAGAAAAATCCTAGTGTAGAATGTGTACACTCAGGCGTAAAACTTTTTTAAGTACAACTCGTTGACGGGTTCTTTGAGAGGATAGCATTCTAGAGAGGCCAAGATGTATGCGCCTTTAGTGAGGCATTATTGGAAAATGTAGGTTCCATGCCATAATGATTCAAATTTCCCATGACTGAGAGTAGCATGGGCGATATCGTAAGCTAGGATGAGATCTCCTTCGTTAAATGAACGAAGGTTGATATGGCGGTCAAAGGTGGATTTGGACCATTTTTTAGCTGCCTTGTTGTTTTGTAATGAAGACCGACGATCTTCATCCAGTGACTCTAAGGTCAGCAAGTGCTTCTCCATTGGAGCAGTGTCAGGTAATAGTTTGATGGTAGTGTGTAACGTGGGAATTTCGCACTCAATGGGGAGGGTAGCTTCAACCCCATAGACAAGATGAAATAGTGTAAAACCAGTGACATTTTTTACTGTTGTACGATAAGCCCATAATGTTGAAAACAACATATGATGCCAGTTGGTATTATGTTTTTTGACGATGTTATCACTGAAATTTTGTCTGCAACGTTGCACGCAAATGGTTATAGAAATACAACAATGCCAAACAACTATTAGTTCACCTGCAACACAAAAATGCATTTCCAAGAGGAAAAAACTATACAATTGGGAAAAAATTAACATGCGCTAACTCACTAAAAGAACCGCATGCACAATGTGCGGGCCAAATAAGCCTGTAGAGTGCACAGTGCGCCATATGTGGAAATGTGTACGAGAAAATCCGCACACTCCTGTGAATGACACATTTATGGTTCTTTTCAGCCCCTCAACCACTTATGGACCAACTCCCAACTTGATTTGACCTTCAAATCTGAGCTAAATCCAAATGGGGGGATGGTCAAGGACTAAGGGCCCCTTGTTCACACCAAGAACCAGTTGAATATTTTCTTGAAGAAATTCTATAAATGGAGGCCATGGGTGCACTAAGAAATTAATGTTTTCATAGTATTGTTATGCTGCCTCGATCCTCCCTTGAGAACCCTATTTTCTCCTTGGAGAATTCTAGAAGCATTCCAGTTTTCCATTCCACTCACCTCTTGAGGGAATAGGAATTGAGTTCTTCATCATTTTCTTTCTTTTCTACCATTGTAAGAAGAGATCTCCATTAGGGAACTCAAGATCCCTCCCAAGGAGGAAGAGGGGACTCATAAGTCCTCATTTCTATATGGTGTTTTTCCAACTAATATAGTTATCCATTGGTGGCATAATATTGGTCACTGGTTTATTGTTTATGGTTCTAAAAGTTTCTTATGCATTCTAGTTTTATTTCCTTAGTTTTATTTAGTTTGTTTGCTTGTTTATTTCATGTTCTTGGCTTGTTTAACTCATGCACTAACATCTGTCTTGTCTAGCAGGCCCAACTAGGCAGGCAAGTGTGATTGTTTTTCTCACCCAAGTGACAAAAGGACACAACAAATTGGAGACCATTCTAGGGAAAGGTATCAATTTATACCCTATTTGGGCTTAGAGAGAACTTGTTTTTGATCCATTTGTCTTGCAGGTACAAAAATCGGCCTAGACTTACTTGTCAAGAGCCATATTTTGCGCTGGAGGAGGATAATTTCACTCAACCCCCCCTGCCCCCGAAGTGTATCAGAACGTGCGCGGGTATTTCATCCCACAGACATGCACTGTGTGCCCAAAAGGATTTTTTTCTCTGTGCATTTTTCACATTGTGCACCCAAAAGGCTTCTGTTCTCTACACATTATGTGCACTGTGCACCCACTGTGACTTTGTTTGAACTGTAACCCACACACATTTCTAGAGTTTCAAAATTGTAAGGATTTTTGTGATAATTTGAAGGCTCCTGGCATTCAAATTCTTTCTTTCATGCAAATTGTAAATGCACTCCACTTAGACTCCTTTCCCATATGAAAGGTTAGATAAACATAGACACTTAGGGGGTAAAAAGAACCATATACTATCCTCTTTTTCTTTTGTAACACACCCCGCCACCCACAGGCCAGGGTATGCTACCTTCAATCCCACCCTTGGACTTATTTCTCTTACCGATACCATTTTAAATTAATAAGGACGCATAAATAAAAGATCTAACGACATGCACAACAATAATTAGCAATCATGCATATTCTAAAGATTTAATTAAACAACAAATAAATACATAGCGGAATACATTCATATACAGATAAATAATACCATAACAGAGAGCACTTATCTTTATAAAAGAAGACACCAACTGGCTGCAGACCAAGGATGTTTCACCCAACCATAGACACTACTGCTCCAAATATCAACAACAATATCACCCCTAAGCTAGGGCTATGAATCCACAAGGACGGTTCTAGAGTGTTACTTGGCTTCCTGAACCAGTCAACACTCAAGTTGTCACAAGCTTTCCCAACTCCAAGTACTCAATCCAAGTACCCAACTCTCTTCTACCTAGCTTGCACCACCCAATAGAATGGACCTCCACCCTTCTCTTCCACGCAGTCCCTCAGGTAGTCCTTCTCCTTCCAGGGCTCCAGCGCAACTAGTCCAGAATTTCCATGTTGGAACTCTCAGGACTCGTATCTTTGAATAAAGATAGAAACATGCGAACTCATCTCATACGTGTAGGACTCAAGTCATGGTTGGATTAAACCAGCGACCTCTACAACCAATGATACCATGGCTACTCTTCAGCAGTTCATTTTCCTTTCCCAAGCCAAGACATGAATGAGGAAGATGAATGGGTGATGGAAATGAATGGAGTGAGATCTCCACCCAAGGTGTGAAACAATGAAGAATCAGTGAATAAATGTGTGAGGGACAGAATGGAATGAAAGAATAAGTGAAGGAGTGAATGAGCCAACCCCCCAATCAGACTAGGGACGGGTTTAAGTATTTTCATGGGGAATCAAGAACCTCCTGACCTTCCCCAATAAGCTCACATAATTGATCCACTCCCTTAGACAAAAGGGTAATTAAAAATAGGAAATAAACATGTATCCCCTCAAGACCCCTCTCTTGTGGAATCATAGCCCCCTATAATTCTAGTCCTTGTCCCTCTAGCATCCAACGATGTATTTATTATTAATAATGATCAATACATTACATTTATTGGGCACACTGACCTTTTAATAATTGTTTTGGGCACTCTAGTCTCTCAACATTGTAACAATACATTATTTAAAATGGGGGTTCAAAACCTGGGGTGTTACATCCCCTCCCCCTTATTTTGGCACTGTCCTCAGTGCATATACAAAATAGAGATCAAAATCTACAAATTTATTCAAAAATATATGGGTACTTTTCCCACATGGCATATTCATTCTTCCAAGTAGCATATTTATAACCATAGTAGGTCCACTAAACTTTTACCAGCTTTATAATTCGATTCTGGAGCATTTTGACCTTTTTGTCCAATACCCGCATTGGCTAAACCTGAAAGTCTCCCTCTCTCTCTACCTGAATTAGATGCCAATAAATAACATGGTTAGAATCATGTACATATTTATTTAGTAAAGAGACATGAAATACATTATGCACCTTCATGGAAGCAGGCAATGCAAGCATGTATGCAACTGGCCCTATTCTGTCCAATATTTCAAATGGACCACAGAATCTGGCTACTAGCTTTGTATAGCTACCCAATTTCAAGGAGCTTTTCTTGGGATTCACTTTCAAAAGTACATGCTCCCCTACTTTAAATTCTCTAGCTGTCTAATTCTTATCTGCATAAACTTTCTGTCTATCCTAAGGTGCCTTCAAATTCTACTTGATCTTAACCATCTGGTCTTCCATATCCTTGAGCAACTCTGGCCCAAGTACCAATCTATCTGTTGGGCTCCCATCTCACTTGAGTATTTCATTTCCTACCATACAAGGCTTCAAATTGGTTCACTCTCGATGAATCTTGATACCCATTATTATATGAAAACTCAACCAAGTGTAAGTAATATTTCTTCTTAGATGGCTTATCCATCACATAGATTCTCAACATATCTTCAATTACTTGGTTGACCCTCTTTGTTTGTCCATCTGATTGGGGATGGTATGTTGTGCTAAAGTTTATATTTATACCAAATCCTTTAAACAATCCCCTTCAGAAATTGGAGGTAAACTTTGTATCTCTGTCTGAGACAATTGTCCCAGGTATCCCATGCAACCTAGCAATCTCCATCATGTAAATTTTTTCAATATTAGCTGTTGTATGTGTTGTTTTTATAGGAACAAAATGAGAAGCCTTTGTTAATTTTTCAACCACCACAATGATTGAATCATGTTTCCTTGTTGTCCTGGGTAATTTAGTTATGAAATCAATGGTTATCACCTCTGATTTCTTCTCTGGGATTGGTAATGGTTGCAACAAACCTATTGGGTGCCTATGCTCAACCTTTATCTTCTGACATTCCATACATCGAGTGATGTAATCAACACATCCTTTTTCATTCCCGACCAAAATAATTGGCTTCTTACTACTGTAATCATTTTCTGGTAACCAGGATGTCCAACATAAGGAACATCATGCATTTCCTTCGATACCAAATTCCTCAGTTCTTCGAAACTAGGAACATATATTCTATTCTTATGCATGAGTAATCCATCTTCCTTTATCTCATACTCCTTTATTTTATATTGTGCATATCCTTGTTGTAAGATTTCCTTTACCTATAGGTAATGATGATCTGTAACAAGATCATCTAAAAATTTTCTTTTCAAGTCTAACTTATGCATATTGATAGTAGTAGCATGCATGAGATGCACTCTTCTACTAAGTGCATCAGAAACTTATTCTCTTTTCCTTTGATATGCTTGATATCGAGGTCATATTCACTTAAAAATTCCAACCATCTTGTTTTCCTGGCATTCAAGGTTGGCTTTTCAAAAAGGTACTTCAGGCCAATGTGGTCTTTTCTTAATTCAAATCTCTTCCCCATGAGGTAATGCCTCCACATCTTCAAGGCATGGACAATGGCAAGAAGCTCCAAGTCATGTGTGGAATATTTCTTTTCATGTTCCTTAATCTTTCTGGACTCATAACCAATAACATGTCCATTTTTCATGAGGACTACCCCAAGTCCTTCCTTACATGCATTTGTACATACCACAAAACTTTCATTTGGGTCAACAATCTTTAACACAGGTGCACTAGTAAGTAATTCCTTCAACAGATTAAAATTCTCTTCACACTTAAGTGTCCATTCAAATTTAGTTCCCTTCTTTTGCAAAGAAGTGATGGGATGAACAATCTTAGATAATCCTACTATGAACCTTTTGTAGTAACCAACTAATCCCATAAAATATCTCACTTATAACACATTTATGGGTGTTGGCCATCCTTTAATGGATTCAATCTTCTCTGGATCTACTACTATTCCCTTCTTTGAAATAATGTGTCCCAAGCAATGGATATTCTTTTGATAAAAATAACACTTACTCATCTTGGCATACAACTAATGTTCTCTCAGCACTTGCAATACGAGTCTTAAGTGATTTTAATGCTCCTCCTCAGACTTAGAATAGATAAGTATGTCATCCAAGAATACTATGACAAACTTATCCAAATAATTTCTAAATATGCCATTCATTAAGCACATAAAGATAGTTGGTGCATTGGTCAGTCCAAATGGCACCACTACAAATTGATAATGCCCATACTTGGTCTTGAAGGTTGTCTTATGAATGTCTTCTTCCTTAATCCTTACCTAATGGTATCCTGACCTTAGGTCAATCCTCGAAAATATATTTTCTCCTCTTAGCTGATCAAAGAGGTCATCAATTCTGGGTAGAGGATACTTGTTATTTATAATATACTTATTCAATTGTCAAAATTCAATACACAGCCTCAAGGTTCCATCCTTATTTTTGAAAAAAAGTATTGGTGGTCCCCAAGGTGAAACACTTGGACATATGTACCCTTTCTTCAACAATTTCTCCAACTGCATTTGTAATTCTTTTAACTTTGGTGTGCTCATTCTGTAAGGTGTTTTTGACACTGGGGCAGCTCCAGACACTAAATCAATTGAGAAATCTATCTCCCTTCTTGGTCGAAACCCTGGTATATCTTGGAATACATCTTGAAATTCTTGTAGTAGCAAGAAATCTTCAAGGCTTGGCCCCTTCATATTTTATGGCTCTTCCACATGAGTTGCATACAATTGACATCCTTTTCTAGAACATCTCTTCAACTGTAAGGCTGAAATCTCCCTTATAGACAAGGATGAATTTAAGGATGAAAAATTATTTTAATATGTAGAAACCTTGGCGAATCTTACTAATCATTTATATGCCAACTATAAATGTTTGGCTATATCTTTGTAAAAATATTCAAATCTCTAAGGATTTTGTATAGTTTGTATAAAATTTTGGCGATTTTTAAGTTAAAATAATTTTATCCTATAAAATTTGGGCTAATCATTTTTAGAATATCGAATTTTTTTTGGGAAAAACCATGGAAAATTAGCCCATGAGCGAAATTTAGCCCCTAAAATCATCCCTACTTATAGAGATGGGTCTTGGAACTCCTTTCACAGTGATCTATTTTCCATCTCCATCAAGACATGTAAATGTCTTTCTATGATAATCTAGGACAACATGATGCTTTTCCAACCAATCCATTCCAATTAGAGTATCATAAGACCCCAAGGGTATTATATTCAGATCAACACTAGTACTCACACCATTAATACTTATGGAACAAATTCTGACCATATCATGGATTCTCCTTTTGGTTCCAGTGGCTAACTGAACCAAACTTCATTTTCCAAGATTAATTCTCACCAAATGTAATCTATCCACTATTTTAGGATCAATGTAACAATGACTTTCTCCTGAATCAATTAAAATAGAAATAGGATGGTTTATGATCTTACCTTCCACCTTGATTATATTGGACTAGTATTTCTCTTGTCGATCATCTAAAGTTGCATAGATTCTTCCCATATCTTCGATTGTTGTAGCCTCTTGGACACTCTGCGCAATCTTCACTATGTCCTTTCTATGTGGGAAATCCTTGTATAGGTGAAATTCTTTGCATCCCCAACATTGGATAGGTGGTCTTCCCCTTTTTACCAAGTATTATTTCTTGGATTCACCCTTAGCATATTGATCTTGATGATTTCTATTAGGCTCATTCCTATTGAAGGAAGGTTTGAATCCTTTCCTCCTCTGATCAAAATTCTCCTTCTTCTTATCCTTCCAATATTTTTGTAGGGGTTCTCTTCCCTGGCCTTGCTCATATAGGTATTTAGCCTTCTTGATGGCCTCAGTTAAGGTATTGGGATCATCATACCTAATCTTTTATTTATAAAAGGCTAGTAGTCCACTTAGAAATCATTGTATTTTCACCTTCTCATCATCAATGAACCTGACATATTTTAACAATCCCAATAACTTATTCTCATATTCTTTCATAGTCATGCTTCCCAGCCCGAGTTCAAAGAACTCCTACATTTTCTTGTCATAGAAATGCTCTCAGAGGCACTCCTTCTGGAAGTACTTATTGAACTTCTTCCAAGTGATCCTACTCTCATTAATATGTTCAACTTGATTCATTTGATCCCACCACATTGAAGCTTTCCCATGTAAATGGTAGGTGGAAATATTGGCTTCTAGGTTCGATGAATAGTTATGCAATTGAAAATACCTCCTGAGTCCAAGAAACCATGCTTCAACATCATCTTCCCTTTATTTTTACCCATCAAAGGAGGGTGGCTTAAGCATCCTCATCTCTCCTTGCAAACTGTCCACTTCATGTCTCCTTCTCTGGTGCTTAACAGGAGACACCTCTGGACTACTTATGGAATCTTCTGATGCATAAAAATTTCTTTCTGAGTAAGGAGGTGAGTGGTGTCTACAAGTTCTACTAGCACTTCTCGAATAACTATTTCTTCCATGATGCTCTCTTCTTTCATGAAACCTTCCTTCTTCCTCTTATTTTGAGTTTGATCCCCTCTTCATTTTCCTCTGCAACTGATTTAATCTTTGCAACACTCGAGATTTTATTTACTTTTCTCTCACATCATCCTTTCATTGTCTTCTTTGTAGCTCTACACTTCTATTTTTAGGCTTCTTACCGTTTCTATTAATGTTTCTTGCTCTGCTCTACCCTTGTGTCCATTGGACTTTGTCTTTGCATTACCAACTCTAATATTCTGGCCTTTGGCCTCCTTATCATGGTTGGAGGATCCCTCGCCTCCTTCCATTTCTTCAATATGAATTATGAGCTGACCTTTTTAAACCCCTTAATTCTGAAAAATGTGCAAGCGACCATTTTGTTAGAATTAAGCAAATGATAAACAAAATTTTCCAAACCATGTTACAGGTCTCGTTTCTTCTCAATTCATGAAGAACATATATGTATCAATATTCACCGTATAACCCTTTGATGCTATCCCTTAGCCGATACTGAATTTAATTCTACACAGGAACTCCCTTCAAACCACTTCCCCCAAGTGACCATGACTCGAAACCATGGCTAAATCCTTCTTGGAACTTTCTGTGTTAGAAATTATTATATTGGAGATCATGTGGTTGAAAATCGATTGAGGGCTGAGATCGATGGTCAATAGTAATTGCAGGATGAAAATGTGCTCTCTCTTTATTGGAGAGATCTGTCCCCACAATCTGAAAAGTGCTCACCCAAATATCCTTTTAATCATGGTCGTTGATCCCTTGTCCCGATGAGATCAACAACGCTGGAAACTAGTGGGCTGCAAACTAGCACGTATGCTAATTTTTCCTCCTCTCCCCACAATGGTCCCCCACTGTTTATTTTCCATTCACATATCAATAGCTATCCATGGGTCCTGCTTCCTTAGTGCTCTATTCCAATATCAAACTGACAGGTGCTAGCTCCTTCCTCACCTGTGAGCTTGGGCTCTGACCCATGTCTTACCCTCCTAGAACTTCGCAACTTCAGAACATTCAACCATGACCAGATCAATGATACTCATCCTCATTCATGATCAATGATAAAGATCCACTTCAGGACTCTGCGCTTCAGGATTTCGACACTTTCGACCTACACTTTCCCCCAGATTTATTCATACCCAAAGTTCTATATCAGGTGCCATGCATCCACCTCAAATCAACGACTCTAGTCTAGTTTGGGACTTCGGCCTTCGAAAGTCTCAACTTCCCCTGCTTGGTTCCTCCTGTAATTCTTCTACCTGGAGTTCACGATATGTTGATGTGTGTCCTCCCGTAGATGGATGGCTATGAATCACTTCGGCTCTTTAGGCTTTGAGAGTTTCAAACTCTCCTCCTTCACTTTCTCCTAGATTTCTTTAACCCGAAGTCAATGATCTGTCGACGCTTGTCTCTTAAATATCAATGACTGTGAATCGCTTCGGCTTTTTGGGTTTGGGGAGTTTCAAAATCTCCACCTTCACTTTCTCCCATAGTGTTGATCCTCCGAACCATTGCAATATATATTGCCGCATGTCTTCCAGGATCAACGGTCGATATGTACTCTAGCCTTTGGGAGTTCTCAACCTAATACAAACTATCACATATTTTTCCTCTGGAGTGGCCAGTCTCTGGACTACATGATTTGTCACCGGATGGAAAAATACTAGAAGTGGACACGTGGCCCAATCATGTGGGTGACACATTTCACATTCTAACTAAAATTTTAGTCCTCTACAGGTTCAAAACTTGTTGACACGTGGTACACATCCCATGTTTCCACGTCATCCCAGGTGACGTCCGCAGGCCATGTCACTTTGAAATTTCAGGCTTCGAAAGATTTTACGCTTGCACTCCTCAAGTCTCCCTAACTCTGAATTTTCGAACAGCTTAACCTTTCGAGGTCCACATCACCTCCAGGTGATGTCATCATGCCCCATCACTTTGACTCTTCTGGGTTCGGGAGTTTCCATACTAGCACACTTCAATTCTATCGAACTCTGAATTCTTGAACTGGCCAATCTGTCAATGAATGTCTCCCTTATCGTATGATCCATATCAACTCCAGACTTCAGGACTTTGGGTAGTTCTTTCCCTAGTGATTTTCTCTGCAAAACTTTTTGTAGTACAAATTATTCAAAGTGAGATATATGGCACAGCGTTTCCTTGTTGATGGATGGTCCAGATGAACTCTGGGCTTCGGGCCTTCGGGAGTTCTGGCTTTTCACATCTGTCTTTCTTCTGAAGTAGTTATCCACTAGAGTGCAGGATCTCTTGCCACATGTCCAATTTGATTAACGGTCTGGATATACTCTGTCTCTTCGGATATTTAGGCTTCGGGAGTCGTTTACTCACTCAACTTATTTTTGCTTCCTCATGGAGTACGAAATTGCCTGACACATGTCCCCTTCTTGAATATCAACACCCACGAGTGATTGCGGAAACTCAACTCTCTCACTCTTTAATTTCCTTTCTGATCTCTGCAAAGTGAAGATGCTCATCCATAGTGGGATATATATTCACTATTGATCTGTTGACCTAACAAGATCAATGATCAGGAGTGATTTCGAGCTCACAACTTTCTCGCGCTTTAATTTCCTTCCCAATCCTTGCAATTCCTCCCCATCGTCGATCTCTCTCCAATGAGATATGATGGTTGTGACTTAACCTTTTCTATGCCTTCATCAGATGACCCTTGTTCACCTACCCTATGATCCAACAATACTGTATCTCTCTTGATCCCACAGTGGCGATCGCTCCCAAATTCGAAAGGGATGGTCACAATCCTTCGAACCCTTACAAAGGATCTCTGACGTTCTAGCTCCTGGGTAGATTCTGCAACGCCATTCTTCCTGATATTTTCAACTTCACAATCAGAATTCGATCTCAACCATGAGACTTTGACCAATAGATCTATCCCATACTGGCCCTATGTTTCAACTAGAATCTTTGATACCAATTTGTAACACACCCTGCCACCCACAGGCCAAGGTATGCTACCTTCAAGCCCACCCTTGGACTTCTTTCTCTTATCGATACCTTTTTAAATTAATAAGGACACATAAAAGAAAATATCTAACGACATGCACAACAATAACCTACAAGCATGCATATTCTAAATATTCAATTAAATGATAAATAAATACACAACAGAATACATTCATATATAGATAAATAATACCATAACAAAGAGAACTTATCTTTATAAAAGAAGACACCAACTAGCTGCAGACCAAGGATGTTCCACACAACCGTAGACACTACTGCTCCAAATCTCAATGGCAGTATCACCCCCGAGCTAGGGATATGAATCCATGAGGACGGTTCCAAAGTGTTACTTGGCTTCCCGAACTAGTTGGTACTCAAGCTCTCACAGGCTTTCCCAACATTCACAACAATTGAAGTACCCATCTCTCTTCTACCCAGCTTGCACCACCTAAGAGAATGGACCTCCACCCTTCTCTACCACACAGTCCCTCAGGCAGTCCTTCTCCTTCCAGGGCTCCAATCCAACTGGTCCAAAATATCCATGCTGGAACTCTCATGACTCATAGCTGTGAACAAAGATGGACACAGGCCAACGCATCTCATACATCCAGGCCTCAAGTCATGGATGGATTACACCAATGACCTCTACATCCAATGATACCATGGATGCTCTTCAATAGTTCATTTTCCTTTCCCAAGCCAAGACACAGATGAGGAAGATGAATGCGTGACAAAAATGAATGGAGTGAGATCTCCACCCAAGGTGAAAAAAAATGAACAATCAATGAATGAATATGTGAGGGAAAGAATGGAATGAAAGAATAAGTGAACAAGAGAACGAGCCAACCCCCCAATCAGACCAGGGGTGGTTTTAAGTATTTTCATGGGGAATAAAGAACCTCTTAGCCTTCTTCAAGATGCTCACATAACTGATACACTCCCATAGACAAATGGGTAATTAAAAATAGGAAATAAACATTTATCCCCTCAAGCCCCCTCTCTTGTGGAATCATAGCCCCCTATAACTCTAATCCTTGTCCGTCTAGAAACCAATGATGTATTTATTATTAATAATGATCAAAAAATTATTGTTGGCACAGGGGCAGACCCAGGGTTCAACACTTCAACAATGCACCAACAAAACCCTATCTATCAGCCCTATCGGCAACACCTGCGAAGCAGATGAAGTCTCACCCGAGGTAGAGGTAGGGGCGGTTGCAGGACTCAAGTGTCTACAACCTAACTGGGACATAGATTTGTGATTACACACTTCAACAGAGCCCTTATCCAATCATATGCATTCAGTTATGATTCTTATTCACATTGCATATTAACCCTAATTGTAGATCAGCATAGTAGTAATCAAAATTAAACATATCTAAGCATTCAACACAGAACATCAAAGAAAATCTAGCATTTATTCATATATAAAGCACTAAGCATCAATTAATCAATCTATCAGGAATCAATATTAAGCACTTGAATACATAAACACCATGAATAACATTTCACAAAGCATAATAACACAGGATATACATGTTTCACCCCAGTGTGGGGCTACATCCACCAAATATTCTCTTCTTTATTAGTCTCTTTCAATCTCCTTACACGCACCCAGCTACAGAGCCAAATCCGCACAGGACAGGAGATCTGTGCACACCTCGCTAGATCCTCCTTCCCCAAATCAGGTCAAAGCACAAAGACTTACACAGTCTATGAACAAAACACTTATAAAACACTTTCACTTACCACTACAAGCCTTAATATGTTCATTCACTAAGACACACCTTCAACTACCTTTGCTCTAAGTCCTATCTACTTATTTATGCATTACAAGAGGGGCCTAAACATGGGTGAACCCATGGGACGACATCCCATACCCTTACATAAACCCAAAAAGACCGTAAAATGGGTGAGATCCCGCGATCTCTGCTTCGCCTAGGTGCTTCATCTTCGACCAGCTAGTTGAAGTCCCAAAAATGGTCAAGCACGACCAAGGTTCTCTCAAAAATTGGTCGAGGGCCAATAGGCCCCCAACACTCACTTGTGAATCATCCTGAGTCACTCTAATATGGGCAACACTGCTTCAAAGGCCTCAACCTTAGCTTGAGCTACCTCGACTTGCTACTTCACCAGAGCCTCCTGCTCGATGAACTCATGAATGACTTGCTCGGTGACAGGCCCTTCCAGGACTTGTTCCATTGTTGTGACCACCTATTCCAAATGTGATCCTTGTCCCTCGAGCTCTTCAAAAAGTGTGCAGGCTTTGTCCTGCACCGACTGGAGTCTTTGTGTCACCTCCATCACTCTGCTCTGGATGGCAGTGACCTACTACTGAATTGCGCACTGCTCATGCAACCTCTTCATATTCTCTAATATTGTAAGCAGTTTCAACTATGCTTGTACCGTCAATGCATGTTGTTTTGCCTCCTGTAGATGTGCCTCCAATTTCCTCAGCTCCAGGTCTTTTGCAAGGTGCTCATAGGTCTGCACACTTAGATTACTTAGTTACTTACATTTTGAGGCCAATGCCCTAATTCTTTTGACTGCACTCTTGGCAGTTTTTTCCCTCTGATCCCACACTTATTGAGGAGTGCTTGGTACTATTTAAATTTATAGATCTCCTACTCTTTCTTGAAGCTGTTGAATGGCTTCAGTGAGCTTCCCCACTTGGATCTTTGACGTCTCTTATTCTATCTAGGCCAATCCCGTCATAGAGAAAAGTGCTCTAGTTACTTAATCTCTAACCACAATCTGCTCTGTGAGCATATGGTATTTCTCTTTCTGGATTTTCTCTCTGTCCTCCTTGAACTTCTCTCTAATTTCATATTTATCTTGCTGCGCAACTCGAAGTTACTCTAGGGATTCCTCCTTTTCATGCTTCAAGGCCTTTGTGTCCTGTTATTTTTCTTCCTGGATGTTAGCGTCAGAAGTCACTCCTGGATTGCAGCAGGAGCAGAACCTAACTCCCATCAGTTTTATGTCATGTATTTGTTTAAAGGGGTGATCGAATGGGAGTAAACTCAGAAAAACATCATTTAACTCAAAAAATTAGGCCAGAAATGCACAGGGAAGTGAGGGCCACAACTAACTTCAGTCAGTAATTTGAGTTTAAAGTGAGAGTAGAGGGAAAACTTGGAAGAAAGGTGGAGGAGACTGCTTTGGGCATCAGGCCTTCCAGCAACTCGAGGAAGAAAAATAGGACATTGAAATGTGCCTAAACGACATAGTCATAAATTCACATTGATCAAGCCTACATCATACTATGCAACCATAACCATTCGACTGGATCCTCCAATTCTGAATTATTCAGTACAAGAGGAAAAACATAACACAGGAGACTGCCTAAGACTGGTGAAAAGATTGTAGTGATCAACCATACATCATCCTACAATATCGTGACCCTCGACTGGATCTTCCAATTCTGAGTGTTTTAAACAGCTTGAAAGACAAAATGAAAGAAAGAGAAACTGACTTCCATTAACTTGACAGTCTCAAATCAAAATACATAACCAGAGCTTCCTAAAAAAAATTTTACATTCGAGAGCATAGCTCATCCATCGATGCTTTCCAAAATACAAAAACTGAGTCTATATACTCAAAGAAAACCCCAGGAGCTAGCTTGATTCATGCATTGAAGGCATTACATCTTCATGTTTATTGGAAGACTGCACATGCAGTCTCTGGACTGTCGTGCACCTCAGTCAGATTCCATCGTGTTCCAGAATTGGCCTGCAAATGAGTTGACAAGCTGACATTCCCTTTCTGAACTTTCCATTTATGGTGGAAACAATGTCCACCCACCCTCAACTATGCCAATAACTACTTCCTTGGGATTGAGAAAGGCCCGGTCAACCTTGTACCTTTGAGACGTGGAGGCCTTATCATTTCTTCGTCTAGAGCTGAGCTGGACTTTGGGAGGGACGGCTAGGTGGACGAGGATGAGGTGACAGGTGCGAGCAAAATCGAACAAAGGTGACCAGGTGGAGGGGACACCGAGGTTGAAACATTGGGCCATGAGGTGAGGTGTCATGGAAAAGTAACGAGGAGGTCAAAAGTGTGATGAGTTGACGAGTGGGGACACAATAGGTGGAGGTGACAAAGGATACAGGTGGAGGGAAGTGAGAGGGTGTGGTGTGAGAATGTGGCAAGAGATACAGGTGGTGACATTCAAGAGCAGCGAAGGGAAAGGGGACATGGCACCTGGGAGAATGGAGGATAGGTGTGAGGCAACGAGAGGCTGGAGGGAGTGGGAGATGTGACAAGGAAAGGAGAGAGGCAGAGTGGAGGACACCTGGAAGGATAGGACTGACAAGCGGGCTTTGGGGGAAGATGTCAGGATAGTGGGGGGGCCTGTGGGGGAACCAGTTAATTCTGAACCCCTGCCCCCCCCCCACGTTAAAGGAAGAAGATCAACGGGGGTCTGGAATTGGACCTCAGCCATATATCTGGGCATTTTAATCCCAACTGTTTATACTTGTGTGGCACCATATCGAACCCCCACCCCACCCACCCCCTTGTTAAAGGAAGAATGGCGGGGGGGTCCAAAATCAGTTATCGTCCATAGATCTGGGCGCATGGATCATGGCAGCCGAAATCCATGCATCCTTTAAATCATATGCATTAGACCATCGAGACTTAGGAAAAGTGTGTTTTTGACCTGCTTCCTCCTAGTGATCGCCAAAAGGGGGCACACCTTAGGGAAAACACCACCCCTACATGTTTATGTGATAAAATTAGGCTCCATGTGGAATGGTACACCCCCTACAAGCTGCCAAGAACTCTGTTGCAGCTTCAGTGCCTTGTTGTTGGGCTATGGAGTCATTATTAAAAACGAAAGATAAACAGAAAAAAAAAATTTACAAAAATGGCAGAGCGACTCTAGGCTCAAACAAAACATTTCTTCAAGAAGTTCCTATTCACAAAGCCATTAAGAACTTCTTTACCCTCCAAATCTTACAACCTGTAGATATTGTTCAAAAATACTTCAGATATTTT
>ML779574.1:855473-882688 GCA_009831015.1 Picea engelmannii
CAGTTGTTGAGGTGTCAACCTTGTAGGTTGAGGTGTTTTAGAAGAAGGAGCATTATTCTCTCTATAGATGTTAGGATTGGTCCTTCTAGTAGCCATAGCCATATTTTTACTTTCAACATTTCTTGCCACCTTAAATGCATTCTGCAATGATTTGGGTTCCCAAAGTTGAACCTCATGTTGAATGTTATCCTTTAAATTTCCTATGAATACATCAATCAAATGCTCATATGGAATATATTTTACCTTTATATTCAATCTTTGGAAGTTCTCAATGTGCTCAGTAACTGGACCCTTTTTCTTGAGATTTATCAATGGGCTAAAGAAGGTATTTCTCCTTGTATCCTCATAGTGTGCTATCATTTCTTCCGTGAAAATTGTCCAAGTGACCAGTGATTTGCGAGAACAAAGCCATTGATACCATACAAATTGATTGGGTTCTAAATATAAAGAAGCAATTCGTACCTTTTGTGTATGTGGCACATTATGTAGATCAAAGAATTGCTCCATCTGAAGTATCCATGTGATTGGGTCCTTGCCATCAAACTTCCTCATATCGATCTTAGGAACGTGGTTGGTCTTCAACCGAAAGTTGGAGTTTCTCCATTCTCGATTCACCTTCCTTGTGTCCTCATCATGAATTTCATGGGATAAATTTTCACTTTCAGGTGTCCTCTCTATTAGGAAATTTTTCAATCCTTCCACGATCTCCCCTTTTAAAACATCCATATTAGTATCCAACTTAGCTTCCATTGAATCCATCTTAGTATCCAACTTATATTCCATTGAATCCATATTCTTTTGTAGTTCATTTATGTCCCTATGCATTTATTCACCTTCATCAAGAGTCCAAGTAGGATTGTTTGGAGGCTTATTTGGTGTATAAGTTCCCTTATGTGCCAAGTGGAATTTACAGTAACTTCCCCTCAACTTGCTGATTTTTGGCCTTTCCAAGATATCTCACTTGTATAGCGTTCCCCACACAAAATAAATGATATAAAATTCTGAAACTCATACCTGAAATACTATAGACTGTCCACTCTCCAATGAAACCAGTCTCACTCAATTTGGATACTCTAGGAAGCAGTTAAGATTGTTTTACGTGGAACACCTTCTTGAGACTAGTCAATAGGACTAGTTAGATACCCTATCTTCCACAGGGTTTATCTACAAATTTATATGACCCAGAAGCTTCACTTTTTACCATAGATACCTTACTAATTTCTATGAATATAATCCAGATTTCAGGTAATGCAACATTACAGCAAGTTTTTTATAGCAAAAATTCCACAATGACTCAGTTCATGATGATTCCAGAACCCTAACTTGCACAGGGTGTATATCCCAAATTATAAGGCCTCAAGAGATGAAATTTTAACCCAATGTACCTTGATCCGTCTACTAAATTTCCTCCAAGTCGTTCCTTCTGAAACGTTCTACAAAAATAGTTATAGCGAAAATTCCATGGTGTCTCATATATAGCAGCGAAAACCCAAGACCTTGAGCTCTTATACCATATGTTAAGAACCAAATATCAATATAGCATAGAAAAATATAAAAATAAGTACTCAATGCCTTGAAAAAGAGATAATTTCAGATAATAAGCCTCTTCAAGGGGGAAACCTCCTTTTACCCCACATAAATGTTAAAGTACAAGATGATTCCAAATGAAAATGTCTCCTTGGTATATATAGGAGACTAGGAGGTATAATTACAACTAATGGAATAAAGATGAAATAAATAAAATAACATTACTAATCTAATATGCCCCAATTAAGGGGTAATGAGCCAATATTAGGTCTTAACAAAACTCCTCTTTCTTGACCTTCCTTTCAAAGGCCTGCTTCATCTTCTGTTGATGGTTATGAACTCTGTTCATCACCTGCTCCCTAGTCTGTTGGGATTCCACCATTTGATGAATTCTTCTGACCATATGGTATGGATCTCCTTCATAATCTTGAAATAATTTAGCTACAGGTAGAGCCAACTGAGTGGGAAATACAGCTTATGTCCCATAAATAAGTTGAAAATAGGAGGTGCCCAGGGATCTCTTGGCTGTCACTCGATCGGCCCATAGAGAGAATTCCATTTTTGAATCCTAGGCCTTCTTATTGTCTTCCAATAATATTTTAATGAGCTTTATCAGAATTTTATTGGAAGACTCTGCCATTCCATTGCCTTGTGGATAATAGGGAGTGGAATGAACTAGTGAAATCTCAAACTGCTCACAGAACCTCACCAGAGGCTCAGACCTGAAAGACACGACATTATCAATGATAATCCTACTGGGGTAGCTAAACCTTGCTATGATATCTTCCAAGAGGTTGTTGATAACTTTGTGTGAAGCACTCCTGGTAATGATAGCTTCTATCCACTTGGTAAAATAGTCAGTTGCAGTCAGGATTCATCTGTGTTGGCCGCTTGAGGGAGGATGAATCTCTCCAATGAAGTCCAACCCCCATTGTTGAAAGGGTGTCGCAGCTACTACAGGTTTTAGTGGTAGAGATTTGAGTTGCTACTTTCCTGAGAACCTTTGGCATTTGATGTAGGCTCTCAACTCTTTGCAGACATCAGTGAATAAAGTGGGCCAGTAGTACCCAATCCTGAGAATTTTGTGGGCTGTGGTCTTCCAGAAATGGTGTCCTCCACATAGGATGCTATGGAAATCAAACGTCACTTTTCGGGCCTCCTGTGGGTTCAGACATCTCATAAACACCCCTAAAGGGTCTCTCCAATACAATACTTGGTCAATAAGGCAATATTTGACTGCTTTGAGCTTTAAAGCTCTTGCCTTACTCTTCGCAATTTCATCAGGGGGCTTTAATTCTAGCAAAAAATATATAATATCTCTATACCAGGTGCACTATGCTAGTGGGGCATTGTTTTGAGGACTGTCATCAGTCAATTCAGTCTGTTCATTTTTTGAGAAATCATTGATGAAGTTAACTCCCAAGGCCTTACAATTGGATTCATCCAGCATCTTGGCTAAACCCTGCCCTTTAACCAACTGGGTGGGCTTAATATCTAGGTCAAACTCGAGTATCTTGGCAATCCATTTACTTTTTTTCCCATCTATGTCAGGCTAGATGAGAATGTCCTTCACAAAAGTTGAAGGAACATATGCAATGATTTTTGAATGTAAGAAATAGACTCTAAATGCTTTAAGGGCCTTAACCAAGGAATAATATTGTTTCTCCATGATTTCATACCTGACTTCTGCATCTCTTAATTCCTTACTGAATAAATAAATGGGTTTCTCTCATCCTTCCGCATTTTTCTGCAATAAAACCGTTGCTACTGTGTCAAAAGAAGTGAAAGAAAAAATCAGGAAATATTTGGAATAATCAGGATTGATCAGCACAGGTTCCTCAGTCAATGCCCTTTTTATTTGGTCAAAGGATTCCCTGGGTTCAACAGTCCATTTTACTTCATTTCCCTTCCAGAGCATGGTTGTGATATGCTTTACGAACTCAGCAAAATTGGAGACAAACCTTCTCAGAAAGTTGATCTTTCCCAGGAAAGCCTGAACCTCTTTTCTGGACCTTGGAAGTGATAAGGTTTGAATTGCCTCCACTTTGCTAGGATCAATTCTTACTCCCTCTACTTATACTATATGGCCTAACAGCTTCCCCTCTTTCATGGAAAACAAAAATTTCTTAGGATTTAAAGAAAGGCAAAACCTTCTGCATTTCAAGAACACTTTCCTCAGATGGCAGCAGTGCTCTTTATCAGATCTGGAGAAGATTATGATGTCATCTAGATAGATGACTACAAATTGGTCTCTTTCCCCAATGAAGGAAATGTCCATGGCTCGCTGAAAGGTTTCCCCTGCATTCATCAATCCAAACGGTATTTTGGCATACATGAATGTACCCCAAGGAATTATGAATCTTGCTTTCTCCATGTCTTCGGGAAGAACAAAGATCTGATTGTAGCCTGAAAATCCAACAATCATTGAAATTATGGATGCCCCTGTTACCCTATGCAATATGTGTTCCATCTTGGGAAGGGGGTAATCGTCCTTCTTTGAACACCTGTTCAGTTTTCTGAAATCAACACAGAGTCTAATTTCTCCACTTTTCTTTCTCACTAGGACCAGATTGGCTACCCATTTAGAATATCTCAAAGGGACAATAATTTGGGCATCCAACAATTTCTTAACCTCCCTTTCCATGATAGGCAGTAACATAGGATTAATCTGGCTTAGCTTCTGTCTGAATGGCTTGGCCTCCTCCTTCAGTGGGATTTTATGCTCAATGACAGTTGTGTCATACGTTCTGAGGTATTCATAGGTCCAGACGAATACATCAACAAATTCTTTTAATAGTTCAATATATTCACCCCTTTGCTCCTTTGGCAGGCTGCTGGACAACTTGACAAACTTGGTATTCTCCTTTGTGCCAATGTTGCACGCAGCCACCTCTGCATCCTCTTTTGAGTTGTTTCCCTTTACTACCACGTCATTGCTATCAAATAGCCTTTCTAAAGAGACCAGCCCTTTAGGGATGTGATTGCTAGGCAATTGAATAATGTGATGATCAAAAATCATGTTCATAAGATTATCAAAATGAAGATCTGCTTTAGAACTAGGGTCTTGATCAATGGGCAGTGATGAAAACTCATTAACGGTCTCCAGGAATATTTTTATTTCAAGGTCATCCTCAAAAACCTTCCAATGCTTGACATTGTCAGGTATGGAGGGCCTGTATTTCACTTCAATGTCATACCTGAGCCTAGGTGGCAGGGGAATTTTGAAATTTCTTGCGGAAATAGCCAGAGAATCAACAACAATGTTTTCTTCCCTTGGAATGAATGATATATTGAAGGCTAAGAGATAACTGTCAATGAGGTCCCATACTTCATTTCTGTAACTCCTCATCCGAGGATGCTTGGACTGATAGATCTTTTTGACCTGTTGGATGATCAACTCAACATCACCAAACACTGATATTTCCTTTATTCCAATATCCTTTGCTTCCCTCAATCCCAAAACTAGAGCCTCATACTTTGCCACATTATTTGTAGCTTCAAACGCTAACTTGTACGACAGAGTTGTAGTTTCTTGAGCAGGGGAAATAAAAACTAGCCCAACACCTACTCCATCTTTAGAAGAAGCTCCATCAAAGAACATTTTCCACATGGAAGTAGTTGAAGGAGAATCTTCATGGGGGATAATTGGCTTCTTTCTAAGTTGAAGAGGAGGCTCAGGGGAGTTGGTGAGCTGCAACAAGCTGGATCGTAAATCAGTATCAAGAGAAAAGATGGGATGATTGGTGGGATTTTCTTCATCACTTACAATGTAATCCAACTGAGCCTCTCTATACAATCTTATGTGCTCCCCTCCAAAGACTGGAATGGTAGCATAGGTTAGGTCCATCTACAAGGTTCCCCCAAGTCATTTTATCCAATATCTTGACAACAACATGTTGAACTTTGGAGGAATGTCAGCTACCACAATGTCCATGACCACACTCTTCATGGGCAGTTGAAACAAGGTTACCACCAGATCTTTGATAACTCCAAGCCTTTCACTCTCCTAGAATCAAAAGAGTACAAATCATGATAGGCCTGTTGACTTCCAGCCTGAGATCTTCCATGACAGTTTTGGGAATGAGGTTATGAGATGCCCCAGAATCCATTAGACAATTATGCAACACCTTGTCATGAACGTTCAAGGATGTGTAGAAGGGAGGGGATGAATCATATCCGTCTTCTACCATGGGACCTAGGATGACTGCTGGCTTTTCATCTTGGAGATATACAAAATATGTGGAATGGCAAGGTGGCTCAGGCTGTAACATCTTAGAGAGGAAAATTTTGAAATCTTCATGCTTGACAAGCTCCGAAAGGGGGACAGGGATTCTGAACTTTTGAATTTCATGCTCAAAAATAAAGGAGGAAAGGGGCTTCATAATTTCTCTCACTTTGGGGGCAGGATCTTTGGCTATTGGCGAGAGATTTTGAGCTTTCTTTTCTTTGGCAGTGTTTGCTGCAGGTTTTTCTGCTAGAAGAGGCTGATTAGAGATATCAGACTTCCCTTATTTCTTCTTTGACCTGAGGTTATACCTATTGGGAATATTTTCTTTGGCATTATCCCCTTTACTCAGCTCATTTATTTGATTATTCATGAGGGATTCTTCATATGCAGATTGAGTCAATTGGGGGAAAGGGGAGGTATCTCCAAAACAATGGATTTCAGGACCAAGCTCATCTATCTCCTCTCCTTCCCCATCAGCAACAAGGTTATTTTGGATAGGGGTTTGGATCCTCTGATCATTTCTATATTTGTTCCTTTACTCCCTTGGCATCATGTGAGGAACATTTTTATTTGGCCTCCTAAAGTTGCCTCTGTCATCAATGTTTTGGGGATTTCTGTATGTTTGCTTCCCCTCAAATTTCATCTTCTCCATTTCTACAGTTAAGGACTTCACCATTTTGGTCAATTCATCCACTTGAGGGTGATTTATAGAAGAACCAAAGGTTGAGGCCTCAGACTTTCCTTTCCCTCTGTCTCTGTCAGACCTGCTCTTAAGCCTATTAACTGCCAACACATTGGATTCTACTTCCAGGGATGCATCTTGCATGTTATCCAAGGAAGTAGCTCTTCTTTCTCTGAGTAGGAGGTAGAAATTAGGGTCAAAATCACTAGCATAATTAATCTTAGTAGAGTCTTCTGAGGGATTTATCTCAGCAGGGATCTTACTGTACATATTATTGAATCTTTTGGAGTAGTCAGAGACAAACTCTTCTTCCTTTTTCTTCAAGGACCCAAACTCTGTCATGTAATACATGAAATCTTTTTTAGCTCCCCATTGTCTCAAGAAAGAATTATCTAGAGCGTCAATCCCAACAATAGATCCAGGGGTCAGTCCCCTGAACCATTTCCTAACCTCACCATCAAGACTCTGGAAAAAAACTCTCATCCAAACATCTTCATTTTCGATGTTCAGGTTGTCTGCATAACTGTAGAAGGTAGCAAGGTTCTCTTCAGCAGTTACGTCTTCTGCTCCAGTGAATTTAGGCATGTATTTGGGGTAATTTCCAATAGGGAGAGAATTCAAGGGCTGAGGTAGAACTAGAGGGGCATACCTCAGAGCCACAATGGCATCCATTCTATTTACAGGGGGATTAACACCTTCCATAGGGATATTAGGTGGATGAGAACTAAGAGGAGAAGGTGTTCGGATAGGGGAAATTGGAACAGAGCCTACAGGAGTGAAAGGAAACAACAGAGGATTCAGAGAAAAGGCTACAGGGGTTGAGTCAGTAGAGGCTTCTCTTTCTATAGTAGCAACAATAGTAATAGGAGGAGGGGTGAAAAATCTAGGAGTGGGAAAATCTTCTGTGGTCCTGGGTCTAGACCAAGGAACAACTTCAGGGGAGGAAGGAGTGACAAGGCTTTCTCTCTCTGATATCAGACCTTGAGGAGAAAACTCAACAGGAACACTCCCCAAATTTAAAGTTCTCGAAACTCCAGCATGAGGTCTGATAGAAAACTTAGAAGAAGATATTGGAGTTTCTAAGAGAGGACAATGAGAACTATCAGAAATACCTGGTTTGGCAGTAGAAGATCCTTCTCTGAGGGCCTTTCCTTTTCTAATCAATTTCTCAAGATCTACTTCAGGTATTGTCAAGGACAACTAAGGGGTGGATCTCGTATGTCTGCCTCTAGAAGCCACAATGGAAGCAGTAGGTTTACCACCGCAGAGTTGTCACAATGGAGTCGCCAGGTGCACAAAAACAATCTTGTAGGGATCTGATATCTGATGCACCTTCAGGATCAGAGGCTCAATGTCATTGAATCCCAGGGAAAATATTCAACTTTGTCCCTAACAACGACGCCAGAAATGTTAGCGTTAGAAGTCACTCCTGGATTGCAGCAGGAGCAGAGCCTGATGCCCATCAGTTTTATGTCACATATTTGTTTAAAGGGGTGATCAGATGGGAGTAAACTTAGAACAACATCATTTAACTCAGAAAACTAGGCCATAAATGCATAGGGAAGTGAGGGCCACAACTAACTTTAGTCAGGAATTTGAGTTTAAAGCGAGAGTAGAGAGAAAACTTGGAAGAAAGGTGGAGGAGATTGCTCTATGCATCAGGCCTTCTAGGAGCTCGAGGAAGAAAAAAGGGACACTGAAATGTGCCTAAACGACATAGCCATAACTGCACACTGATCAAGCCTACATCATACTATGCAGCCACAAACATTCAACTAGATCCTCCAATTCTGAATTATTCATTACAAGAGGAAAAAGATAATGTGGGAGACTGCCTAAGACTGGTGCAAAGATTGTAGTGATCAACCATACATCATCCTACAATATCGCGACCCTCGACTGGATCTTCCAATTCTGAGTGTTTTAAACAACTTGATAGAAAAAATGAAAGAAAGAGAAACTGACTTCCATTAACTTGACAATCTCAAATCAAAATACATAACCAAAGCTTCCTAAAAAAAACTTTATAGTCGGGAGCATAGCTCAACCATCGATTCTTTCAAAAATACAAAAACCGAGTCTATATAATCATAACAAACCCCAGCGGCAAGCTTGAGTCATGCATTGAAGGCATTACATCTGCATGTTTACCGGCAGACTGCACATGCAGTCTCTTGATAGTCGTGCACCTCAGTTAGACACCATTGTGTTCCAGAATGGGCCTGTAAATGAGTTGACAAGCTGACAGTCTCTTTCTAGAGTTTCCATTTATGGTGGAAATGATGTCCACACACCCTCAACTTCACCAATAACTACTTCCTTGGGATCAAGAAAGGCCCAGTCAACCTTGTACCTTTGAGAAATGGAGGCCTTCTCATTTCGCTATCCATAGTTGAGCTGGACTTTTCGCTATCCTTTGTCCAATTTTGCTCGCACCCATGGCAGGGACGGCTAGGCGGACGAGGATGAGGCGATGGGTGCGAGAAAAATTGGACAAAGGTGGCTAGGTGGAGGGGACACCAAGGATGAAACATTGGGCCATGAGGTGAGGTGTCATGGAAAAGTAACGAGGAGGCCACAAGTGTGATGAGTCGGTGAGTGGGGACACAATAGGTGGAGGTGAAAAAGGAGACAGGTGGAGGGAAGCGAGAGGGTGTGGTGTGAGAAGGTGGTGAGAATATATAGGTGGAAACAATCAAGAGGAGTGAAGGGAAAGGGTACATGGCACCTGGGAGAATGGAGGATAGGTGTGAGGCAATGAGAGGCTGGAGGGAGCAGGAGATGTGACAAGGAAAGGAGAGAGGTGGAGTGGAGGACACCTATAAGGATAGGACTAGTGAGTGGGCTTTGGGGGTATATGTCGAGATATTGGGGGGGGGCATGGGGGAACCAGTTAATTCTGGACCCCCTTCCCCCCTACGTTAAAGGCAGAAGAGCAAGGAGGGTCTGGACTTGGACCTCAGCCATAGATCTGGGTGCTTTAATCCCAAGTGTTTATACTTGCATGGCACCATATCAGACCTCCCCCTGTTAAAGAAAGAACAACGTGGGAGGGTCCAGAATCAGATCTCATCTGTAGATCTGGGCGCATGGATCATGGCCGCCAAAGTCCACACATCCTTTAAATCATATGCATCAGATCACCGAGACTTAGGAAAAGTGGGTTTTTGACTTGCTTCCTCCCACTGATTGCCAAAAGGGGGCACACCTTAAGGAAAACACTACCCCTACATGTTTATGTGATAACATTAGGCTCCATGGGTGATGGCACGCCCCCTGCAGGCTACCAAGAACTCTGTTGCAGATTTAGTGTCTTGTTGTTGGGCTATGGAGTCGTTATTAAAAACGAAAGACAAAATAATTTTTTTTTTTTACAAAAATGGCAGAGTGACTCTAGGCTCAAACAAAACATTTCTTCAAGAAATGCCCATTCATAGGGCCATTATGAACTTATTTACACTCCAAATACTACAACTTGTAGGTATTGTTCAAAAATACTTCAGAGATTTTGAAGGGCCCAATTTAGAGGGCTTCAAACTTTCAGTGCTTTCCCTTGTCCTGCTTGGGAGCATCCCATTTTAATACTAGATCTCCTAGCTGGAACTCCTCTTTCTTGACCTTCCTGTCAAAGGCCTGCTTGATCTTATGTTGATGGTTATAAACTCTATTCATCACCTACTCCCTAGTCTGCTGGGCTTCCACCATTTGATGAATACTTCTGACCACATGGCCTAGATCTCCTTCATAATCTTGAAAGAATTTAGCTGCAGGTAGAGCCAACTGAGTGGGAAATACAACTTCTGTCCCATAAACAAGTTGAAAAGGGGAGGTGCCCAGGGATCTCTTGGCTGTCACTCGATCGGCCCATAGAGCGAATTTGAGATTTGAATCCCAGGCCTTCTTATTGTCTTCCAATAATCTTTTAATGAGCTTTATCAGACTTTTATTGGAAGACTCTACTAGTCCATTGCCTTGTGGATAATAGGGAGTGGAATGAACTAGTGAAATCTCAAACTACTCACAGAACCTCACCAGAGGCTCAGACCTGAAAGACGTGGCATTATCAGTGATAATCCTACTGGGGTAGCCAAACCTTGCTATGATATCTTCCAGGAAGCTGATGATAACTTTGTGTGAAGCATTCTTGGTAGAGATATCTTCTATCCACTTGGTAAAATAGTCAGTTGCAATCAGATTCCATCTATGTTAGCCACTTGAGGGAGTATGAATCTCTCCAATGAAGTCCAACCCCCATTGTTGAAAGGGTGTTGGATCTACTACAGGTCTTAGTGGCAGAGATTTGAGCTGCAGCTTTCTTGAGAACCTTTGGCATTTGATGTAGGCTCTGACCTCTTTGCCAACATTAGTGAATAAAGTGGGCTAGTAGTACCCAACCCTAAGAATTTTGTGGGTCGTGGTCTTCCAAAAATGGTGTCCTCCACATAGGATACTATGGAAATAAAACATCACTTTCTGGGCCTCTTGTGGGTTCAAACACCTCAGAAACACCCCTAAAGGGTCTCTCCAATACAAGACTTGGTCAATAAGGAAATATTTAACTGCTTTGATCTTTAAAGATCTTGCCTTACTCTTCCCAATTTCATCAAGGGGCTTTAATTCTAGAAAAAAATATATAATATCTCTATACTAGGTGCTAGTGGGGGACTATTTTGAGGACTGTCATCAGGCAATTCAGTTTGTTGATTTTCTTAGCAATCATTGATGAAGTTAACTCCCAAGCCCTTACAATTGGATTCATCCAGTAGCTTGGCTAAACCTTTCCCTTTAACCAACTGGGTGGGCTTAATATCTAGGTCAAACTCGAGTATCTTGGCAATCCATTTACTTCTTTTCCCGTCTATGTTAGGCTAGATGAGAATGTCCTTCACAGAAGTTAAAGGAACATATGCAATGATTTTTGAATGTAAGACATAGACTCTGAATTCTTTAAGGGCCTTAACCAAGGCATAATCCAGTTTCTACATGATTTCATACCTGACTTATGCATCTCTTAATGCCTTACTGAAGAAAGAAATGGGTTGCTCTCGTCCTTCCTCATTTTTCTGCAATAAAATAGTTGCTACTGTGTCAAAAGAAGCGAAAGAAAAAATCAGGAAATCTTTGGAATAATCAAGACTGATCAGCACATGTGCCTCAGTCAATTCCCTTTTTATTTGGTCAAAGGATTCCCTGGGTTCAGCAACCCATTTTACTTCATTTCCCTTTCTGAGCATGGCTATGATATGCTTTACCAACTCAGCAAAATTGGAGACAAACCTTCTCAGAAAGTTGATCTTTCCCAGGAAAGCCTGAACCTCTTTTCTGGACCTGGGAAGTGACAAGGTTTGAATTTCCTCCACTCTGGTGGGATCAATTCTTACTCCCTCTATTGATACTATATGGCCTAACAACTTCCCCTCTTTCATGGCAAACAAAAATTTCTTAGGATTTAAAGAAAGGCAAAACCTTCTTCATTTCAAGAACACTTTCCTCAGATGGCAATAGTGTTATTTATCAAATCTGGAAAAGACTGTGATGTCATCCAGATAGATGACTACAAATTGGTCTCTTTCCCCAATAAAGGCAATGTCCATGGCTCATTGAAAGGTTTCCCCTGTATTCATCAATCCAAAGGGAATTTTGGCATACATGAATGTACCCCAAGGAGTTGTGAATGTTGTTTTCTCCCTGTCTTCGGGCAGAACAGAGATCTGATTGTAGCCCAAAAAGCCATCAATCATTGAAATTATGGATGCCCCTATTACCCTTTGCAATATGTGTTCCATCTTGGGCAGGGGATAATTGTCCTTCTTTGAACTCATGTTCAGCTTTCTAAAATCAACACAGAGTCTAATTTCTCCACTTTTCTTTCTCACTAGGACCAGATTGGCTACCCATTCAGAATATCTCAAAAGGACAATAATTTGGGCATCCAACAGTTTCTTTACCTCCCTTTCCATGACAGGAAACAACATAGGATTAATCTGTCTTAGCTTCTGTTTGAATGGCTTGGCCTCCTCCTTTAGTGGGATTTTATGCTCAATGACATTTGTTTCATACGTTCTCAGGTCTTCATAGGTCTAGGAGAATACATCAACAAATTCTTTTAATAGTTCAATATATTCGCCCCTCTACTCCTTTGGCAGGCTACTGGACAACTTGACAAACTTGGTATTCTCCTTTGTGCCAATGTTTCACTTAGACACCTCTACATCTTCTTTTGATTTGTTTCCCTTTACAACCACGTCATTGCTGTCAAATAGCCTTTCCAAAGGGACCAACCCTTTAGGGATGTGATTGCTAGGCAATTTAACAATGTGATGATCAACAATCGTGTTCAAAAGATTATTAGCATGAAGATCTGCTTCAGAACCAGGGTCTTGATCAATGTGAAGTGTTGAAAACTCATTAACGGTCTCCAGGAATCTTTTGATTTCAAGGTCATCCTCAAAAACCTTCCAATGCTTGACATTGTCAGGTATGGAGGGGTTGTATTTCACTTCTATGTCATACCTGAGCCTGGATGGTGTTAATGCTCTATAATTTCTCAGGCTGAGGGAGAAATTGACAGAGGAAATTGTTTCAACTGCTTGGAGTCTTGGATCTAGCCCTCCAAGACTCAAAGAGGGCTCTCTTTGTATGATTTATCTTGGTTTAGAATAAGATATTAGGCTAGTTGTGAGGGATCATGGTTTTTGGTTTTTAAATGGTTGGGTTGGGACAACAAGGAGGACCATTGGGCAAATGGGGTCTCGGCTTAAATATATTACTCATTCTTATATCTAGACAAATATCCTACACAGGGCAAGGTAGTGGAAATGTTGGATTGAATTAAGTTTTAATGGTGTCGATTGAGGAAGAAATAGGGGAGGAAAAATCCAAGAAAAGGAGAATTTAAGAATTCCTAAATTGAGATTTTAGAAGAGAAACATAAAGATTACCAAAAGATCAGATGCAGAGTATTTCACCAATAAATTCTGCTCTATTAACTATCCTTTGACAATAAGAATTCAAAAAACAAATGAAATGAAAACTTGAAACACTTAACAGAGAAAGGAAACGCCACCAACATCTCAACACAAGAATCCTGATAACAACTTGCTTATTTCTGATCGACCATTTAAGATTACAGACAAACTTTCTGGAATGGCAAGGCCCATAGACTAGCAAAAAGGAATCAACTTCCTCACTGGTCGAACCCCCTACTACAAATCACAGGATTTATATCCCCCTAAAAAAAAAAAAACTCCTACTCTTCTTAAGGAAACAAATCCTAACAGTAAAATCAAAATAAACACCAATCTTGACTAGTTGCAAAAAGCTCTCGAATAGATGGAATGGCTAGTCACAATTGCTTGGAATTTGGAACCGCCTGCTACTTTCATGCTCAAAATCTAGGAAATTTTGGGTTTTCTGCTACATAATCTGGAGAAGAACCCTTGATATCCAGGGTTTGATTACACTTCACCCTTTGACAACTGATAATTTTCTTAAATAAATTATACCACTCGAACTATTTTCTAAAAATGTTCCAAATTTGAGACAGAGTGCCACCTAGGGTGCTAGTTTGTGCTACCAAATGTTCTAAACATAGTCAATGTACCATAAAATAATATCTCGTTAATATCATGATCAAAACTGAATATGATATTTTTCTACTAATTTTTTGTTTCGGCCAAGTGTCCTAAATTCTTTCAAATTGATTCATCAAATCTTTGGGAATGTTGGATCTAGATTTTCTACCAATTAGATTCCCGAGACAAACTCCAACTGATATTAAATGTTGAATCTTGACTTCTTGGAATTTGGAATTGATTTGCTCCATTGTTACCACAAAATCTGGGATCCTTTATCAAACTACTGACTTCACACCTCCAAGTGCCACTAGAGTCAAGGTGCCACCTGTGCCTCTGCTGCAGAAGTTGCTAGAATCAAGATTTCACCCTCTGCTGATATCGAGCCCAGGAATTTTCCCTCTATAATTTTTGATAAACGTATTAGGCTGCCAACTATACCCTGTTCCTATCCCTAAGCTGCTCAAAACAAAGAAAAGTTGCCAGTAGTTCCATGATTGCCAACTCTATTTAAAAATGCCTCAAAATATGGAGAAATTTGCCATCAGTATTGTTTTGAGTGCTATCTCATTACTTTAATAGCAATGTCAATGACTCATAGACCTCTTCCCCTTCACATAAAATATCACTTTGATGTCCACCATCTTTGAAGTTTTGAGATCTCTATCTTTATAGACTGCTCCATAAGACCCTTTTAATCTTCATTAAAAATCTGTGGAGAATGACTTGCCCTTCGGAACCAGGTATTGAGAACAATTTCCAAATGAGTACAGTCATCCACATTTCGAGTGGAAAAACTTAGGCATTGTTGTAACAAGCCTCGAGCATCAGGCATTGACAATGTGGATATTGTTTGTAGAAAAACATCTTCCAAATCCTTCAGGGAAAACATCATCAAGGACGACACAACTTCAGCCCATGCTTTTCTGACAACCAATATATTTTCCAAAGAAATCGATGGCCAAAACAGCATTAACATCTTCTACAAAACCTATCATGGTGTAGCCTTTCTCGAGCTATGCATGATTACTTTCCAACCACTGAGGAATCTGTTCGTTTTTAACTCCGCTTTCTGGAATTTTGGTGACAAAACACATTGCATGGTAGCATCACTGTATGGTAGCATCCATCGCAGTGGAAACAATTTTCTCTGGCAATTTATTTAACAGAATTAAATCTTTGGGGAGGCACTGAAATTTTTGGAAACTGATAAAAAGTAGATGAAGGATGGTCATACGATCCTATCTGTACAGGGTAAAGGTTCATGGTGTGTGAAATGCCTGGAGGATGTGGCAGAGTAGAACCATTAGTTTCCTTTCTCCCTGGCAAGGGAACAAATCCTGAAAGAGGAGTCATGGTACCATTATTCATGCAAGACTCAGATCTCTTACCATTGGAATCAAACCTCAGCTCTATGTGTCATTCGCTTGACAATAAATCGAGCATGAATTCTTTAATACTTGGCATCGTTGCCAACTGTGCATCCTTCTCCCTATTCTATTATTGCGCTCAACGTTAAACAATTATTTGAATAATGGCATGACATCTATCAATTCCCTTGTTTTTTCTGAACATGGCATCCATGACCAATAGAGAGCCCATGGTTGAGCAATCGATTTTGGCATCGGCGACGAGATCTGGAATGGCCTCCAGCGCCTTTTGACCTGATACGTGTTTTGTTGGACAACTGCGTAATCACCTTGGCACATGATCTCTACTACAGATGGCGCATCAACCTCTGAACCTGCACACATTGGCAATCAACGTATTTCCATTACTTGACACATGAACTCCGGTCAACACCTAGGTGCATAGAGTAATTCTGTGTTTTTTATTTTTAAAGTTTTGGGGATTAATCCCACATTTCTGAGGAGAAAACATAAATCAGTATTGATATATGTCATTAGCTACATTGTAATTGGATGAAGTGATCCCATGGCTATCCACTCATGCTTGGCCCCTTGTGCTTGGGCGTTGGGTTGTGAAATGGTGCTTATTCTCAGTGTGAAATATGCCTTTTGGAAAATATTTTTCAAATGATTTATATTTTGATAAACAAGACAAAACACTCTGCATAAAGGCCGAGGGGCCAATTTTGGCCCTAAACACCAAAAAATGATTATAAAAACCAAATTTTTGGGTCATAAACCAAACTTTGTATTTACCCACAAAAATAAATTTTTTCCTCAAATTATAAAACTTTAGCCCATTTTTCATATTTTTATCCATCAACAAAAATGCTGCTACCAAATGAGTAAAAACCTTCGGCGCTACCAAATCACCTATAAATTTCTTGAAATTTATATGGTGATAACAAATGGCAGGGAAATTTTGAAAATTGGCCCTAAACACCAAAAATTGATTATAAAAACCAAATTTTTGGGTCATAAACCAAACTTTGTATTTACCCACAAAAATAAAATTTTGCCTCAAATTATAAAACTTTAGCCCATTTTTCATATTTTTATCCATCAACAAAAATGCTGCTACCAAATGAGCAAAAACCTTCGACGCTACCAAATCACCTATAAATTTCTTGAAATTTATATGGTGATAACAGATGGCAGGGAAATTTTGAAATTGCTTGCTGAAATAGCCAGAGAATCAACAACAATGTTTTCTTCCCTTGGAATGAATGATATATTGAAGGCTAAGAGATAACCGTCAATGAGGTCCCATCATTTCTGTAACTCCTCAGCCGAGGATGCTTGGCCTGATAGAACTTTTTGACCTGCTGGATGATCAACTCAACATCACCAAACACTGATATTTCCTTTATTCCCATATCCTTTGCTACTCTCAAGCCCAAAACTAGAGCCTCATACTCTGCCACATTATTTGTATATTCAAATTCTAACTTGTATGACAGAGTTGTGGTTTCTTGAGCAGGGGAAATAAAAACTATCCCAGCACCTGTGCCATCTTTAGAGGAAGCTCCATCAAAGAACATTTTCCACATAGAAGTAGTTGAAGCAGAATCTTCATGGGGGATAATTGGTTGTTTTCTGAGTTGAAGAGGAGGCTCAGGGGAGTTGGTGAGCTACAACAAGCTGGATCCCAAATTAGCGTCAAGAGCAAAGATGGGATGATTGGTGGGATTTGCTTCATCACTTACAATGTAAGCCAACTGAGCCTCTCTGTACAATCTTCTGTGCTCCCCTCCAAAGACTGGAATGGTAGCATAGGTTAGGTCCATCTGCAAGGTTCCCCCAAGTATTTTTATCTAAGATATTGACAACAACATGCCAAACTTGGGAGGAATGTCAGCTACCACAATGTCCATGACCACACTCTTCATGGGCAGTTGAAACAAGGTTACCACCATATCTTTGATAACTCCAAGACATTTCACTCTCCTAGAATCAAAAGAGTACAAATCATGATAGGCCTTTGTGACTTCTAGCATGAGCTCTTCCATGACAGTTTTGGGCATGAGGTTATGAGATGCCCCATAATCCATCAAAAAATTATGCAACACCTTGTCATGAATGTTCAAGGATGTGTAGAAGGGAGGGGATGAATCATCTCTGTCTTCTACCATGGGACCTAGGATGACTATTGGCTTTTCATCTTGGAGATTTACAGAGTTTGTGGAATGGCAAGATGGCTCGTGCTGTAACAGCTTAGAGAGGAAATTTTTGAAATCTTCGTGCTTGACAAGATCTAAAAGGGGGACAGGGATTCTGATATTTTGAATTTCATGCTCAAAAATGGAGGAAAGGGGCTTCATAATTTCTCTCACTTCGGGGGCAGGGTCTTTGACTATTGGCGAGAGATTCTGAGCTTTCTTTTCTTTGGCAGTGTTTGTTGTAGGCTTTTCTGCTAGAAGAGGCTGATCAAAGATATCAGACTTCCCTTATTTCTTCTTTGACATGAGGTTATACCTATTGGGAATGTTGTCTTTGGCATTATCCCCCTTACTCAACTCATTGATTTAACTGTTCATGAGGGATTCTTCATATGCAGATTGAGTCAAATGGGGGAAAGGGGAGGTATCTCCAAAACAATGGATTTCAGAGCCAAGCTCATCTATCTCCTCTCCTTCCTCATCAACAACACGGTTATTTTGGAGAGGGTTTTGGATCCTCTTATCATCTCTATCTCTGTTCCTTTGTTCCCTTGGCATCATCTGAGGAATATTTTTATTCGACCTCCTGAAGTTGCCTCTGTCATCAATGTTTTGGGGATTTTTGTATGTTTTCCTCCCCTCAAATTTCATCCTCTCCATTTCTACAGTTAATGACTTCACCATATTGGTCAATTCCTCCAATTGAGGGTGAGTTATAGAAGAACGAGAGGTTGAGGCCTCAGACTTTCCTTTCCCTCTGTCTCTGTCAAACCTGTTCCTAAATCTGTTAACTGCCAACACATTGGATTCTACTTCCAGGGCTGCATCTTGCATGTTATCCAAGGAAGTAGCTCTTCTTTCTCTGAGCAGGAGGTAGAAATTAGGGTCAAAAGAAATAGCATAAGTAATCTTAGTAGAGGCTTCTGAGGGTTGTATCTTTGTAGGGATCTTATTGTACATCTTATTGAATCTTTTGGAGAAGTCAGAGACATACTCTTCTTCCTTTTTCTTCAAGGACCCAAACTCTGTCATGTAATACATGAAATATTTTTTTCTCCCCATTCTCTCAAGAAAGCATTATCTAGAGCTTCAATCCCAACAATAGATCCAGGGGTCAGTCCCCTAAACCATTTCCTAACCTCACCATCAAGGCTCTGGACAAAAACTCTCATCCAGACATCTTCATTTTCGATGTTTAGGTTGTCTGCATAACTGTAGAAGGAAGCAAGGTGCTCTTGAGCAGTTATGTCTTCTTCTCCAGTGAATTTAAGCATGTATTTGGGGTAATCTCCAACAGGGAGAGCATTCAAGGGATGAGGTAGAACTAGAGGGGCATACCTCGTAGCCATAATGGAATCCATTCTTTTTACAGGGGGATTAGCACCTGCCATAGGTATATTAGGTGGAGGAGAACTAGGAGGAGAAGGTGTTCGGATAGGGGAAACTTGAAAAGAGCCTACAGGAAGGAAAGGAAAGAGTAGAGGATTTAGAGAAAAGGTTATAGGGGTTGATTCAGCAGAGGCTTCTCTTTCTGCAGTAGCAGCAACAGTAATACGAGGACAGGTGAAAAATATAGGAGTGGGAAAATATTCTGTGGTCCTGGGTCTAGACCAAGGAACAACTTCAGGGGAGAAAGGAGTGACAAGGATTTCTCTCTCCAATACCAGACCCAGAGGGGAAAGCTCAATAGGAACACTCCCAAAATTTAAAGTTGTAGAAACTCCAGCATGAGGTTTGATACAAAACTGAGAAGTAGATATTGGAGTTTATAATAGAGGACAGTGAGAACTATCGGAAATACTTGGTTCGACAGTAGAAGCTCCTTCTCTGAGGGCCTTTCCTTTTCTGATCAGTTTCTTGGGATCTACTTCAGGTATTTTCAAGGGAAACTAAGGGGTGGATCTCGTATGTCTGCCTCTAGAAGCCATAACGGAAGCAGTAGGTTTACCACCGCAAAGTCGTCACAATGGATTTTCCAGGTGAACAACAACAATATTGTAGGGCTCTGATACCTGATGCACCTTCAGGATCAGAGGCTCAATGTTGTTCAATCCCAGGGAAAATCTTCAACTTCGTCCCCGGCAACGACACCAAAAATGTTAGTGTCAGAAGTCACTCTTAGATTGCAGCAGGAGAAGAGGCTGACGCCCATCAGTTTTATGTCACGTATTTGTTTAAAGAGGTGATCAGATGGGAGTAAACTCTGAACAACATCGTTTAACTCATAAAACTAGGCCAGAAATGCACAGGGAAGTGAGGTCCACAACTAACTTCAGTCAGGAATTTGAGTTTAAAGCAAGAGTAGAGGGAAAACTTGGAAGAAAGTTGAAGGAGACTGCTCTGGGAATCAGGCCTTCCAGTAGCTTGAGGAAGAAAAACGAGACACTGAAATGTGCCTAAATGACACAATCATAACTGTACACTGATCAAGCCTACATCATACTATGCAGCCACAACCATTCGACTAGATCCTCCAATTCTGAATTATTTAGTACAAGAGGAAAAAGATAACGTGGGAGACTGCCTAAGACTGGTGCAAAGATTGCAGTGATCAACCATACATCATCCTACAATATCACGACCCTCGACTGGATCTTCCAATTCTGAGTGTTTTAAACAGCTTGAAAGACAAAATGAAAGAAAGAGAAATTGACTTCCATTAACTTGACAGTCTCAAATCAAAATACATAACCAGAGCTTCCTAAAAAAAAGTTTACAGTCGGGAGCATAGCTCAACCATCGATGCTTTCCAAAATACAAAAACTGATTCTATATAATCAGAGCAAACCCCAGTAGCAAGCTCGAGTCATGCATTGAAGGCATTATGTCTACATGTTCACTGGCAGACTATGCATGCAGTCTTTGGACAGTTGTGCACCTCAGTCAGATGCCATCGTGTTCCAGAATGGGTCTACAAATGAGTTGACAAGCTAACAACCCCTTTCTATACTTTCCATTTATGGTGGAAATGATGTCCACCCACCCTCAACTGCACCGATAACTGCTTCCTTGGGATCGGGAAAGGCCCGGTCAACCTTGTACCTTTGAGACGTGGAGGTCTTCTCATTTTCCCGTCTGGAGCTAAGATAGACTTTGGCAGGGATGGCTAGGCAGACGAGGATGAGGCGACGGGTGTGAGCGAAATTGGACAAAGGTGGCTAGGTGGAGGGGACACCAAGGCCGAAACATTGGGCCATGAGGTGAGGTGTCATGGAAAAGTAACGAGGAGGTCGCAAGTGTGATGAGTTGATGAGTGGGGACAAAATAGGTGGAGGTGACAAAGGAGACAGGTGGAAGGAAGTGAGAGGGTGTGGTGTGAGAAGGTGGCAAGAAGATACAGGTGGCGACAGTCAAGAGGAGCGAAGGGAAAGGGGACATGGCACCCGGGAGAATGGAGGATAGGTGTGAGGCAACGAGAGGCCAGAGGGAGCGGGATATGTGACAAGGAAAGGAGAGAGGCGGAATGGAGGACACCTGGAAGGATAGGATTGGCAAGTGGGCTTTGGGGGAATATGTCAGCATAGTGGGGGGGCCATGGGGGAACTGGTTAATTTTGGACCCCCCCCCCCTACGTTAAAGGCAGAAGAGAAAGGGGGGTCCAGAATTGGACCTCAGCGATAGATCTAGGCGCTTTAATCCCAAATGTTTATACTTTCCCGGCACCATATCGGACCCCCCATTAAAGGAATAATGACCAAGGGGGTCCAGAATCAGACCTCGTCTGTAGATCTAGGCGCTTGTATCATGGCCACCCAAATCTATGCATCCTTTAAATCATATGCACTGGATCACCAAGGCTTAGGAAAAGTGGGTTTTTGACCTGCTTCCTCCCACGGATCGCCAAAAGGGGGCACACCTTAGGGAAAACACCACCCCTGCATGTTTATGTGATAACACTGGACTCAACAAAGGTGAGCCTCTATCACATATTCTATCCTTCACAATTGGGTGGGCTCATCCCCCAATTCTACACCTTCTGATGATGACGATGCAGTAGACACTGCATGGCTCGAATAGATATCTTTTTGTACCCCCTTTAGCTCCGCCTCAATTTTTTCATACATTGTCTCCTCCTTTGCTTCATGTCACTGCAAGATACCCTCTGAATCATCTTCTACCACCGTGATGATGAGGTCAACATCATCCACTGTGAGCACATTCTGTTATGAGGCTTATTGGCTCGCGATTTCTTCCATGCTGAGGGTTTCTTCGGAGAAACCTTCCTTTTATTTGATGTATCTACCTCTGTTAGGGGATCCTTTGGTGGTGTTACTTCACCCTTTTCTTGCTTGTATTCTTCCCCTTCCTTTTCTTGGTTTACTTCATCTCCTCCTCCTCTTCTAGGTGAGTCAGGCATAGTTTCCTCCGATGAGTTTTCCTTCCCTTCACTGTCTATGTCCTGCACTTTCTCCTTCTTCTTCTTTCTCTTCATGCTTCTTGGTCCATCATACCCTGTTCGGGTGACCAAAGGACTTCTGATGATGTCAGGGTCGGAGAGATCTATCTTCTTGACTAGTACAAGGAATTCGGTGGGCCATTCCTTGGTTATTTCCTCTATGTCTTCATTAGTTAATTTGTAATAGGACTGCATCTCCTCCTTGCTTTCATCCCAGTGCACAATGATGTAGATGAAGTGGCGGTCTGCGCAAAACTTTGCTAGTGGTCTGTAAGTATTCAAGGTGCTTAGATTCATTCGGGGGAATGATTCAAAGGTGCGTGTGAGCTATAGTTAGTAAGCGTGGAACACTGCATTTTATTTCCATTGCTTCTCCATATCGCTCATGTACCACAAGGTGGTGAACCTCACGGCCAATGGTTTTGATGGCTCAACTTTAGGGAATGCCACTCCCTCCAGAATCTCCCAAGTGAAAAATTCTATTAAGATCAACAACCAACTAAAGTGGAACTCGTAGCCTTGGTCTTGTGCTTCGCGATAGTCCTTCTCCAACTCATTGATGAGGTAGCTCACCCAATTCATCTACATCCCTTTCACACACTTCCCTGCAAGGTTGACTACGAATCCTGTGACTTGTGTTAGCCTTCTCTTTCTGAAGAGCTTCCTAGCGATCATTTGACAAGCTAGGTACACTGCGTTATCTTGGATGGAGGCTACTTTGTAGCCTCACTTCCCCTTTTCCACATCGTTGTATGCTTCCTTTATTCATTGTGCCAAGGAGCGATCTAATGTCTTTCTTGGGTAGAACAGGTGAGGGTTGGGTCCTTGCATGCTTAATCCGATGATTAGGTGGATCAGCGTCGGATCCACAATCACACGCCTATTTAACCAGAGATAGCCTCCATGGTAGCACGACAGGAGGATTTTAATGCACGTGTGAACCTCTTGATGTCTACCGAAGTGGGGGATCTTCATGACGTTTAGGATCTTTGACTACATGATCTCCTTGATCCATGGTTGGGGAATTATCTTGGGCTTGTTCCCAGTCATCTTTGTCAAGTACCAATGTGGTGCGAGCATCACATAAATCTTCCTGTATCCTAGGTTGAAATCACTTATCTTGAGGGATGGGATCAATCCTAGTTGCGGTCCCACTGCATGTATCCCCTTCGGGAGGAATTTCGTGATGAGCATGTACTCGAATTCATTTGGGATGATGTCATGACTAACTGTTCCAACCAGAGGTGGGATGTAGTTGGGAAAGAATGACGGGATCTTCTTTGGATTTTCCAGATCATCGCAGTGCTTGCTTCTTTTCTCAGTCATTGCTCAACTAGATTGATGTCCAGTCAAGGGGGATGCTTGCACTCCTCCCATCGACGAGGCTTGTATTCCTACAGACATGACCTTCTTAGACATAAGGTCGATCAATATTTCTTCTACCAAATTCTCTACTGCGCTAAGGTCGCCCTACATGCACGCTCGTAATCAAATAACTCGGGTAGGTGAACAGACACTCAAGGTAATCGAACGTATGATGCGGTCTAGACAATACAACATAGTATGTGATCAATTATCTGTGGGCTTGAATATCTCAATTTGCAAAAGTGGTCCCAGTGAGGCATTCGACGGATTAAATAAGCATTGTCGTAAAAACTTCCTCCAATGGGAAGGAGTGCCTCAATCAATATGATTCCATCCATTGTGGTGCGATCCCAATGGTCCAATGGCGATCTTTCCAAAAATAACTATGTTTCTAGCCATTTCAGAGCGTCATTCTAATGGTCGGGACCCCTCCAACGGTCATATAGCTTCATCGTTCTGAAGTGTCATTCTGCATTGTTATGCTATTCCAGTGAGGCTTGAGTTATGCAAGCCTGCCTTCTGTGAAGTCTTCTCTGGAACTTCCTGTAGTATTTCTATCTTTTCCTTCTTCTTACTGAGCTTTCTTTCCTTCTTTCCTATGATCTGAGTCTCTAGGTTCCTCTTTCCATTCTTATTCTTATCTTCTCTTAGCATAGTAACTTTGTTGTGTTGATGTTCTCTCAAAGGTTTCAAATGTAATATCTCTTCTCTTATGACTTATTGTGTAGGTGTTCTTCTCTCCTACATAGATAGGTTCTTCAATCCTTCTTGTGTTTTTTCAACCTCGAAAGCTAATTCTCTGGCCCTTAGTTGCTTCGACTTGTCCTCTTGTTCTTGTATTAGTTGCTTTAATTTTATGGCTATGAAGTCCCTTAATTCTTGCTTTTTCTATTCTTTATCTCTTCCTCTTCTTTCCTCCAGATCTGATCTATCTCAATCCAAGTCTTTCCTAACAAAAGTGAAAAAGGGGCGTTGTTCTCCACAAACTTAATGACTTCAAATTATTCTTTATTCCATGTTCCATGAGAAATCATAGGTACATTAGTAACTCTTCCACATAGGGTTATCATCATTCCTTTAAACAATCCTATCCTTCCCAATGAAGGAATCATAACAGGTTTTCCCAAAATTTTCCAAGTGCTTTTCACTTGTTTTTCCTCATCCAGAACACAGTCCATGTCTAAGTCTCCTATTCTTGTTTCTATGCACTCCTATTTTAATATCTATAGTAAATTGATGTCTATGTGATCCTTCAATGTTTCTCTCATCTATATTGATATAGTCTCTGATTCTTTCTAATTCTCTAACATATCCTTAGTTTTGTGACCTTCCTCATGGTTTTCTTGTCTCAGGTTCATCTTTTCAACTTTAGCAATCATTCTAGGGCAATCCAAAACCCCATGATTAACAGATTTACAACAAAGACAAATAGGACCTATACCAGGGGATTACTTAGCAAGATGCCTTGATCTTATGCAGTTATAACACAATGTCAATCCTCTCTTTCTATTAAACGATCCCCAACATTTTCAGTACTGCGCATTGGGATCACGGTGATGGACCTGCAATCTGTGAAAATTCTTTCTAGGGTCCTACATCCAATTATTAGTCCAAAAATTATTTCTATGCATAGGAATAACATATCTTTCACTATTTCTATCAAATCTATTCAGATCAAATCTTCCTTCTTCTAGTTGTGCCCTAGTTTTCAAACTAGGACAAAATCTATCAAACATACCTAGATTCATACTTTCGAAGAAAAAATTTCCACTTATCTTACTTTTATCATAGCAATAATCTAAAAATGAAGAAGACTTGAAATCTTGAAATTATTGCAAGTAAATGTTATGTGTTAAAAGAAAATGGATCAACTTTGCAACACATAAATTAAAGGATTACTCATGCAAAATACAAATAGACAGCAGCATAATCAATGAACATAAGCACATAACACACAACAATTGATAAAGGAGTTCACCCCTCTCTTGGGCTACATCTCCTGGTCCAGCTTCTAATGGATCATTATTATTAATTGCTCAAAGTGCTCAAAAACATGCCTTACAATGCTCAACCTGACTAATCGACTGCTCCAATGGCTTCAGAGCATCCAAAAACCCCTAGGTGGGCTTTTTCGGCACCTCAATCGGTCGAAAAACGAAGAAGTTAGGCCTCCTGGAAGTCCCCCCTTCAAGCTTGTTGTCTCTGCATCTACAAAACGCACCCTTGTCAAATGACCCTGGCACACATGCAATATATAGCGTGAAAACCCAGCACCGAGCACAACCGCGCCAATGGTGCAAACTGTAGGACGGTTATGGGCACGCCAGCCCCTAACCGCCTAACACCTGGGCACATGGGGGTTTTAATATGACCTCGGGCTTTAAAACTTAACTATTTGCCAACCGTTTGAAACCAAAACTTAATCTCCCCATGCTTCATGTGTTCACATGGTTGTTTGCAATACACACTCCGTATGCAATGTGGTGGTTACATATATAAAGCATGCGATCGAGGGCTCCACTCTGTCGTAACAACTCCCACGCACAATATTACCATAGGTCATATGTTATGTAACAAAGCCACAGGCTATGTGTTTGAAACCCCGTGCACCAACTATTGGGTAATATGGTATATGGCATGGTCATATGCAAAAACAAATGACCGCGGGCCGGGGCTAAGCCCCGGCCCGACCCCCCGCCAACGGTCACATACTTTGAATTCAAATACAATTGAACGCATATATATATTAAGTCACAACCGGTGGTCCATTGGTCGGACGGTCTTTGTGAAGGAATTGTGTGGAGGGGAGGTCCGGGGGTCAAACCCCATGGACTCCAATATAATTTTACATAACAACCAAAAACCAATAAAGGGGTGCCACGTGGCAGCCCATGACTGGGCCACATGGCACCTTACCATTGACCAACAAAATGCCACGTGTCACATTCCGATTCGACCACATCTACCAATCAAAATCTGCCACATCATCATATGCCACATCATCGTATGGTCGTACGGCCCTGCCACATCATCCTGTACGGACTGTATGGACTGTACAGTCAGCATCCTTTTTTTGCATGTTTGACATTCTGAACAGATTGCAATATCTCTTTCTCCCAACGTCTGTTTGAGATGAAACAAGTTGCGTTGGGTTTATAATGACGAGGCCTATGCTCTCATCTAGTTTGAAGCGATTCTGAGCACTTTGAATTTTTGAGCAAAATTTGATCCCCTTATCACACCTCCCCATTGGGAAGCTTTTGGACCTCGAAAAGACTATTTTCAGTCTATGTGAAGATGAGGGTATAGTTCCCTCACCCTTCCAACCTCAATCCACTTGGCTTTTCTTGGATTCGTCCCTTTAAGACCAACTCGAAGATACTCCACATTTCCTCGTTTTGAAGTTCACATTCTCCTGTTAAGGATACTGTCTTCATGCAGTTTTGTAAGATACTCTGGAGAAAAATCATCTATAGAAGGAATCTGAACATGCTCCCCTTGATCATCAATCAACAGAGGCTCATATAATTTCAAATTCTCAACATTAAAAACTGCATACATATGCATATAAGGAGGCAAATCTAAACGAAAAGCATTGTTACCAATCTTGTCGATAATCTTGAAAGGACCATATCGAATCAGTTTCAACTTTTTACCTTCCCCTTTAAGCCTCTCCTTTCTGATGTAAATCCAAACTTCATCTCCAACTTGGAAACTGTGATCAACACAATTCTTGTCATGTCTCGTCTTGTACTTGGCCTAACTCTTTTCCAACTGCTCTTGCACCACTTGATGTATCGACTGAATTTGTTCAATGAACTTTTCTGCCCTATCAATGTCATATTGACCATCGACAACAATATCTTTCCCAAAGA